>PKRV01000205.1:1339223-1621991 GCA_003709505.1 Hyphantria cunea | reverse complement strand
ATATATATATATATAGGTATTGTATACATGCCTGTGTTATTGCCTGTAATATTTATATCTGTAGAATTCTCAGTATTGTAAAATTTTATTTTGATCTAACGTTTAACTTTTTTTTACAGGTTGCACTGGAAGAAAATGCCTCAGGTATTAAGTTCGTCATATGCAATATATTTGCAGGTGTAAAAAAAATAGATAATATGTAGAATTTAGGTGAAGTTTTTGAAAGCAAAATGTGACTTTGGAAGTTAATTAATTTATTTTTGACTATCCTTTTAGTTAAGTGATAACTTAACCTTATTGTTATACTGGAGAATGTAGTAGTTTCAACTTTTAAGCAGTATAAATAATTTTAATTAAAAAAGTACGTATACGTACTATTTTTATACGTACAATTGATCTCACGGTAAGTAATGCATCAAAATATATTGTTTTAGTGTCGGTTGCATCAAAATTAGTTCACATATAAATACACGTTTCAATTAAATGAAAAACTAAGAGCTCTGCCAAACATCAGAACATGAAAAATACGGCTGGACACGTTCACAAACATAAAATCCATTTAAATTAATTATACAGAATGACTGCAGACTCATGGCGGATGTAATTAGGTGGGACACTGACAAACTTTTCCGTAGCTTTTAAAGTTCTGTCAGCAGCTAAAGCTAAAAACAGGCGTAGGATTATATTAAAATGAATACAAAAAATAACTTAGTCTACAAAGTTCACAAAATACTTTGAGATTGCTATTTAGAGAACGAATGTGAACGACTGCCTCGGTGGCGCAGTGGTATCGTATGCGATTGCTGTCCATGAGGTCTCGGGTTCGAATCCTCGGTCGGCCCAAATGTTTGTATGATCTGCAAATATTAGTTTCGGAGTTTGGATGTTTTCTATGTATAATATGTATTTACAAAATAAAGTACTTATAGATATATATGTATTTATATATATATATCTCTCTGACTGCCCTGGTAGCGCAGTGGCAGTATACGGGACTGCCGTCCATGAGATCTCGGCTTCGAATAATGTGTCGGACCAAATGTTTGTATGATGTGCAAATATTTGTTTCGGAATTCGGGTGCTTTGTATGCAATGTATAATAAAATATGTTTGTATTTACAAGAATAAAGTATTTATATATTCACTATCAATAGGGTTTTTTTGCTATTTAATTAGTGTCATTTAATGAGTAGATTTTCAATTTTATAATTAACGAAATGCGAAGCGAAAGCTTATTGAACAATCAATAAGCTCGTAAATTTTTTTGTATCTGCAATTATGGGTTGACTTTACGCAACTCTCTTCATTATTCTACGAAGAAATACAAACATATGGTATTGCAATGAAATGCAGTAAAGATTAATCGACTAATTGGCGATTCCCAAGGGGACTTGATACTTCAAAGTTATGATTCGTTTATTAGAAGCAACGACCAACAAAAAAAGAACCTACTCCCCATGCGGAACCATTAATGCGCAAAGTGAAATCACATTCATCCCCTTTTTTAATTTGGCTGGAGTTTTGCAGCCCCTAAAGGCAGTTAGCCGGACTAGCCTTTGGGACAAATTGAATGGAATACATAATCTGATGGGCCAGATTAACTTGCTGAATGAAGCCAGTTTTAGTAGATGAGTTTGAGTCTAAATACTGTTATAGCATGAATGATTTTAAGGGCAGTTGGTAACTGCAACAGTTAGTTAAAAATATAGTTTGAATACGTTTATTATTTGTCGTTGTATGTACATAATATGTATATCATTTCTAATTCCTATTGCACGATAGTTATGGAATAAAACATTTCATAATTTCCTCAATTTCTTATACAACATAATATTTAAAACTGATGCAATATCGGTGAAGTCTATTTGTATTATTGCAAGTACCTGGATGGTATTTTATTTTGCGAAATTTTCTAAAAAAGAGTCCTAGCTGGATCAATTGAGGCCATGAGAACCATAGTGGCCAAACTATTTTGTTTACAATATTGAGTTTATGATTTCTTACAGTTAAAATTGAACATTTTGATAGAGCCATGGTGGCCTGAAAGTGATATAACTAATATTCACTAGATGGCAGCATAATCGCTGTTATGGTTTTTAGTCTGTGATTTACACTGTGTCTCTGAGGTGTATGATTTATGAGTGTATGATTTACACTGTGTCTGTGATTTACACTGTGTCTGTGTCTGTGAGGTGCTATACAAAAAATACTGTTTTTATTTTCTGTGGTACTCAAAAGACTTATCCATTAGGCCACTATGGTTCTCACGGCCTCAATTTATCGCCGCCAAAACTCCGTGTATACCAAATGTCATGAAAATCGTTGGAGTTTTGACGTATTTCAACAGGTTTCACTAAGAGCCGACAATCGAATGTATAAATTATAGAATATACAAAAGTCTACGTGGATGTTATACAATATTCTATTACAATTGATACCGAAACAAAATTAATTAAAATTTTGTACAAAAATAAAAAATAATAATAAAGATAATATAATGCACAAGACTCTCATTCTAGAATATTAATAAACAAATCAAAATATTCTTTAATTTTATTTCAGAAGTAGTTTTAGTAATTAAAAAAGTTGAAAGTTTAATTTAAGCTACAAACAATAATATACTTTACTAAATTTATTTATTTTATGTTATACTGTTACAGTTGCATTTTAATTTTAACTGTCAAATAGATAGGTAACAAATAGGTATTTGTAACTAATTACTCATCTCATCACCTTTATAGTCATGAGATGTATAATTATTATACGTTTAAGAAGCTGGTTAAAAGTTTTGAATTAGTAATGATACCGCTAACTTAAAAATATATATTTAATTACAAAAACTACGACAAATTTAATTTTATAATAAGTCTATCACGGAAGATTGCCAACTTCAAAATATCTTAATTAACTCACACACAAAAGGAATTAAAAGAAAGTGACGCATACAATCTCATTTCTAAATCTGTTTATTTTTATCTAGCTCTTTCTCGGTAATCTCTAGAACAAAGAGACAATTATGTTCCTGATAAGACAAAAAATAATTCAGCCAGAGTTAGGACTGTTCCCGTAGATTTTAAGAGGGTAATATACCTAAAAAAGCAAGATTTGCAGAAATGTTTGATGAAGTGACGTTTATTGTGTAAAGTCTGCCATTTCTCAGGAGGTTTCCTGACGCTGTAATTATGTACTTGATGTTAATGTCTTATAATTTTAACTTTCGCAGACGACTGAGTTTCAGAGCTATACATATTTACACTAGATTTTAAATTTACGCTTGCACTATTTACTGTAGATTTTGGTATGCTGTTGGAATAAAGTTATTGATTTAAGCCACGATTATTCGAGAAATTAAATAAATAAGAAAACAAACCGGATTTACCTAAATATCTGTTTTTAGACTGAGCGACTGTAATGGCGCCTCCGCATCCCTGGGGAAAGAAACAATACCGTCTACTGGATTTGGGTATTGAACTACGGGTCTTCGTCTGACTAGATAAATAGTGCTCAAAATGATAAAAACCGGGTCGTGTCTAGCAAATGATCACTAAGACTTTTAGCATAATTTAATTAAACTTGAAATACGTATCTTATGATTATCTTATTTCAATTGCCTCAATGAGACGGTGAGACGATGGCGAAACGGAACTACCTGGAGATGTTCCATCCTAAAGAGTTCCTCTGAATTCTTCTGCAATTCGATAAATCTATTATCACGACGCAAAGAAGATGCCTACTAATTTTTAAGTAAAATTTTAAACAAGTGTAAATATCTTTTGTTATAAAGTCAAAAATGGCTTCATTTATTTTTGAAGGTGCAGTATATGTTACACATTTTACACATGTTACATTTGTCTAAGGGATTATAGCTCACGGGATAAGCAATCTGAAGCGGCAGTAGGCTAACCATATTAACGGAAAACCGATAACCGTTGGCGTGAACATATTTCTGAATGGAGACCGGGTATCGGCAAACGTAGCATCAGACGTCTACAGATCAGGTGGTCATGGCTGACAGGTGCTGGATGCGAGAATCCTAGGCCTTCCGACCGGGGATCAAGGAAGCGGTATGCAATTGGCGAAACCTATGTCCAATTGTGATGCTGGCCGATGACGATATGCTTCATATTTTTCAGTCTAAATAATACTGGTCAAAGAAATAAGAAATTATAAACATTTAAAATTCGATTGCATAGCGATCTATACTTTTTTATAAGTCAAACATTAAATTACAAACTAAGCTATCGCGTTAGTACTGACTTCACGGTGATATTTTATTATTAGGCTGAGTTTATGTTCAAAGACCGTTGCATCCGGATAACACGGTGTGTTTTGTATTAACTAAATTTAGGGTCCCTTAGTTTAATTATAAAGTACTTAAATTCATATTGAACCTATTATAAATAGGTATATTTGTTTATTAACTTTATATTCAAGAGGTTTAGGTAGCTGAAAATATCTTGAACCGAAGGTGTTTAACTATACTAATACTTTATCTAACTTTTTATCTTCTGTCAATTGGGGCTATCTCAAACAGAATCGAAGAAAATTTATAGACGGCTAATCTGAATAAACTTATTTGCCTGATTACAGTTACAACTTATTGTCGACGAGGCTATCTTATAGAGTAATACTTTAGTATAAATTTACTACGTTATCTTCCATAGTTTATCTAAACTAATATCATAAAGATAATGAAATTATTTGTTTGCAGGATTTTATTTGGGCCCTACTTCAAGATTTTTATTTTTTGTACCCATAATCAGGCTTTATCCATAGTAACTATCAAAAATTCAGGTAAATCTACTGACACCATAAACAGAAAAATGGTTGCGTTATAGATAACTCAAAATTGTACAATACCTAATCCATACTTTTTTTTGACTGCCTCGGTGGCGCAGTCGTAGCGTAAGCGACTGCTGTTCATGAGGTCTCGGGTTCGAATCCTGGGTCGGACCAAATGTTTGTATGATCTGCAAATATTTGTTTCGGAGTTTGGATGTTTTCTATGTATAATATGTATGTATTTACAAAAAAAAAAGTATTTGTGTATTAAAATCAGTTGTCTAGTACCCATAATACAAGCTCTGCTTAGTTTGGGACTAGATGGCGTTGTGTGTTAGATGTCCGAAATATTTATTATTATTATTATTTATTATACTAATATTATAAATTTGAAAGCAACTCTATCCATCTGTTATAGCTAAACCGCTCCACCGATTTTAATGAAATTCAGCATGAAAATGATTTGAATCTTAAGATAGAACACACGTTACTTTTTTCGCGATAACCGACGCCCATGTAAGTGAAGCCGTTATATAGATCTAGTATCCTTATAATATAGGTAGTCTGTAAGAAGTTGTCATGAACGATAAGACTATCCATCGTTGCCTCTATTTGTGTAATTGTAACTCGTCAAATTTTTTTATGTAACATGTGACTCTGTGACTCCCCTGAGCTCTTGTTTAGGTTAGGTTTGCGCACCAACCAAATCGATCTAAGACAGCGTCTTATGCTACATGTGCCGTTTGAGACGACTAACTACAGGAGCAATTCCTTCCTTTTGCGAGGTGCACGTGGCTTCAATGAACTTCATAACTCTGTACAGTTTGACTTGTTCTGTTATCGAGAAGGTTTCTTAATGTAGGTGTTGGATGCGGTGCTCAAACTGATAGTTTAAGTAAAATGTGATATGTTTTTACGCATAGAATACAGAGGATGTATTTTGTGGCTTCATTACCACTTTATTTTATTTTATATTTTTTTTTCTTTTTTGTTTTATTTTATGTCCGCGTATGCATGTTTTTCTATAATAATGTGTCTGTATCTGTGAATACATATCATGTAAGTGTATGACCTGACACTAGACCAGTGTAATATATTGTTACCTATATATGGAGACTTGTTGTAAGCAACTTGATTACCTATTTGAATTAACCATAATTATGTTTATTAGTCTGTAAGCCTGCTTCAAAAATAAAATAAATAAATAAATAAATGTGTACAATAAAGACTAAATCAAAATAATATATAATATACTCTATACATAACACTTTAAGGTACAAAACGTGTAGATAGAAACTGCAAAACATATTCATATTCCTACCACTGTATAATAATACGGAACCCTTTTATGGAAGCGTCAGCATCATCCTCAAACCTTTTTTATTTCAAAGACAATTGTCACCCGCGTGGTAAGCGGAGCGTTCAAGAGACAAAAATGTGGGGAAAAAGTAAGGGAATAAAAAATAGAGAAGTGCCGCTCAAGGGACAGCTATAATGCAGGTTATCGCTTGAGTTTCTTAGTTCGCACGTTAGTAATTAAAGTTATAGTATATGATGGAACTGAAGATAATTTCTGAAATAAATATTTCTTTTTTTTATGTCCTCAACGGATACCTACCCTCACCAGAAAAGTTAAAAGAGGCGTTAGCAATTGTAATATCATCACCAACTACGGTGAAGAGCAAAGTAAAAATTACTTTACGAAACGAAACTATCGTGCAAGGTATTATAATTAATTAAGGTGTTATAATTTTATTCTAAATGAATAGTATGACTATGAACTTTACCAAAGAAAACTAGAAGGTAATATATCGACGGCATTAAGCACAAATGTCGTAATTCAAAATACCCTACTGAAAGTTGGGCTAGATCAAAATAACTGTTTCACAAATTCATAACTCGTAGATTAATAAAGATACAAAGTTGCAATTTGAAACATATTTCTCTCTACCATTAGGTAGACCAACCAACGAATTTTTTTGTGATTAAAATTATTCCAAAAGACAGTTTTTCAGATTTTTGACAGACGACATTTCTGCTTTCTGTCTTCGATATGTACATTAAAACTGATGGTGATTACATTAATTCAGTTTTGTGCCTAAATACTATCGAAATAATTGGGATCTACGCCATTTAAAATTAACTTAGCTACTTTTATGTTAAAATGTTATATTTTTTTAACGAATACTATTATAATTCTATATTTATTATAAAAAGTACTTACAAAAACTTCGATTTTGACTAATGACAGTGTTCCTCGAATGAGAGACATTTTCATGTACTTATCTTGTAATACCTTTATGAAAATACTAGCTATTAATGGCGGTTTATCTTATGTGTTTTTAACATTTATCCCTTATTTTATATACTAAGGAGGAAATTACCGAAAATCCTTTTTAGAGTGTTCACACTATGAAAAACATCAGCTATCAATATCACCAGTAATTGGGGCTCTGGTTTATGCAGTATTCGGTCAGTCAAGACAAGTAGTTTTATACGTATATCTGGAATATAGAGGAGGTTTTACTTTTTTCTATTTTACTATTAAAACTGTTGACTATGAATGTTAAAAACTATGTATATGATAATACAGTTGTGTAATTTATCACGTATTTAACAAATTCGATTGTGTTTATTTTTTCATACTTTTATCGTAATATTTTACATATACCACACTAGGCACTAAGGCACACGTGCCGCGTGACTGTGACAGCGCTATATAAATTTCTATCAAAGACAGAGACATCGATACTTCATTGGTAGTCGACGATCAAAGTTCATAAGCGTAAAGTGTTACTAATTCATGGTTATTTATTTTTAACATCGATTAAGTGTGCGTTAACCTTAAAAGAAGCAATAAATATTTTTATGTAGTATATGTTTGTTTTTATTTTATCGGCATAATGAATGAGTTTAAGGGATGATCGATAGTCACTTTTACGTTTTGTAGTTTAGTGTCCTAGTTATCTCTATATTCAGACATTTGCAGCTTTTACCATACATTTTTTACTCTTTCAATAGTAAATACTGCGATACTCGTATGCGACTGCCAAGCAGAAGCTATTGAGTTCCATTACAAATCCTGGTTCGGGTCAAAAGCTGTTGTTGCGTTTTCTTTATAAGACATTCTTAGTAGCATCCCGGAGCTTAGAACTTGGCAGTGTTTTACGCCCCTGCCTCTGAGAGAACGTTAATTCACTATCCCGGTTTGTTATGATTTATGGCAGTCATTGTAGTATAATATACTGACAACTAGTTCAGTCTTCATCAGCTCCCCATCCCCCAAAGGACGGCTACGCACTTGAGACGTCTCTGGTGTTGCGGGTATCTATAGGCGGCGGCGTAATTTCGCCACGTGTCTCATAGACTATTAGTCCTAGAAACTTAAAATTTCGCAGAAACTCACACAACCTCGTGTGTTTCGTCATTTCATATCCCGATGTTTGAAACAGGTTATACCGCTCGTGCTCACGGGGAGACCGTGACTCGTTTGAAACGTCGCCATGTAGAAGATAATTCAAAATAATTTTATCGCGAATATGCAAGAGACTCTATAAAATTGTATTATTCAAGTTTAATACAAGTCTTTTATGTCTTCTTTGACTCCTGTACTTAAGGTTTCACATATATCTTTGACTGCCTCGGTGGCGCAGTGGTAGCGTACGCGACTGCTGTCCATGAGGTCTCGGGTTTGAATCCTGGGTCGGACCAAATGTTTGTATGATCTACAAATATTTGTTTCGGAGTTTGGGTGTTTTCTATGTGTAATATGTATGTATTTACAAAAAAAAAAACTATTTATGTATTTATATCAGTTGTCTAGTACCCATAATACAAGCTCTGCTTAGTTTGGGACTAGATGGCGTTGTGTGTTAGAAGTCCGAAATATTTATAACATTTATTATATGAAAAGATACATACACCGAACATGGTGAGCTCGTGGGTTGACAGTCCCTTCGGAGTGGAGTTTTGATCTACACGACGGCTGAAGTGACTGGTGTTATTTGCCAAGATTTTTGGTAAAGTTCAATGATTTAATTTTAATAATAATAATAAAATCAAAATTGAATCGTGAGCACATTTAAGAACTATGTATCAACAATTAACATAAGTGCGTGTACAATAATTATGTATCTTTCTTTCTTTATATATATAGCTGCCAAAATGAGTCATTTTGCCTAAGCTTGATAACAGGCACGAGTAGAATACCAAAGTATTAGCTACGACACCTCTGCATACATGTAAACATGTAACATTGCTTGCCCTGACCGAGGGACTAACTAATTAATCAATGCAAAGTATAGACCGCATTTGCTTCATATTCGAAATTTCGACAAATGGTCCTTCATATGGTGTATTCACCCATTATGAATATATTTGTGGAAGTTACACTCAAACGTCATCGTTTTCGAAGTAAAGAAGACAAAAAAAAGATGAACGTTAGAGGTAGCTTACAATGTAAGTAGAACTAGAATAAAAACTTTCATCGTCAATTTCGACCAGGTGAATATGAAGACAAATATACCCCACACATATTACCCAATAAGAAATAATATATGTATATGAATGTACCTACTACATATACCTACCGATGATGCATAGGAACTTAGGATGAATCATACCTCTACATTATAATATTCTAAAACATCAACATCCATTAAAACAGTAACATCACAAAAAACAATAATTTAAAATACAAAACGCATACAATATTTTAAGACGGCTGACTCACTACTGATATTTACATAAATAGCTATCGCATTCATGATTTCTTTAAACGCATAGAAACAAATAAATGAATCATTGAGTAGGGTCGCGTTTACACCACAATATGCTATCAATAGCTTCGTTTCATATCTACAGCTTAACTTGTTTGATGAAGGTTAAAGTACGAGATTAACATATTTTATGGTTCCTTTTTATAATCTGTCATAGGATAGGCAATTAAGTATCGATGTATTAATATCAAGTATACTATCTGCAAGTTACAATTTTTATATTAGAGATCAAGATATTATCTCCCAGGTCGTATCGGATAGCTGTCCCATTGGATTATGAGAGTGAAGAAACAGAACGTTTGCTTGTGTTAGCGCACACAATTGTACACTGTGATAAATTTTACGTAGTTGCCTGGTATTCGTAGAGACTGACCGCCAAGACCGAAATCAGCTAGGTCAGTCCGAAATCAGGAATCTAGCAGTCATTATCATAATTATTTTCATATTGTTCATATTTACTTCAACCATTTTTATCTCTTTGAAAAAAACATGAAAAAAAGTTCTAATTTTGTTTTTTCTTAGTTCTGGGATAGATCAATTTCCCTAAAAATAGTGATCATACACATTACATTAATTTGGTTATTTATTAAAAATCACTTATATGTTCCATTTAAAGTCTATTAAAACATTAAAAGCATAAAATTTTGATTAAATAAAACTCGTGTCTCAAGGAAGGTTCTGTTTGCCAACATATTCTCGAGCCAAGCCCTCACCACAATGACTGACACACAATTTAATTACACTAAGTAAGTAGAAATCATGTTGTGGTGTTCGTTAATGGTTTGAGGTAAGTTACTTGTTTTAAATGGTATAAAGTAAATATGTGAAACCACAAATATTTATCTTAATAGCTGATTTAGTGTGTAGACTCTCGATTGAATCAATATAATTTAACTAAGATCATATTAAAATAAATTACGGTTTTTAGTAAATATTACTAATATCATGTTATCAGTGGATGGAGGTTAGAAAAGACAACCATTCCGGTCTCTAATTACAACAAACTGTGTTCATAGGAAATTTTTATTATATTTGATATGTAGCACACAATAAAAGCATGTTGTGTACTTCAATTTAAATAATGCTTTCATGTGCAGGTATCTTCTTCACAAAAAACTTGGAAAGTGTACTGTTACATAATATATAAAATTTATACAGGTTAATTGTAAAGCCAAAGTAACAACAACAATAGAAATCCAAGAGCGCATTTGTAATAATAAAATTGTTTGAAAGTTGAAATATTTTTTACCAATCTTGAACTACATTTGAAACATATTTTAAGTTATGTATCGCCGGCACTACAGTATTACCTTTATCCACAACACATTCCGACACCAAGAAGTCACTTAAAACTATTGATGATTCTAAATCGTACAGCCGATACATACACTTTAAAAAACGGTACTTAAAAATGAAATTTCAAATAGTTCAAATATCTCAACTGTTAGTAATACACATTTTTAATATACCGCTATGGCACCATCTGTATGGTGACGGATATGCGTGTGATAATGGATTAAGAATATGGAGTGTCACCAGCCCTAATTTATCCCGTGAGTGTTGACTAAGGAAATAATCTACACAAGGCAGTACTGGAAAACTTGGAAACAAAAACTTAACCAACCAGTTAACATTTAAGAGTATATCAATTGAATGACTGCGTATAAATAACCGCAATAGACATTCTTCATTCTATGCAAAATTAAATTTCTACTAAATATACAATCAAATATATGTCACAATTTATTGTTACACGATATTAGGACTAATGTCCCAATAATACAACAGAAATAGGCCACTATCATTTAATACCATTTAAAACAAACAAACAAGAAAGTAAATAACCAATATCGCGTAAAAAATACAAATAAAAAGGAATTATTAAACCTACTAAAACTTTCAAAAATCTGATAGACTCTTACTGAAAGCATTACAACCCTATTATAAATTGTCAACTTACGCACTCCTGTAAGGGCGTGTCTATAACAACGAAATAGAATATTTACATGAAATACTAAACTACTGACATCGACCCGTTGGTCTGATTATTGATTCTGACTGCTATGTTAGAGGTTCGACTCGCACCCAAAACAAATCTTTGTGTGATGAACAAGCATTTGTTCTATCTGGATGTCATTAATCGATAACCCATTATGTCCCACTGCTAGGCTCGGGTCTCTTCTTAGGAGAGGGTTAAGGCCATATGTCCCCACGCTGGCCAAGTGCGGGTTGGGGACTGGCAAGACAACATTGTGGCTATGTAATCTTACCGTTGAATGTTTTTAAAACAACCCAAAGGCCTCCAACTAAGCTTCACGACTGTTATCCTATGATGACAACTGGGACCGACTGCTTAACGTGAACTCCTAATCTCGGAGACGCTCATGGTAACATGCCACCAGCGGTCATCCACCCAGGTACTGACCGCGCTGACGTTGCTTAACCTGGTGATTGTTTCCAATCACCGAGTGCAACTGAGCTATGAGCGCCTCTTCTAGATGTAATTTATCTATAATATATATATATGTATAGATTTTATACAAGCATGTCTTTCAACAGCTTGGCTAGAATAAATGATATGATAATGCAGTTCCAATAAAGAGTTTTTACAATCGCGCAGTCCGGTCGGAGGGAGATCATTTCATACCATGATCTGCCTACTTTGGAATAAGACGGCCATATGACGGAGATATACCAGCTAAGTATTAAATAGCCACTATATACAACACTGCATAATTATATTTTTTTTATTATGCAATTCTAATTAGCTAGCTAAACTTTTACTATCAACAATAATATGTTATAGGTTACTGATTACTAATACCTCTCTAGCTCGACGGGTTGGTTTACGTTTAGAGAATTCACCAGTATTAGTACACACGCTGGGCGCATTAGTGGTCCAAAAGTGCTAATAAACTCTCCTATCACAGCTGCAGAGTAGTACATCGTGTGTAGTCAATCCGATTCCAACACACCACAGCGCCGCAAACCACGTTGGGATGAAGGCTCGACGAGATTTTCATGATAAAAAAACTTTTTTTAAACATTTCATTTTCTTAACAGTGCTTATCTTCTGCGTAGTTCGCTTCGTTAGTTATCGTAAACAAAAACATGTATAGTGATACGATTTGGAGAAGCCTTTCTAAGCTGTATTGTGTACGGAACAAGCGACCCGAAATCTCTCTGAGTGCAAAGTTTTGTGTGCAAAAGTACATCACTAAATAATATTAAGAGTTTTTTCCTTATTCCTTATTTGGGACCTCTTTGTTTTAAGTATCATGACACTGCCAAAGTATTTAGAACGAATTGGGAATACTAACTCTGGATTTCTTCAAATATTCTTCAATAAACTGCTACACTTCTTGGGCTAGAATTGCTTCTCATTTTAAAATTGTATTAAATTCAAAACATATAAAACTTAATATTTTTGAATCTAAGGTTTACGTATAGGTTATACAATATTTAAAAAAAAACGAATTGAAATGAGGTCACACAATTTGTTTTAAGTGACTCTAAAGAAATTTTCTTAGAAATCGTCTGATTGATACGTATAACACCTGTATGTCATAGTTGAAAAAATCTGAGAATTTCATAGACTTCCATGCAAAACGGGGCCGGGTCGCTAGTTAGTGTAATTGTTTTAACAAAAAATAAACGGTTTAAGTAGTAACGTCAGCCATCATAGTAATATCGGGGGCAAGTGCTAGTATCGTGTATAATTTAATTAATAAACTTCTAAAAGCCAAAGAAAATAAACACAGTAGTTCTTTGCCTCATCACTCTATCACAAGCTTATCACGAAGATACTGGAATGGTCGCCGCTCATGTTTATTGGTTGTATCGGAACGTCTTACCACTTGTTGTTTATCATTTGGTGTGTTGGTAATGAAGTGGTTTCGACGATATTTGTAAGGGGGTGTCTATATTCACGTAAAAAATATTAATATATTTTTAAATTGCTTTATACGTATATATAGTACATAATATTACGTGGTCTAAATCTTGTTTCTCGTCTTTTTTATGCATTTTGGAATTGAACACGGGTATTTTTTTGTTGTATTTTTTGGCACAATGACACGGAAGCTTCTGAAAAAATATTAAATAAATATGTCGGCAATGTAACACACAAAGCCATCTAGTCCCAAACTTAGCAGAGCTTGTATTATGGGTACTAGACAATTGATATGAATACATAAATACTTTTTTGTTGTAAATACACACATGTCAATGCAATTAAATTATAATTACATTACAATACATACAAACTATACATAGAAAACACCCAAACTTCGAAACATCATACGATCATACATACATTTGTTCCGACCCAGGTTCTGAACCTGAGACTTCATGGAAAGCAGTGGCGTACGCTACCACTGCGCCACCGATGCAGTCTATATAAATATATGCCACTGTAACGTTGGCACTAATGAGATATTGAAATGCTTCTGCGTCACACACACCAGCATAGGGTAGTTGACTGTATAGTAAATAAATATCGATGTCTTCTTCATTAAAACAAATATTACCAAATATCTCGGAAAATATAATTATTACAGCACGTCATTTTAATAAAAAAATACATTGAAATATATTGCTCGATTCAGGAGTCTAAAACAGTGACGTCACAAGTCACTTAGTACATTTTTCATACAAAGTGATCTTTTTGACAGATGATACTATATAAAGATAAAGTAACTGATTTGACTAAGGTGTCAACTAACCTATTGCATTTCTGCATTGTCAGCATTTGCAATGACTATGGTGACTACTACACTTGGACTTGGAATCTGCTCATACTATCCATTAGGTAGAGTTTAGTCACATTGGCAGGCTCGTACATAAGAAAAGTGTAAGCTGTTTAGAACCGTACTATGCCGAAGACCTGATTCTTTTAAAAAAAATGGGTACAGTACAAATAAATAAGGAACGGTGTCAGGGACGTAGTAAATGGAAATATCTATTGTCTCTGCCTGTCCCTATGGAAAATAGGCATGATATTATGTTTGTGTGCGAATAATTTTTTTTTTTTTTTTTTAAAGACAACTCCCGCATTAGGAATAAACATTCCTGTGTCACGGGGATCTTTACAAACATACATGAAACGGACACAAAGTACACCCAGACTTAGAACAACAATTTATGGATCACACAAAGTGTTGTCACACACACACAACACTTGGCGCAGTAGGAAGTGGCGTGGCGACCACTGAAACCACTAGGCCAACCGTGTAGTTATATAGAACCATTAAAATTTTACCTATAAGATGCCAGAGTATTTTCCAAAATCCGCTTTTAGTTTTTATCCCATAATATTTAATAATAAACGTGGGAGAGCTACGCTTCGGCATGCATGGGCCGGTTCGACTAGTGATACCACAGTCTCTTAGAAAACCATTGTGATACAGCGCCTCCGCTGTGTTTCACTGAATAGGTGAGGATATTATATATATACATCCTCTCTCACTCGGTGAAACACAGCTAAGTGAAACACATATTTATCTAATGGTGCTCACTTTGTGTGGAGCTTTGGCTAAACAAAGGATTGTTTAAGCATTTTGTATTTGATCGCTGGCACATTCATCAAACTTTATTTATCACTGACAGAGTCGTCAAACCTCGCTAAAATCGGTCAGCGGAAAAAATAGACCTATTGTTTTTTGCTATGTACGGTAGCTGTTAATTTGAAATTAAAAACTGACAATTCAATTTTAATTTATAGACCAGTAGGTGCACAAGTAAGCACGAACTATTTTCTAATGTAGAAACGTCTTAATCAAGCAGAGCAGCAGTCATATGACGACACTATTCATGATCTATTTTAATGTTTCGTATCGAAAAACCCTTGATAATATTTAATTTAATTAATCTTTTGAAGCAGACATTAATGAATTAGAAATTCAAATTTGGATTTTAGGTACGATAATATTGTGTAACGCAATGATTATACGAATGTGAGTGTGACTAATACTTATAAATTCGTAAGTAACTCTATCTCTCTCCCTGTTGCCTTTTACTACGAAGCAGCTCCGGTATGAAGATTCTTTAATTCTTGAGGAAGGGTCCAAGCCACTGTTTATCGTAATAACCGACGTTCATACTGGTAGAACCGTGGACATAGTCTAGATATATGAGTTGTAGACGATTTGTTATTTACAGTAAAATAATAAAAATAAAATGCAATTATACAATATTCATTCCTCAGTGCTAGTGACAATAGTAACACAAATCTTATAGGTTATAGTTGTGTAGAGATTAGAGAGAAAGTCTGGAGACAATACCAACTATATAGGCATCTTAAAAGGCTAAGAGATAACTGATTGTCAGATTACAGGACTAAAATGAAATACTTATATGATACTATGAAGTGAATACCGATGTGAAGGAACATCTGCAATCACAAATACGATGCTATATATTTCTTAAAAACCCCGCTAATCTATATATCGTATTTTATTATAATTATAGCCTGTGTCCCAAGCTACTCCTGCACGTATGACAAATATCGCAGTAAAAAGTAGTGTATATGTTATTCAGTCGTATGAGCTATGTTACTGTAAAGTTTTATATAAATCCGTTAGTAGTTTTTGCGTGAAACAGTAACACTCATTAACATTTCCTTACAAACCTTCACATTCATAAATTAGTAAAAAGATTAACAAAGGTTAGCAAGGCGCTTGTATTAACAGTCGTTTGCATACAATTATTATTAAAATCATTAACAATTTCAATTACCAGATAGTCTGGTTATTTCTCCATAACACAAGAAAACTAAACCATTTAACCGTTTAAAAATACGGATCCCAGTATACGAATAAAACGTTTTATTATATCGTTACTCAATTTATTATAACAATATTTTTATGAAAAGTCCATTGTACCGCCGTTTATAATCCGACTTTTATGTTTCTAATGAAATATAACCTTCTCAAAAATTGAGTCTTAAAGTTATTTATTGATTTTTATACAGCTGTTATAAAGATATTTGAGTATCAGAATCCAGAATACGAAAATTTATATATTTATTTCGTAATAACACAAATTTAAATGAAATAAATATTAATTATTAGTTAAGGAAATAATAAAAATTAAAAAGGAAGCAGTGACAATATTTACACACAAGCGTAAAAAAATTCCTCCGCTGATCGCCTACTAGTAGCGTTCCCTGAAGGCTGGCAGCATTACCACGTTGAATGGCAATGCTAATTTTCTGTCAAAAATGCCGGCCTTCTAGTCACGAGGAGCGCCAATCAGTTACTTAACTAGTTGTTTAGACTTCTCGACCTCAAAGAGTATTATATCATGCAAATGTCTTGATGAGGCTTTTTTATACCCGACTACCGCGAAACTAAATAGAAAGATAATAGTTGTATGTACGTTTGCATTTACCACCACAGCGCCTAAACTACTGAACCGATTTTATTATAAAATATAAGGTTAAAATATATTTTTATAATAGCCCAGTTAATATATTTTTTTGTTATTTATTTCAATTATTTATTTCGGACTTTTTGATACATCCATATTTTGTTAGTTACAGAATTACTTAACCTAGTGTTAGTATTATATATATTAATGAATGTGTGTGTGTGTGTGTGTGTGTGTGTGTGTGTGTGTGTGTGTGTGTGGTGTTATACTTTTATAGCCTTTTTTTGTGACTTGACCTACTAAGAGTAACTTGCCGGAACTGAAAGTCTCCTTATAGCAACTGGTTCTCCTCTTTTCATTTGTACCTTTTATACATTTAAAAAATTCAAATAAATCTGTACCGATTGAATTAAAATGAATGCGATATGCAAATCACTTAAAAAATTGCTTTTATCTATTTTACGCGTCGGATGCGTTCTCATTCGTCAACAACACAATCAAAATACGGGTGCAGCGAGTTTTTATTTTATTAGAATCTGGATATTGCGGGGTGATCAATATTGAAAATAATAGTATTGTGGAAGAGATGTACAGCACTTGTTCACAAGTAGTTATTATATATTTCCTTCACAAACTGGCAGTTTATTTAGATTATGCGTTTTATGATTAGTAGTTCATGAGTTTTTAATTTACTAATAAATTTTTTATTGGATATATTTTACTTACTCCTTAAATTTAAGAAAAATACTAAAGAATATCTCTTTAAAAAAAAATATTAACCTGTTGATAGTCGTTTATAGAAACATCCTACTCGTGTTCCCAAATAGATTAATTAATTAAAAAATATTTGTTAAATAATTAAGAATTAACGGTCGTTAATTTTACATAAACTGTTCATTATCTGTTGCAGGGATGGCGTCAGATAGGATAACGGATCAGTGTGACTGGTTCCCATGGCAACTGGTATTATAACGCGTATCATAATAAAACTTGATTAGACACCTACTGAGAGTCTTCCGTAGATGAATGGATGGATAAATACAGGGTGCTACGTTTCATAGATTTGATTTGTTCTTAATTTTGTCTTCAAATATAATAATAATTATACGGCTCGTATTGTCAGGAGGTTTCTTTCTTTGGAGCCCTAACCACCGGTTTCTTGGTCCCTGTACCCGAAGTCGGTGGTCTACTATTTTTTATATTTTTAAATATATATTATTGTTTATTTTTTTATGNTAATAATTATACGGCTCGTATTGTCAGGAGGTTTCTTTCTTTGGAGCCCTAACCACCGGTTTCTTGGTCCCTGTACCCGAAGTCGGTGGTCTACTATTTTTTATATTTTTAAATATATATTATTGTTTATTTTTTTATGTTTTTAAAAATGTAATAAATATGTATATATACATGTAATAAAGATAATAATAATAATTCTTTATTGTAACAAAACAAAATTACAAAACACGGTATACCCTTGACTCTCAAAATAGCGTTAGCTGTGTGTTGGGAGTCAAGGGTAAACAGCAATTTTACATTGCTCATTTTCAGTTACATGTGGTAACTGAACATGAGCAATGTTTTGAATTTAAGTATAATAATAATCAAGTATAATAATATAAGCAATAAGTTATTACACTTTATAGTAATTTTTCATAATACCAAATATATGTTTTATGACCGGTAGGACTGCGGATGATGATTAAAACAAAGCTGATTGACAGTTTATACACATACATAATATCCTTTTGTATAAAGAATATGTTATAACAAAGAAAATATTCGTTTTAACCACTTTCTTTTTCAACATAATCTATAACTTTTTAAATTTATCATCTGAATTTACAGGCAATTACACAAAAACGCACAAACGTGTTAAATCCATTCAGATTATTATACTCAAATTCCACAGCCGCGGTGGTTAATGTGTATTTAGACACTGGCATTAATCTCATCATTTACGCTAAAACAAAAACACAACAAAAGGTCGGAAACTAATACGGCCACCCTGTATACACCCAAAACTCGAAACAGATTCATTAGGTGTCTGGGTTTGTCGGACGCTGCTCGCTACACCTGCCGGTGCCAGCCAATAGAGGGCTGTATCGGGACTACATAAATATCGGCGCTACTTTATCTGATAACAGAAAAGAACATAGTCAAATTATTTCTCAGTTAAAATCGTTCTTTTATAAAGAAGAGCGACTGTTTGATGGCACCATAATATGTAACTTTGAAGGTCTTGTTTGTTTTTAATGCTGTAATTTTTTAATTTGCTTTAGTTATGGATAACTTGTAGTGTAAAATATGTTAAAGGTTCATTAGATGTCATCGGGTCAACTCTATGAGACCAGTTCCATATACAAACTAATTTATGTGTTGACTGGTAGTTTGTTGATTTATAGAATAATATTTCCCGAAATAATTCTCTAAAGCTTACGTGATCTTGATCTGATGTCAGGTCTATTAAAAGAAAATGTACTACTACTTATTCCTGAATCATATTGACTTGACAAAAAATAATCTATTATACAGTCTAGAATTAAACTAACTTGCAGATATTCCACCATTTTAATTATTTATTTTTACACCTGACCGGTTGCACCTTATGACATCATCAAAGGTTAATGGCTATATAGAAATAAAAATATTCACATCCAAAACCCTAATCTGGAATGTATTGCAACTAGTTCCATCAAGTACCGACAATCGAGAGCATAAATTACTTAATCAATTATATTATTAAATTCTCGTGTCACGTTCTTACTCACAATTAATTTAGAAACCAACAATAATAGGTGGGAGAGCAAAGCTTCGGCATGAATGGGCCGGCTCGACCGGAGTGATACCACGGCCTCACAGAAAACTGGTGAGAAACAGCGCTTGCGCTGTGTTTCATCGAGTGAGTTAGGATACCGGAGGCCCGCACCCCAATCCCTCCCCCTATCCCCGTCCCCATCCCCCTAAGGTCGGCAACGCACTTGTGACACCTCTGGTGTTACGGATGTCCATGGGCGACGGTAATCGTTTACCATCAGGCGACACATCGGCTCGTTTGCCCGTTATACCATAAAAAAAAAGTGTAGAACTTGATTGATACAGACACAAAAAAAGTTGCATAGGTCAGCTAGCATGTCTTTAAATAATAATTGCGTGGGGTGACTGATTAAGTTTAATGAGTGTCACCACCCTTAATTATCCCATGGCTGTGACTGAGTGATCAAACTACTTTGAAAAGTGTCACTGCAAAAGAAGGAAAACTTGAATCAAGGTGTATACCAACACGTCTGGCCAATGTGTTTTTTATGCAGTTTTTTACGTAGTATAGGGGCAAATGAGCAAATAAATCGCTTAATGGTAAGCGATCACCGCCGCCCGTGGACAACACCAGAGGCATCATAAGTGCGTTGCGTGGCCTTTGGGTATGGGGAGTAGGATGGTAAGAGGGATGGAGGAGGGGTTAGGGGACGGGCATCCGTTATCCTCACTCACTCTGTAAAACAGAGCTTAGGTGCTATTTCACACCGAGTTTCTGTGAGGGTCATGGTATAACTCCAGTCGACTCAGCCCTTTCGTACCGAAGCGCGAGTTTCCCATGGTGGTTTTTCAATACTTACAATTACAACGATACAAATCTTAACTTATCTTAGGTTTATCAGTGGTTGGAAAGTCGCCGCTCTTTGAGTAGATTATGCTATAAATTAAAAGGTATTTTGTAATAGGTTACAATATTAATAATGATCTTTATTGATATAAATTATAAAATACAATTATTTAAAGTCCCTGTCTCCCGTGCTAGGTATCACACCTGTATTACAAGGACCAGTACCCTCTCCTGTTTTATATGATCATTACGTTTTTATCACATAAGTATCACTATCTGTACATTGTTTAAAATTGTAAATAAAACTTATCTTCTAATTATAAAACATACGTGTATAATATTAAAACCTTTGTTGATTGTTGGAGTCCTCTGGGTGTGTGGAATGAATGAATTATATCACTTGCTGAGAGTATAAAAGTAAAAATTTCACATTTACCCTCCTCTCTCTCTCTCTCTTGTATTATTATTACCTATCAGTCAATTTTCTAGCCACAAAATATAAGTAATAACTAACAATTCTTTTTCTATGGAGCAGACGTATCGCCTGATGGTAAGCGATTATCGCCGCCAGTGGACAACCGCAACACCAGAGGCGTCACAAGTGCGTTGCCGGCCTTTTGGGGGTGAGGAGGGGCCTCACCCCCTAAAGGCCGGCAATGGGGGAGAAGTTGGAGTGAGGGCCATCGGTATCCTTGGGTACTGATACTCAGGCGCAGAGTGGCACACCGTGTGGTTTTAGTCGGTTTGATAAAGACACACCGCCCCGCCGCAAACCCTGGTGGGGTGAAGGTACGAGGGGGTTTCCACACGTAAAGAAAAATAAAAAATGGGCCTCCGGTATCCTCAGTCACTCGGTAAAACGCAGTATAAGTGCTGTTTCACACCGGTTTTCTGCGAGGCCGTGCGTAACGTATACTTTAAATATAAAATACATTAGAGAACTTTTTTTTAAAAAACACACAGACTCCGAACATCAATTTATTGATTACGCAAAGTGTTATCCCATGTGGGATTTGAACCCACAGCGCAGTAGAAAGCGACTATTTAAATCACTAGCCAACCATGCAGTCAATTAATATGAGTGAATTCGTATTTTTAGCGATAAAAACAACGACTATTAACTTTTGTGTATTAGCATCTATACTAATATTATAGATGTGAAAGTTTGTGACGATGTTTATTACTCTTTCCCGCAAGAACTACAGAACGGATTTGGATGAAATCTTACAGTAATATAGCTGATACATTACAGAATAACACATAGGGTACAATTGGCCGCGATAACTAACATATAGGTGGGCGGAACCGCGGGCATAATCTAGTAAGAAATATTACCGCAATTGGGGCATCGAGGATTATACATCAAAGAAACAACACCAAACTTCTCTACGATGTTCTAAAATACCGAAAAAGTAATTAAACTCTTACGTACTTACTACAATTGCATATAAAAGGAAAAATCCTAATAGTGACATTGAACCGGAGAGGTTAAAGAAGGCGTTGTACAAAGAAAACGGAAGATTTCACTGTGAAACAATAATGCACAAAGCCGAAAGAAGTGCACAAAACTGTATGTACGAAAATAGTAAGCACAACTGACAATAGACGCGTTATGTTAGCTGAAAATATATTGAAGTTGCACTTATAGCGATTCACTTACAAAGTAAATGGTCTTTGTCAAAGAACTGGTGGAGCTCAATCACCTTTCCCGTCACAATTCTTGAACAGCTATTTGAAATTTGTATATTTTTAATATATAATTATCTTTTCAAAATCCCTTCTTATTGACTCAAACAAAGTTGATTGTATTGCTTAGTTGTCAAATTCAAATAAAATACTTTAATTTCTGTAGATGCCGTTCCATCAAATGTCTAATTTTTCTGAGTCACTGCTCTCAATGTTCATCTGTCTTTATCTTAAAGGGCACCCTGTTGAGAGCACGACGAAATGATTTCATAGGAATCGAACTGAATGCAACCATACGGTATCTCGACCGCAGGAAACACGGATTTCTGCAAAGTATTGTTTAGAAAACTAAGCTTGAAATTATTGCTTGAAACGCATGAGTTCATTACTCCATTCACTTTGTGACAATCACACTAGATGAATAAGATAAATTATGATGTATTTAAGGCGATAAGGTTTTCATTTTAACTACATTCAGTTCAGACTTAGACTTAAAGAAAAAGAGTGAATCATGAAAAGAGTTTCACAATGTTTTACCGCATCTACTTCATCCAATATCCAAGCTATATGATATTTTTCACGTCAATATTATAAACTGATTTTAAGTACTTGTTTTGTTGCTGTTTGTTTTGTACAACCGTGGATATTAATAACACAATTGATCCCTTGATCCATTTTTAAAATAGTCAATTTAATAACAAAGAATATATTTTATTTTGGTAGCCTTTATCAAATCAAAATATTATATTGTTTTGAACGACCTTCAAACCTTCAAGAAAGGAGAGTACTCCTTTTTAAAAGGCCGGCAGCGCCCTTGCGACGCCTCAGATGATGAGGGTGTCCATGCGCGGCGGTAATTGCTAACCAACAAGGTGTTCTTCTGCTCGTATGCCCCATTTAACTTAAAAATAATTGCATTCGGAGATTAACACGATGAAATAATAAAAAAAAACATTCGTATTTACGATACAACTAATCATTTTTTATAACGTAGAATGTGGCATTTAATTGTTAGTAGTAGAGGAATTGTTCAGAGAAAAAAATAATTTAAACTAAAAAGTATGTTGAGGATACACGAATATGAGTTTGCACATGTCAACATAAACAAGGCTATTAAGACAACAAATCAAGCGATTTTCATTCTTATGCCTTGTTTGTTATTATGTAATAGGTCTCTGTATACACCTTTAGGGATAAAGGCTTGAACATGATGTCAATAACTTCCTGGTCCAACAGAGTCATTCAATCCATTTACTTAATTAGCCCGCCATTGTTGACGTCAATTTGACTTACACAATTGGTGACGCCGGTCTCAGGGACCACGATTTAAGACTTTGTTAAACATTTTTTGAATGATTTAATTGACATAAATTTAATTTAGTTTTAATATAACACATATATAAGGCAATACAACATAAGTATTTTGGTTTATTAAATCTTGTAACACGGTCATACTTAAGACACTAAAAATAGACATGTTATTATTCATTATGTCGTTCATTTTCATAAGACATTCTAAAAAAGCATTTATTACTTACTAGCTGACTTAGTAAAATGCCTACCGCCCGCGCCATTTTTATTTTCGAAGAAGCTAGTTTTTATTTTTGTATGTCTACCTTAGGGTGGTACAGACATGGACAAAAATAAAAATAATAATAATAATAAATATTTCGGACATCTAACACACAACGCCATCTTGTCCCAAACTAAGCGGAGCTTGTATTGTGAGTACTAGACAACTGATATGAATACATAAATACTTTTTTTTTGTAAATACATACATATTATACATAGAAAACATCCAAACTCCGAAACAAATATTTGTAGATCATACAAACATTTGGTCCGGCCCAGGATTCGAACCCGAGACCTCATGGACAGCAGTCGCGTACGCTACCATTGCGCCACCGAGGCAGTTTATATATATAAAATATACACTTCCGGTTTTCATCTCATTTTATTTTATTTATTTATTTAATCCTCTTGCAATTATATTGCATAAGGCGGACTTAATGCCACGGGCATTATCTTCTAGTCAACCTTTGGGTAGTGCAGAATTATGTGTAGCAGATGTATTATCGAAGCAAGTGAGAATTATTGTTCAAATTACATGCAGATATTGTGGGAAAAACTAAGGTTGGAGGTTTGACACGAAGCAGCTACTCGAAGTTGCAACACGCTTCGACGGCAGGTCAAAAATATATTCGACTTTTTCAATTTCCCGGTCTCAAAGACATACACGTCATCAACGGAGGGTTAATATTATCATCTACTTGGCTCTAATATGCAAAAATAAAAACAAAACAATCCTTGCAAAAAGAAAACATTCCTCCTTTACACAGCCTAGATATTGCCTACTAAACTTCACAATCACAAAAGACACTTAGGAGCAATCAAGCAGTTGAATAATTTCAAATAATTCCCGATTCTGAATCACATAATAAGCCTAGATAACAATAGAATGTCTTCAAGCATTTAAATGAAGAACGCAATCATTCGAATTAAGCTTGAGGGAAACGCTCAAATAAGACAACAAAATGCTTGAGATGAATCGAAATACCGTCTTACATTGTGCTTTGAAACCTTTAACTTTTGTCAGATTATAATATGCTAAAATTATACTTGAAGCGAAATACCAATTTTTTAATTTAGGTCATGGTTTAATTTAAACAATAGTAAAACATAATTATCAATTAGACTAACAGGGAACTGTACGTCTACACTCTTATTAAAAGCGAATAAATTGTAATTTTCGTTCATATTTAAAAATAATTTTATTGATTTTAATGTTAGAACCCCTGAGAGTACGCCAAGAGTTGCGAATCGCGCAGTTAAATTGTTGTTGGAGTGTAATCTACAGTTTGGGAAGGATTGCATAGGCTCCGCTGAGTTATTTTTGAGAGTCTATTATATATATCCAGAGAGTTTTTAATCTAAAACAGGTCAAGTAGAGTGACGATTTGCGCAAATTGGCTGATGGGAACTGGATACAAGAACCCGAGGATCATTAGAGAAGCCTATGTCCAATTGGATAACATTTAGATCAATGCTCAGCTGTGATCTTTTGATGGTAATTTCGTAAATACATATAAAAATAATGAAGAAAAGAGAGCCAAAAATAAATAAAATTAATAATCTGTTTTCTCTTAAAATGGAAAGAGCATCCACATACTGTTAACAGAACTTTGAATAACAGCAACATATTTTGATGAACTTTAGTTCTAGAGGTCATATACACTATAATATATTATATACTTAAATATATATATATTGTATACTTAAAGTTACAGCAAGATCTTATAACATTGATTCAAAATTAAAGATTATAGCGATTCAATGACAGCAAAAATATTCAAGCAAAATTTATTTTCTTGTTAGGTATAGAATAACAACCTCAACACTATTACTGATATTAAGTTTAGAATGACATTACATACGTTATCCATCTATACTATTTTCGATTTATGTTCCTTGTTTTAGTTTCTTTTACGAAATATTAAGTAAGTTACGTACGTTGCTTTACACGCAATTTACTTTTGTATCTCTTCGCTAATCTATCCTATCACATATTTATACAGTAATAGTTCACCTAACTTTTTCCATCCACTTCCATAACTTTCAGGACCCTTGTAATATTTTAAATTCTAACTATTAGTTGTTTGCTTTAATAATTATTGGAGTCGCTTATACTTGAGTTTTTCACTTGTACCACTCAAATGTAGTAGCAGAACTATTGCAAGGCTAGCAGTTAACTGCCCACATGGGTTTCCCGTACGCGAGGAATTTGAATTTTATCACTCAAGAGACTGAGCCACCAGACACTATTATTGCTGTACTGGCTTCGTAGATTGTATTATTTTTAGAATAATTTTGCATATTGAGTCCAAAGCAACAAAAAACCTATATAAAATAAAAACATTACTTTTTGAACCTTAAGAGACCACGATATTAAAAGATCTATACCGTGGGAGAGCCACGCTTCGGCATGAATGAGCCGGCTCGACCGGAGTGGTACCACGGCCTCACAGAAAACCGGTGTGAAACAGCGCTTACGCTGTGTTTCATCGAGCATCGAGTGAGTGAGGATGCCGGAGGCCCATACCCCAATCCAAGGCCCCCTATCCCCCTCACCATCCCCCTTCCCCCCAGGCCGCCATAGTGTGGGTCACCATGCTGCATTGTTCTTTTTCGCATTGAGGATGGTGACCACAACTCTTGGATTTTGCTCATGCTTTCCATCAGGCAGGGCAGAGTCATTTTGGCAGCTTAAATATAAAAAAAAAAAAAAACGATAGTAGCTCACGAGAGTACAACTCACTTGCCAGTTATACCACGCTGTGTTTGTGTCAAGTATTTCTTCTTTTTGCTGTTATACTGCATAGTTTGGTCCTTAGTGGGCTAGAATTCTTCATGCGTCACAGATTTTCTTCACATATGTACACTTTTTTTAAGCTACATCAACGTTTTTAATATAACTGTTTTATATGATAATGTACAATTTTATGCAGACACTGTATTTGCATCTATATGCAAGAGTTCTTAGACTTTTGAATTAAAAGAAACCGTCTCAGACTATCTTGATCCCAGCTTACATAAGATCCTAACATTTTCAACAAGCAATTTTGTGATTATGTGTCGTAAAGGATAAAGAACCAAGTCTGAAACACTACACATTCATTTCTACTTATTTCTTCTTTTTACGATTGGCTAGCCTTCATACGTATCTTTTCTTGCTTATTACAAGAAAAGTTGCAGAAATACAGAAGTATTTATCAAGATTAAGATATTGTTTATCAATCCGTGCAAATATCCTTTTGCAATAGCACTTATTACTTACTAGATAACCTAATATTTCTTGATGATTGGACGACTAGTTTAGACGTTAGAGCGAAACAAACCGACTAATACGTATTCTCTCCTTTTGCTATTAACTGCGTTCTCGTAAATATATAATTGCAATGCTTAAAGAGATAATATGACCCATTTCTTTATTATGCTTTATTACAGTATACAAACAAACAAATCAACAAACAAACAAATTCATTTATGTATTTACAATGTGAATTAATTGATATTATTATTTCGTGGGAGAGCCACGGTTCGGCAGGAATGGGCCGGCTCGACCGGAGTGATACCACGGCCTCACACAAAACCGGTGTGAAACAGCGCTTACGCTGTGTTTCATCGAGTGACTGAGGATACCGGAGGCCCATACCCGAATCCCTCCGCATATCCCCCTCCCTATTCCCCAAAGGCCGGCAACGCACTTGTGACACCTCTGGTGTTACGGGTGTCCATAGGCGGCGGTAATCATTTACCATCAGGCGATACGTCTGCTCATTTACGCCTTATACCAAAAAAAAAATTAAAATAATACTGATATTACTATCTATGCAGTATATATATATACACAAACTTAATAACACAACAAACAATTTATGTGAGATAGTAATTTGATGTCATCACTCACCATTTGAAAAGCAGTTTTCCAAACGTAAATAGTAAATTTATATAATTTATATTTCTAGAGCATTTATATTCATCTGTGGCATATCCTTTTGATTTCATATTGTGTATTGATTCCAAGACTGAAGTCTTGATGAATGATTGCAAAAATACTTTTAACGCAGAGCATTGCCTTTCAAAACAGCCAATTTTCCTATAAATTAAAACGCAAAATGATTATTTCGAGTCATTCAATATGGTGACTGAAAGTCAACTCGATAGTAACTCATTTGCACCTTTCTCACGTAACACAATTTCCACCTTCCAAAATTTGGTTTGAAACAATCAACCACACGCTAACTCTCAAACTTAAAGACTTGAATATTTAACTTACAAGCCAGGTTGTCGCAAACCCATCCATATTTAAGTAACGTAGTATAACTAGGTGAATCTTTTTCGTATTTTATACATCTTTTATCCTTACTGCGGATGTCCAGTGATTTCTCAAGGGATCTAGATGCGGCGATTGGACCGCAACTGAATTCTTAATGACGGTAAAAAAGTTCATCTTGCCTTTGGAGTTTTTTTTTATTATTTTAAAGTACGTTGTCCTAGTTGGTTTGGACTCTTAAAAACTTTTAAGTATTTGAAAGAATGAATTAGTGTTCTGAAATTGCTGACTTCGAGAAATGTAAAAAATAGAACTGATAAAGCGGTTTGATACAAACAATTTTGTATAACTCTCATATTCTATTAGAACACAGGAATATTCTTGTAGTTCAATCTAGTTCCTTCCTGACGCCGAGAAATGCTCCGCTATTGTCTATTATAGATGATTGTGGAGTCACGTTTTCGAAAAAAAATACCTCCTAAAAGTATATTCTCGAGTAGGTACAGGAATAGTGCGTTTTCAATTTTAGCGAGTAATGCATTACAATCTTAATTTAAATGTCAAAAACGATGGCTAAGTCACACTGCAGTATTTCTTGGCGACATTAGAAAATTTAATACAGCATCTTCTGTAGCAGACAACTTTCAGACATCCACTGTAAATCAGTAAGGCTAAACCAACTGGCACATAGCCAAGAGTTGACTTTTAACATCAGTTAATCTAACACAGGAGGCTGTTGGCAAAAAGTCAACGGATTTTTTTCAAAATTTGGCACTAGCACAAAATAAAACGGAATACGTTAATTGCTTTGACCCGAATTGTTCGCTCTTTGCATGCGGTAGTACGCTAATTAAAAAACCAAAAGAAAGATTGGGGTGCATTTTTTTAAATGAATCTAATTACATTTCATTACTGGTTAGCTGCATCTGGGGGCCTTTGATTTATTAGACAGGCGAGATATTTTTTTCTCTACAATTACGTAGAATAAGCAAATATCAGCCAGTTTTGTATAAATATCTCAGATTATTAATTACACACATTTTGCATAAGTGTTAATTATAAGTTCAATTGTATTTTGCACAAGTATTACTAACCCGCTCTGCTAGAAGTATATATAAGTGTTCTGTGAGTGTTGCGCCGCTTGGCGAATGATTGTATTCTTTTTAAAATGTATTCTCATGTAAGTGAATCTGTAATTCTCTATGACAATAAAGTTTCTTAAGCCCGAAATATCCTCTTAGCTTAAAATTATTTTTATCAATTACTTTTATTACTTTACAGGTAGATAGATCACCTGAAATGGATACAAGTGCTGTATTGTTATTATTTATGTGCTAGCTAATTGATTTGTTAAGGGTAATTGAACTTCAGTAGCAGCATCCATCAATCGATGGCAAAACAAGAAAACAAATTTACCCACTTGTAACATGAACTTGTAATAGATAATTTTTAACAAAAATGATGAACTATTACACATAGAGAATTAAACTTTATCTAAAGAAAACCATGGCAAAAGCTCTCACCAACAACCCATAAAGTACCATTGCTGGGCTCGGGTCTCCTCTCAGGAGAGGTTTAAGGCCATACGTCCCCACGCTGGCCGAGTGCGGGTTGGGAACCAGCAAGTTTACGTTGTAGCTACGTAGTATTGCCGATGGACGTTTTTAAGCCGCCCAAAAGCCTCCAACTTCAAAACTGTTATCCTATGATAACAACCGGAACCGACTGCTTAACGTAAGCTCCGAATCACGGAGACATGGTAACATGCCACCAGCGGTCACCCATACAGGTACTGACCACGCCGTTGTTGCCTACCCTCGGTGATTGTTTCCAATCAGCGAGTGCAACTGAGCTATGAAGGCTCAAAATGCACTAAATATCAGACTAAATAGATACATATTTAGATCGTTAGCTTTTACATAATACTACCTTTGTAAGGTTCAGTCCATATTCACATTTTTTTAATGTAAAATAGTATAAATACAACAAGGAGCTCTTACAGTACACAACAATAGCTTCAAGAGATTTCTATGTTCATGTTTCTACAATCGTATCTTGGTACGTCTACTATAAGTCGTTGTTGTTCAGGAAATGTTACGAAATAACAGACTAAAATATGGTATTGTATTGAATGAATTCTCTTTGAAATATTTTATTTATGTCTGTCTGAAGTGATATTAGCATGACAAAGAGAGTACAGTTGAAGTATACTTATATCAAGTATGTTTATGTATAATTAAGAATGATTGTATTGTTTTTACTTCAATAACATATTGATGATATGTATTTGTTAGATTTGAAACATTCAATACGGAGGGTCGGACCGAACGGATTGGTATAACTGTAGCGATGCGTAGGCACCTTACTTTTGATTAATTTTTGGCCAAAATCGTCTCACGGACACCTTCTTGGTGGCATTGTTGGACTCAAACCGATTAAAGCAGTACGCCGTCTCAGGTACTACAAATTGAGGACCCTAGAAAGGAAACCCCTGGAACCCCGACGTACCTCGGGCCACCTACGGTTTGTATATGGTCCCCTCTGATGTGGGAGCCCCGGTGTTCTCGTTACTGTCCCCAAAAGGGGGCGCGTGCGTACAATCGCGATCGCGCCGCCACCCGGGCCTGCTTCTGCTAGGCTGACAGATGTCCTCAACTGTAACCCCTAGGCTTATGGAGGATGGAGATAATTTAACGATCTCCAGCGCCTGTCATCTGGGTTACCTGGCCTGTTCCTGAGCCTAGCGAAAAGGGAAAGCAACATGACCGCAATCATGTTACCGAGCAAGAGAATCCAAGCGTAGATTTGCCCCTGCATGAGTCATCACGCAATTTGATAAAATATGTAGCATTATTTCTCTCTACTCTAAATATTATATTTATAATTGTGTTTCAAAATATTAAACCCTATTAAATTTAAGAGGATTGAGTTGGGCTATTAAAGCTTTCAACAGTAAGCATAATATACATTTGCTTTGGTCGTCATTTCGGAGTAAAAATGAACGTAGTGTTCGCGAAGGCAGAAAAAAATTCAATTTTGTTCTGAAAATGATGCCTCGAAGTTGTGTAAATCTAAATTTCAATATCGAAGTGATCAAGTAACTCATATGACAGTGATTAATTTTGATAAAAAGAATGGTCCATAGACATAATAATGTTATGAAACGTTTTCTTGTTCTAAACAGTCGTAAAGTCATGCAAGCTCGATGCAAAACATACTTTCATTTTAAGCTCTTAATAACTCAGAGCAGCAAACACATCGATTCAATTCTAAGTTAGTTCTTTAGCTTTTAAAAGAGCTGACCATATTTAATCATAACTTAAAGTAAAAAGATGATCTAGTTAGTCAATCCTTCGGTTTCTAGGAAATCTTTTGTGATATCGAGACCAAACGAGCAGACAGACTACTTCTTGGAAAGAGACTATAGTCAAACACCTCCACCACCTCCAAACACCCACTGCTGATTGTCAACAACTCAGAATCCCCAAGAGCGTTGAGGAAAGCACAAAATAAAAAAGATGAGAAATTAAGATAATACGGTGACCTCCACTCTTGAATTTGGGGAGAGCTTTGGAGTGCAGACCGCGCCTTGGTAAATATTGTGTATAGATTATTGTGGATAGGCTTATAGGCCAGGGAGGTGGAGTGATGACTTGCGCAAGATTTCCTGCCAGCCGGATCTGGATGCGAGCTTGCCCAAAGCTGATCAAAGTGGCGTGCAAAAAGGTAAACACTGACAAATATCGCTGTGCGAATAATATCTATGTATTTTAAGTTAATTTCAGCTAATGAAGATCATGATTTACATAGAAAAGTATATTTAACAACGATTATTCATTCGTTTTTTTGCTATTTGTCATAACAGATTGAAATTGGATTAACCATAAGTATAAATAGGTCATATCTTTCAAAGCTCTATTCCGACCAATGACACAAATTAGTAGTATACAGTGTGTAACGTAGGTGGCGTCACTAGTTCCCAAGACGAACAGGTGTGAATTAATTATTAGTGAGTCGCTCTCTTCCCCGTTATATTTCTCTGCGTTCAATAAAATAAAAAATTGATTGCTCAGTTCTGGCGTGAGCTATGTTCGTGGTGAATGTTATTATCTCACTTTAATCTTTTGTACAAAATGGAAAGCTACAGCAAAAGTGCCATAGAAGTTTTAAGAGCTTGCTATATGAAGAAGTAAATGGATAGATTGCTTTAAAAATATATTCTTGTTATTAAAGATTTCGTTTTAGGAGCTTAAAAAACATTGGTACAACATATTTTATGAAATTATATATTTTTTTAATCGTGGTAAGGTGTTAAAATTATAGTTCAATAATAAATTTTAAAGATCTATAATAGTCCTCCCACACCTCATTTATGTAACACATTTTCAAGCGACCAAATGGTACAGAATTAGAATTATATGGTCACTAGAACTCAGTAGAGAAACCTTGTTTTCTAGAAAAGATACTAGTACTAAGATATAAAAGGAAATTAGAAACAATTTTCTATTACCGAATCTAAAAATTTAGTAATACATTTAACGAATTAGCTAATACACAGATAACAGACGGCACGAATAGCATATTGGTTTCAATGGTCTTCTCGCCCCTTTTTGGAGCACTGATTGTTATGGGTTCAAACCGTGTTCAATCCCAACGTGAGATAATATTATGTGTGATTAACAAATTGTCTACGTTTTCCTTGTGTACGTTTTATGTATAAACGTTTGGAAACTTTCAAATTCAAACCTTTATTGCTAGTTAAGCATGTGTGTGTAAGTTTGTTTTGACTTAGTAGTCTTTTCCAGGCATTGCAAATTTGAGAGAAGATGATAAGGTTACACAATTTTACTTAAGTATCAAACGATGAAATGTTTGAATTATATCAAAAGAGTGAGATTATAACTATAACTAAAATATGAAATAAATTAGTAAACAATTTTAAAATCCTGGAAAAATAAAAAGATCATGAATAACATTCCACATCGAATAATTGTATTAAATTATGTCTAAAACTATTTATTGTGCATATCCAAAGTGAAAATCCTAAGTGACACAGGATTATTCATACCCATCCCCCAAGGCCGGCAACGCATCTGTGACACCTCTGGTGTTATGGGTGTCCATGGGCGGCGGTAATCGCTTACCATCAGGCGATAGGTCTGCTCGTTTGCCCCATATTCCATAAAAAAAAAACTACTTAAAAATCGAACAAGTGCGTGACAAACCACACATAGAATTGGGTTCCATATTTATCCATTTTTATGATTTTGGTTTTAATGTTTTACATGTTTACTTACTACTTCGTTTTTTTTGTATTAAGTTTTCCAAGTAATTGCATTTTACAAGTAAGGCTACCACAGAAGACTCGGGCGCCGGAGATCGCTAAACGATCTCCGTGTTCCATAAGCGCAAGCCTGCGGTAGACGGGTGAGGTCATCTGTCAGCCTAGCAGAAGCACTCGCGCTCCTATATTGTATAGAAAAGGAGCATAGGGGTTCCTACACAGGAGGGGACTACGTCTATAATCCGTATGTGGCCCGAGGAACGTTGGAGTTCCGAGGATTTCCTTGCGAGGGTGCTCCTGGTTCCCCGGCTTCTAGTACCGGAGACGGTGTGTGGTTTTTAGTTAGTTATAGTCCTACATTGCCACCTATCTATGATATCCGACGGGATTTCCTTATAAAAATAAAAAGGGAGGTACCAAAAACAAATTGTTTCTCTGTATTTAGTACACAATACATATCATCATCATCATCATCAGCCTATCGCAGTCCACTGCTGGACATAGGCCTCTCCAATTTCAATCTATGGCTTCTCGCATCCAGCTCCTGCCAGCCATCCCGCTCCACCTGGCCTGTGGACGTCCTACACTACGTTTGCCGAGACGCGGTCTCCACTCAAGAACTCGTTTACCCCAACGGTTATCGGTTCTTCGGCAAATGTGGCCATACATATACCATAGTTTAATCTTTCTAGCTCGAATCGTTTGGAAGGTAAGCTGAGCATATGACGGACGTATATAACGAAACTTTAAGGGTTTCATTTGAACTACGGAGCCCTAAAAATAGTCATGAGGACTGCCGATAGAATTGAAAAGTTAAAACTATAAAAAACTTTTGTCATCAAGTGTTAACACGATACATGACTAAGTCGATGACGACTTACATGAATTTATTCCCCATCGAAACCTTCCTACAGAAGTTTTCACTTTAAAAATGTTTAATAAACCTACAATGCTATTGAGAAATACTATTTCAGAGTTTTAACCTTTATCTTAGTAGATGATCTCTGGGATATAGCCGCTAGAGTACGGAAGTAAATCGAAGTGGTACAGATTACACAAAAAGCGTATGTCAGTATCGGCCGCTACCGCCTGGTAATTACGTAATGTTATTACCTATTTGATGCGGTGGCGATGTGGCTTTTTTACTTTAAAATGTAGGATGGGTAGAAAGTTGTGGACTGTAATAAATTAAGAATATGTTTTATTCGGTTTTTTTTTAGAAATTAGTAAGCTAGTCAACCCGAGTGTGACAACTGCTCAGGTAATTTTTGATATATTACAGTCAATTCGTGAGTGCGTAACTGTGATAATTATCCGATTCGCTCATCCATATATATATATAAATGAATTGCTGTTCGTTTCTCTCGCTAAAAAGCGAGGATGGCTGAATCAATTTAGCTAATCATGATCTTGAATATATGTGGAAGTTCAGGGAAGGTTTAAACGGTGAGAAACGTGTATATAGACTACGGGCCGTGTCGATGATTGATGGGTCAAGTGAAGCACCAGGAGACCTTTTTAGAAAGATACAAGGGCATAAAATAATAACATTCAGCACTATCCCGTCACTTGTAAGCTGTCCAACTGAGTACCGGTGAAGAAGGAGGTAGCAAACCTCGACTTTTCTCCCTTGTCACGTGAATTTTGTTCCGAGATGCAGAATAATGGATTGGAAGAAGAATTGAAACTGTACGGTTGTTGATTCTTCCTATTTCCTATAGACGGGTTTATGTACAATAGTGGACATGAAAGTTAGTAAAGAAACACAAATACCCGAATATAAATAATACAAAAATATCTTAACCCTCGCTTAATTTAGAAACAAAAAAGTGATGTGAGATATCTGATCCCGTATTTTGGTCCAGCCGTACCTCTGAACCACACAACAAAGTCATTACATTGAAGTTATCCACAATTGAATTAAGATAGTGTTATTAACTGGGGTCAAATCGAATCACAATATTATGTACACAAAAAAATGTGAGAAAGAATAAATTCCTTCATTCTTTCCTCACATTACTACATTTCACAAACATTTGTTCTTAACCTGTCGTAGAGACGAAATATTCGACAGTTACAATCGATTAATAGTCGACTCGATAACTAGTTATTATGTCAAATATGTATTTCATTATGTATGACTGAGCCAGAAGTTAATTGATTTACAGAATTTGGACGATGTGTTTCATTTGACAACAATCACACTACATAAGTTGTCGTAAATTGTAAAAATTGATTTACACCTACATTTTGGAATCAATGACGACGCAAAAATAGACTTGCTTTAATATCTCGATTGGATTAAATTCATACCAATTCACCCTCTTGTCAATCCTGCCCGCCGACGACTAAAATATTCAATCTAAAACAATCTCAATGAAAGCGAATAAACTATTTGCGATAGAGTTAGTAAGCGGAAAATAGACGATTATCCCCGACTCGAGTTTTGGGGGCTTTGAACAAAATCAATTATACACCGACGTTAAGGGGTTAAAGGGATCTGATACGAGAATCGAATACGTATCGAATGTCTATCGAATCAGGATTTTGGAATTTGAAAGCGAGAAAGAAGTGAAATTTCCGACGTTGAATTTGATTTGACAATACAGTAGGCGATATATTTCGTTTTATTTTAGTTTTATTTCTTGTTTCGATTGAGTGATTTTGGATACAGTCTTATGTTTTTCTTCCGAATCTTAAATACTATTATCGGATATTGGATTAGAAGGAAATATTGGAATCTGAGATTTTGATAACATCCTGTTATGTTTTTGTTTACATTTCCAACCATATTATTTTGGATGATATCTATGAAAAACCATCGTTAGTCAAAATTAGAAGAAGAAAACATCGTCAGTCTAAGTTTGGCGAATAAAATGTCGTCCGTCAAATTTTGGAAAATAAAACATGGTCAGTAAAATTTGGGTGTGTGGGGGCGAACCACAATCTTTCGCCCCCAGCCAACCTCACCTGCACGCGGTGCACCCTGCTAGATAACAAACGAGGCTCTGGCGACCGACCGATGGCGGTATATCCATCCTAAAAGGCGTAACTAAATACAATAGGCCGGTGATGGGCAGCAGCGTCACCGGTGCAACAAGTTACGCCCTGCNCCACAAGCCAGGTGGAGCGATGATTTGCGCAAGACGGCTGGCAGGAGCTGGATGCGAGAAGCCATAGATTGAACTAAGTGGCGTGAAATTGGAGAGGCCTATGTCCAGCAGTGGACTGCGATGGGCTGATGATTGATTGATTGATTGATCAGTAAAATTTTGGTGAGTAATACAAGAATAGAGTAATCAAAAACTTCTCATAGCGCGATTATCAGGGCTTCAACGAAAAGAGGTGAAACCACAAGTAACCTTTGGGTCATATCACCTGAACATATTCACGAAGTTCCTATAATCGATCTTCAAACTAATATCTTATTTACTCGGAATGATTAGTAAGTTATAAGTAATCGTACATTGTTCGCCAAAGAAAGGGATCGATGGATCAATGTCCTTTATATTACTTATACGAATCAAAGACTGGATTATATTAACATCTTTTTATCTCATATGATCATTATATCTTGGTAAATTTTGGTAACAGTGGAAGATGATATAACAATAGAGGGATGTTACCCTTTAAATAATAATAAAATGAAATACTACCAAACTTCGTTTTGTGGTTAGAGAAATAGTTTAGAATATTTAGTTATTTGGTACTTTTAGTAATATACATTGAAAAATATTGAGTGTTCATTTTGTGGTACAGACATAATAAGGTAATTATTAGTGGCAGGGCACGTAAGGGCCAAGCTTGAATAAAGTGATGTCACAGGTTCATGGGAAACCAGTGCTATGCAATTATTACTTTTTACTGAGTGAGTGTTACCAGCTCCCCTAGCCAAGATGCAAGTATTTAGCATCAATTCTCTTGCTTATCGGCTTATATTTTCTATTCACCACATGACTTGGCGTTGAGAGGTGTCATTCCTAAATATTTGTCATTTATCTATTACCGTTTACGTTTGTAGAATGTCGACTTTTCTAGAGGCTCAACCCAATTGTAAAATACTAGCAGTTTACACGGAACTATTGGAACTCTGTAATACGCTAAGGACTTTTCAATAAGTTAACCATGCCAGGCTCCTTCAAAGTTTTCCCAGTATTCAAACTTCCTCACAATAAAGATGTTCCGAATGACCGAGGTTCGAGATTTAAAAATTTGAGTGATAACGTCAGTATTGTGTAAAGTAGCCATCAAACAGTTGCCACTATTTTTGTTCGGATCACTCACTTACTTAGGTACTACCACTTATTTCGGATAATATTTTTGTTTCGTTTCATATTCATCTATTATTATAGATATACTAGTAAGTAATGCTGATACATTAATATTAATAACGACAAAAACTAACCCCCTCACATAAATTGCCATTCACAGTACAAAAAAATCTATAACACTTACTGCTACGCAAAACTGAGCACGATGTAAAAACTGCTGGTCGAAATTCAGGTGCCAAATGAACTGGTTTTTGTTCTATCACACCACCAATATGCGTTGAACTACTTCGCTCGTCCCGCCTGTTTAAATTTTAGTACAAAGGGGAGATTTTAATAGAATTAGGAATGTCATTTTATTCTGGCCGATATTGTCTTGCATCGTTTCAAGGGTTATCGAGTGTAGTAGGTATTCGATTTTAGAATGAAATTGAATAGTGCTGCGGTTGAACTAGTAGCAGTATAACTTGTGCAAACCTTTTTCAGATATTTTGTTCAAGGATTTTCTGGCTGGTTGCAAATTTAATTGATTTTTTGCGATATAGATAAACTTGTAAAAATGATACCATTAAGAAATTTATGGTTGGTCAAGCCTTTTTTTAACTGTGTTTAATTTTGAACTAAATAAAAAATGAATTTTCGCATTTATTTTTACTGTCGATGACTACGACATTTTTAAAAAAAGAAAAATCTCGCTGTCAGCATTGTGTGAAGATACTACTAAGTGATAAACATAATATGCAATGTCAGGATGTTGTGATGAAAAATCAATTAATAAATTTTATTACAAAAGTTGTTGTTACCGTTATTGTCGGTTTGGTAAAATACTATTTTAATGAGACATAAGATTGTATAAGACTAAAAAAATCTACAGAAATCAAATGTACAAGGGACTGTAGAATTTGTAGAATAGATACGGACAACAAGATATAATGACAATTAGGGAAGCCTGTTATTTTAACAGACGCAATATAGGTTGTGAATATTTTTGCAGACATTTGTAATCAGTAAGCATATCGATTTGTTGCGATTGTTATGTCTATAAGTATGTCTAGTAAGTATGAAAGGAACTGATAGACCAAGAAAATCTTTTTGCATGATATGATTTTAACTGATATTTTCTAATTAAGTTTCAAGGTTGTAGAGCTAAGCTGGTACGAATACTTTGAACAGGCCGGCTCAACTGTAGCGGTACTACCCTCTCAGAGAAGACCAACCTAAAATGACAACATATGTGCTGCCGCATTTTGTTACGGAGTGCGAGACCAAAGCCGAAAGATGCAGAAGCCTCAGTCTTAATAGGCCTCCATATTGTGGGTCATCACGCTGCATTCTTGCATTATCTACATTCGCAATAAGTATGGTGGCCACTACCCTTGGATTCTGCTCATGGTTTCCATCAGGCTGTGTAAAGTCTCCGTGCATTTAACACTATTTTATCTTATATTATTTTAATTAACAGTAAACTAAACTACAACATCTGAATATCACAGATCTTTCAGAATGTTTTCTGTTCTATTCTTTTATACTGCTGCTCTATTCTGATATGAGACGATACGGTATATACGTGGATGCGACTAAGAATTTATGTCAACCAATATCCCGGGAAAAGTAATCTAACAAGTTCACGACCTCCAATAATGAGGACGTCGACACAAGGAAGACTGCATAATAGATTTAGTTTATAGATGATACGAACCTCAAAACTATTATAGATTTTATTAGAGCGAATCATAGTAGTATACGTGAGTCTTAAGTCTAGAGATAAGAAGTAAGTATATACAATTTTATCTTATTTATGATTGTTATTGTCAGGACGGACTGGAAGTTCCACAGTTTCTTAGCCCACGACTATACACTACCAGTGAGAATCTGAAGCGGGCATAAATACTTAAACAAGTTTTTTGGAAATTTAGGAAATATTCTGGATTAAAAAATATGGTACGAAGTTCGCTGGGTCAGTTAGTCTTACAATAATACTTGAATCAAACGATAAAGTCAGTTACGAAATATCAATATCTATTTTATGTTTAAATAATATTTAACTTCAGAATGAGTTAAACTACAAAACACATAAGAAACAAGAATAAAATTTAACCTAAATTACCCAATTTCTGCGCTGATTTACCCTTTGATGGTCAAACCATGTGTCAAAGTCAATTTTGTCTCGAGGAAAGCGAAGGGAAGAGATTCTCGGCTTTATCTAATAATCAACACTAAATCAGAAAGGTTAGACTATTGACTTCTCAGTGAATCACGCCAGATTATACCATTATGGTTTCGCTATTTCAAGCAATAAATCACTTAAAATAAATATTTTTCTATTTACAATATTTAAGCTTAGAATTTGAAAAATATGGTAAAGCTAGCTAAATTGTAAGTAGAGGCATAGATTGCGGTTTGATTAATAAGTTATCTCTTCACCTAATTCCCTGGCCTCGTTAACGGTTCTTGGTATTTTAGTTCCAAGATTGATGTTTTTCAAGAATAAGTACTGACATTAAACGTTCCTTTTTTGTTACATTTTTATCGTAATTTATGGCTTTATTTTTTTCCATCCGCATCTTCCAAGACCTTTTCCAAATCAGGTTGGATTGGTATTATGAGACAACTGAACTTATAAAACTATTATAAAATAGTATGTTTTTCAATCAGTTTTTCAAATTTTTCGAATCAAAATCTTTTAAGATTTCTGACAGACGAGGATTCTAAATTTTTCTTTTGAATTTCAACACACTAGGTATAGAATAACTAAGATTTACTTTTGCGTTTGAAGGGTTTCCTAGTGAAAGAGTTTTTAATAAAAATAAAAAAACTCATCAAAGGTTGAAATTACACAACTTTCAGTGACATAAGGATTCCAATTCAAGTCACTCTTGATAAAGAAAAAAGTTTTCAAAGACACAAAGAAACAATATTCTGTACATACACAAATAAATAACCATATAAATCAACAAAAGAGTTGTAATAATACAGAATTACAAAGTAGGGACACAAAGCAGTTGGTAAAAGGAAACCATATCAATGATCCAGGCGATTACATACAAAAATATTACAAAAATATTTAATCAACCACGATACATCTAATAACGCATACAAAGGCTACAACACTGTTACTGGTGACAAATAAATGGTAGAAGGTCAAAATGAAAAATAATTATTATGAGACTTTGGATCTACTGCTACATTCCTAAAAATATGGTTTAATCTCGATAACAGCTTAAGACCGTGGTTCCGCCCTAAGCCAGTTATCGTGACATGAAAAAGTTTATGTCCTTCTCCAAGGTTCAACCCATCTCTATATTGAGGTTAATCCAAATGTATTCAGTGGCTAAGTCGTGTCGTGTCGTGTGATAGACAGACTGATAGAGCTAATTCTGAATACATTATATTCATATGAAACAAACAAACAACAACCCATAATGTCCCACTGCTGGGCTCGGGTCTCCTCTCAGGAGAGGGTTAAGGCCATACGTCCCCACGCTGGGCAAGTGCGGGTTGGGGACTGGCAAGAATACGTTGTGGCTACGTAAATCTTGCCGTTGGATGTTTTTAAGCCGCCCGAAGGCCTCCAACTAAGCTTCACGACTGCTATCGTATGATAACAACCGGGACCGACTGCTTAACGTGACCTCCGAATCACGGAGACGCTCATGGTAACATGCCACCAGCGGTCACCCATCCAGGTACTGACCGCGCTATCGTTGCTTACCCTCGATGATTGTTTCTAATCACCGAGTGCAACTGGGCTATGAGCGCCTATATTCTATATATATATTCATATGGATGGTGATAAAACTGGTGAATAAAGAATGAAAGTAAATTTCATACGTTTCGTAGACATTTGTCACAGAGATCAAGCCTCAGTTTAGGACTTTAATAACCAACAAAAAAGTAACGAATTATTAAAAATTATTGCGTTAATATCTGCCAACTTTATTAAATTCATTGAAGAACTGAAAAAAAACGTTTCTTTTTCAATTTTGTTGTACCCAGTGTCACTCTCACGACTAAGACGGATCCAGTGGCGCCACTCACATAAATATACGACAAGCTGTTAAGGCTCTAGGGCATGCCAAATCAATATATATATTTTACATACTCTCACTAAAAATGTAACACTCCTTCTTTCGCAGTCGGGTAAAAGCTTGTTGCGTTATTGTGTTAAAACTACCTGTAAGCGTATATCTTTTATTTAGTCACTAGTACTATGGCCAAATATTTACGTCATTCATCATCTTCCTAACTTAACGTATTCTTCGAGACACGGGCGGTAAAAAACGCCATCGTCCATACTCTGGGCTGCTAGTAAGAGTTTCTTTCAAGAAAACCTAACAGCAACCCGACCCGGGATTCAAACCGGAAACCACTTGATCCATAGTCGCTCACATTAACCGCTATACTAACAAGGCAGTCAAATCCAAAAAAAGGGAGTCAAAAAATTGCGTCATTGGCTTCTAATGTGTACGCTTTTATAATATCAAGAATATGACTTGGTTGTATAAGTGCACCAAAAGAGCAGAAGCTGATAAAAAAGTACGAAATCGTAGAAGTTTATCCCCTGATAAAATTTATCACTCATTATTTTAATTAAATCGATGTTCATTTAATGCTCGTCACGTATTACGAAACTCTCACTTTGTATGAAATCAAAGTTCTATTACTGCATTATATTCTATAACTAAATAAAGTTGACCAATATTAGGAAATAAAAAATACACAACACAACAACAAGTGCTTGCCACCATATGTCGTGTTTGCTATGACATATCGTGTGATAAGGCTTTGATGTGTTAATATCGTCCATATCCCTTCAGAAACAATTCAGGGATTTTTCGCAACCTTCGTGTTTGTTGTACAGTATAATAACGTTTAGGGGTGTATAAGGGTTGCGTTTTACTATCGATTTCTAGTATTCGGAAAATTCTTTGAAATGCGAGTAGAGGACTCGGGCGGAGAAATTTTATATCCGTATTGCAAAGTCGGTGTGGGGCTTTTCTTGAGTAAAGTTATGACTGAAATGTTTTTTAGAAATTCAAATAAATCGGATGAAACTGATGTTTCGATGGTAATACATAGTTATACAAGTTATTTTAAGAATTTCGTTAAGCTATGATTATTATTGCCTTACTATTCGTTCAGCATATTATGCTTGTTTGCGACTGATATTTAAAAAAATATTTATAGAATTTGAAGCAAAACGAGATTTTTCCGAAAATGCTCTTACGCCTTACGCCTTAGGCCATTAAGTCCATTAATTGAAATATTTAGAAAAAAAACGTGAAATATTAAAAAGCACAACTGTTTAAATTAGTTCTTCGAAATTAACTATATTTACTTTGTTGACAATAAGCTCGAATACTATGCAAGATAACTTATCTTGTAACAAAGAATTATCAGGAAAATTTACAAAATTTGTCGAGCTTAGCACTCAATTTGGATTGCTGGAAGTTTCACAGGGAACGAATCCCAATGGAAAATTCATAAATTGCTGTTTATTTAAATCTTATTGAGAGTTGGATAAGATTAGTAATATTTTGAACATCTATTTCTGACAATTCCAAAAGATAATACTGAAGTGTAAAATAGTGCTTTATAAACTTATTAATTTGACAAACAAATAAATTAAACTGATATATGTTTTTAAGGTAGAAGAAACATGCTGATTTCAGCACAAACGGACTTGCTTGACCGCCGCGACATACGCCGTCTCAGGTACTAGATTCCGGGGAACCAGGTGCACCCTAGAAAGGAAAACCCTGGAACCTCGACGTATCTCGGCCCACCTACGGTTTTGTAGGTAGCCTCCTTTTGTGTGGGAGCCCTAATGTTTCTCTTATTGAATCTTGACCATTGCAATAGTGACACTTAGGCGTTGGCTCCTTGCGGATCAGACACAGGCCATCTCTGAAATATCCTTTTCCAGTGATCAGCAGGTATAAGAGGGTCGTAACGCCTTTCAAGCCAATTTTCTGTGTGCCCAGTGCTCGGTTGCCCAAGACATTCCTTCCGTTCCGCCATGAGGACCTGGCGGAGTTGGGATTTCTATTCTACGATTTGTCGAATCTCAGGACTCGAGAAACTGTTTGTTTAGTTGGCGTTTTATAAAAGGCCAAATCATATTTCTAATGCTTACACAGTGCACCATCTAGCAGCTTGAGATAGGCCTCAGCCTATCTCAAGCTGCTAGATGGTGCACTACTAAGTGCTGTCGAGGATTCCCCATAGGATGTCAACCTTAAGTTACATTCAGTTCAGTATTTTTCATAATTATAAAAAACCTACTGAACCAAAGATCTTTTCCTAAATAGGCCGTTAGATAAAAGCTATAGCGAAGCGTAGAGTTCTCGAATAGATGGGTTACAATTTGTCACTACTTATTCTGATAGGAATCTTGAGCAATAGTTTGTTGCAGTTGACCTCAACGGGTCCAATGACCCTGGTTTACTGTTCACACCTTTGTTTAAAAGGTTAGGAAAAGGGTAAGGGACGACTATCATAAGTACCATACTATCAGTACCTAGATGCTTGCACACTTGCCTACAGTTGATAGTAACTATCTTCCACATATCGGTATTATTGTTAAAATGTAATTACCTCATTACATAAATTAAATTACATTTTAAAATTATGCTTGTAATAAAAATGTAGTTAAACTAATATTTTAGTTGTTTTGTACATTTTTATACATGAGCTTCCAAATAAGTGCAAATTTTCATAATCGAAAATTCAAGACAAAAACACAAAGCCACAGATGGCTTAAAAAAACTTAAAGTAACTTATAACAACTCTTGACATGGATAACCATCAGAATTTTAACATATTTTCAGGTCGACTGGCAGAAAATGCCTACGGCATTAAGTCCGCCTTTGCCAATTTTGTGCATAAAGATTTAAATAAATAAATAAAAATAAATTTTCCTTTCCAAGCATAATGACCCAGATAATAAGGCAATTTATACTAAACATCAAATTTCATACACAATATCTTGGAACTCATAACAAGCAAAACTTGGAATCGATACCGGATTGGATCGAACATTTCCTATTATTGAACTAAAACGGAACTCTTAAGTGGCTAAGTGATTTGTAACTTAACCGATTCGAGTTCGCTCGTTACCGATGGCCTGTGTGAATTTCAAGTGACATTTTGAATGGATAATTGACGTGACTGTTACATAGAATCTGAAGGGAATTGATAACTCTGTTGACGAAGTTTGCTTCAAAATGTAGTGCCGTATGAATTCAGTTGTAAAAAAAAACTTGGATAAACTTCGTATGGAGTTTGTTTAGAAGACGAGTTCAGTATTACCGATTAAAATCATTCGTTTATTCAATTCTGTAAAAAAACTTTACAGATCAACAGAATGGTTGGTAAAAACGTATCTATACAAATTAATTAAATTGAAGTGTCTACTTATAATTTCAATTCAACAGTTCTTCACTAAGTTCATATGAAATTATTTATTTTTTTTTTTTTTTTATTTATTTGTCTTTATTGTATACACATAGTAAGAAACGGTACAATAGGAACAGTCACAAAGTATGTATAACAAATGGCGGTCTTATCGCTCTCGGCGATTTCTTCCAGACAACCATACATATTATATTTCGTACTTCATCAAAAATCATTTTTTTTGCCTTTTCAGTCTGTTTCGGCTGAATCGATTTTGACGGAATTATCGCTAACAGATAACTGATGATATAGGGTAGCACCACCGGGCGTAGCTAGTTAATATAATAATCATTAATAAATCTCTTGAGTCCCACAGTAAGCAAGCTATAAATCACAAAAATACAACTTAGTAATACTATTCACCTGTTATTTTGAAGAAAATGTAAATATACGAAGTACACTCATTTTTTTCCATTTTTGTCATGGAATAAAGGGCAAAGGAGTAAACGTATCACCTAATGGTAACTGATTTCCGCTGTTCATTGACACGTGAGACACCAAAGTCGTCACAAGTGCGTTGCCGTATTTTTTGTGAAACTTACAAAACATTAGTAGCATACATTCATTTTCATTACCAGTTTCATCTGTTTCATAGCTACACCATTAGCATTTAACCCACTTTTACCTCACCTACCCTCATAATGAACGGGCAGACAGCATGCATCAAAACCCCACATTCCCTCACAAAGGAAGTACCTAACCTTTTTTAAAACCTGTTAAAAGTGACCTTTAACAGACTGACCGCTGTAAAACTGCCCTTATCCGGGACCCTTTCTTATCCAAGTTGGATTTTTCCATTTGATTTGGCGGACTAAGAATTTGGGGCCCATCTTAAGGCCATTGAATGGAAAGTAAGAAAATTCAATTTATACGAAGCCGCGATGCTTTCAGTGAATTTACATATTAAAATAAGAATTGTTTTGGCCTAATGTAAGGAATACAATGTTTGTTTATAAATCCTGGTGCAATATCAACACTCCTCAAAAGTGTAATTTGGCTATTAACAATTTTAGAACAGGAAGTAATAAAAGTAAATGTATTTATCTAGATTTAAAAACGATCTTCAACTTCAAGCTTATGTTGTAGTGTGTAAAAAGATACGATCTTCCTTATTTTATACTCGTTTATATCCTATTTTATAACCCGTAGAACTGTCATAGACTGTTTGTGATTTCGATAACGAATTTATATCAAACAAAACACCTGTAGAAGGAATAAGAATCTGCCAAATCTTAAAATGGAGAAACATATCATACTGCTGAGTTCCACATACAGCGCAACATAAATATACTACAGCGCCATCTACCGTAGATATACTGAACTGCGGAGTAATTTACTACAGGAAGAAACTACCAATCCTGCATCGCGCAATAGAAATACCCGCATCGGTTAACAAATATACATCAACCCAATATCAGGCGTAGGGCCGTCGCTTGCCATGCGTGATCGCTTCGCCTGGTCGGAGTGGCCCTCTGTGTTGGTGAGAAATCACATCCATCCCTCCACACTGTTATTATTACACAGCCCATACCTGTTGACTGTTGGCAATCAGATCATGAATGTAGTAGTGAGAATTGTATATTTCACCCAAATGATAAATCGTCAATAGTTCTGTCTTAGTTTCATATTCATCATGTGATGCCTTAAAGTGCTTTAAGTCACCCGGATATCAGGAATGGTTTCATGGCTTAAGTATATGCAATGTCTATTATATAAAATAGAAACAGAATATATGTTAAATAAAACTTACGATTATAAAATGAAAATCGCTTTACACATCCCTGCTTCGTAGATTTCATTGTTATCAATAAAAGCAACTGTAGCAACCTTACATATTATTATAAGGATATATTTTAAACAAAATTAATATGCAAAAACAAAATTAGAACCCTCTAAACTCATTTAATTAAGCTTTTCATGTTTAATTTAACATACACAGCGCAAGATAAACAGAGTTTTGAACACACAAGTACACGAGTTATCCTACTCGGCCTTTTAAGACTCGTATCCATAAAAAGTGGGTGTGATAGTATTTCGTACCATTTTTATGGCGTCATCGACATCCCTTCCGGATGTTCTGACCGGTAACATATGGTGTTTATTTAAGGACGTATGCTAGTAGATAAGGTACGTACTCAGTACGTTCTAAATTTGGAATGAATTTTTGAGCTTTTTAAATAGGAGTGATTCAAATAGCGCTTCTATTTGAATCACTATATATTATGATTGTGTTATTTTTGTTTCTTATTTATCTTATAAACCACCGGTAGGAAAAATAGAAAGCTAGATAAATGGGAGACCTAAATCTACACACAGCAAGTGAAAGAATCAGTGGGAGTTGTGAACGCGACGACAAACTTAAGTTAAGAAATGGAGGGGAGTGGTGATTAGAAGATTGGTCCACCCCCTATCACTTTAATTAGAAGAAGAAATATATTAATAATAAAAACTGATTCAGGTCAAACAAATTCTGGACTTTTAGAATAATATAAGCATTTCGAAAACCTTTTAAAACACAAATAAAAATAAATAAATATTTTCGGACATTTTAACACACAACGCCATCTTGTCCCAAAATAAGCAGAGTTTGTACTATGGGTACTTGACAACTGATATTAATACATATATACTTTTTTTGTAAATTCATACATTTTATACATAGAAAACACCCAAACTCCGAAACAAATATTTGCAGATCATACAAACATTCATCCTGGGCATGGATATCTGCCGAGACCTCAACCCACGCGAATACGTTGAGAGTATCACTAAAGCGGCCTTACGGAAGCTAGGTGTGTTAAACAGGGTGAGACGGTTCTTCTCGCCCGGGCATCTGAGTCTTCTTTACAAGACCCAGGTTCACTCGTGCGTGGAGTACTGTTCTCACCTTTGCGATGGTGCCGCACAGTACCTGTTTGACGCTCTTGACCGGTTGCAGCGGCGAGCAATCCGTATTATCGATACTCCCGAAGCCACTGAGACCCTTGAGCCTGTACAGTTGCGTAGAGATATCGCCTCCTTGGCAGTCCTCTATCGCCCTTACCATGGTGAATGTTCTGAAGAGCTCTTCCAATTGATCCCCCCTCTCCCTTCCTCTACAGAACAACACGTGCCGACCTTAGAAGTCACCGCTTTAAAGTGGAAGACATACATTCTCGTACTCATCGCTTCGGTAATTCCTTCCTGTGCCGGGCGGTCAAAACCTGGAACTCACTACCAGCGCACGTGTTTCCTTCCCGCTATGATCCCGGGTCCTTTAAGCGGGGCGTGAAAAAGCATCTCATCAGGCGGCCATAGTGTGGGTTACCATGATGCATTGTTCTTTTTCGCATTGAGGGTGGTGACCACCACTCTTGGATTCTGCTCATACTTTCCATCAGGCAGGGCAGAGTCATTTTGGCAGCTTACACATATAAAAAAATAAAAAACATTTGGACCGACTCAGGAATCGAATCCGAGACCTCTTGCACAGCAGTCGCATTCGCTACCACTGCGCCACAGAGGCAGTCAATATATATATATCTTTAAGTAAAATTACAAATTCTGACTAAACCTTACATCCTTTATGAGCTTAAAATTTGCTAACAGACTTTAATAAATGAATGGACGGAACACTACTAAACAACAATGTTACTCAAAGTGAAGGAACAGTTAAGTTTAACGATATACGATACGAGCTGGTAGTCGCTCTACGGATATTACATTATCTTGTAGTCCACCTATTGCTATGATCTAGTTAACTGTAGCAAGTTTTATCACTGACTTGATTTAGAACTACAAAAAGGAGATATATCAACGTTTGGTTTCATTACTTACGGAAGACGTTAGAAGATTTTTTGAGATGCAGATGTCCATGGGAAGTAAACCTCTACAATAACGAGATTAGTTTGCTCGTTTGCTAGCTATACTACGGAATAACGGGGTTATGATACATCAAGTCGAACTGAGGACAATGTTCTTAAAGTAAAAGAATAGATTTCAAACAGTACATTATTAACTGAAGTCTAGTGTGTGTCAGTACTGATGTTTTCTAAGCCGATTATGGCCACGGCCAGTCTCAACAGAGATCAGCCAACTGCGCAGGAGATATGACAGTGCATAAGTGGACCCTCTGTTCCTTCATTCTCATAATCCAATGGGACAGTTATTCAACACGACCGGGGAGCGATCAGGTGCAAAACCGTTAGCTTTGTGCGCTCTCCGAGGTACGAGGGTTGAGACCCCAACTTCCAAACTCAGAAATTCCTATTGAGTTTTTCTTTATCATAGAAATCATGGGAACTTATTATACTGTTGGCCCGACCCGATTCGAACCCGGAATCTCTAGTCGCATATGGCAACTGCTAGACCAAAAGATTAGGCAAATGTGCGTTATGAACTAGACACCATTTTCTTTTTTTTTTTTTAACGGGCGGAATTCCTCGTGGATGTCCTCCGCTCTGGGGAGAGAGCGAAGGGGTCTGTCAGACTTTTGCTGACTAAAACCCCCCGGTTTTCCGTCTCTCTCCTACGCCAGGGATCACGGGAACTTAAAAGGCATCCGCAATCCCCGACTGGTGCCGGCCCGCTGCTGCGGACCACATCTCGTCAGCGAGAGGAGTGAGGTATTTGACTCCCCTCGAGACTTCAAAGAGGGGCGCACAGGAACACTAAGCGCCGCCACCTCGGGNTGGATGTCCTCCGCTCTGGGGAGAGAGCGAAGGGGTCTGTCAGACTTTTGCTGACTAAAACCCCCCGGTTTTCCGTCTCTCTCCTACGCCAGGGATCACGGGAACTTAAAAGGCATCCGCAATCCCCGACTGGTGCCGGCCCGCTGCTGCGGACCACATCTCGTCAGCGAGAGGAGTGAGGTATTTGACTCCCCTCGAGACTTCAAAGAGGGGCGCACAGGAACACTAAGCGCCGCCACCTCAGGTCCGGTTGGTTGGGGACGACGGACAACCCCAAGTCCACCGCCCCTGGACCCAGTTAGGGAGGCCGGTGGAGGTCAGCGTATGCCCTCCTCCGACGCCCGGTGCGCCTTCTGCGTACTGAGAGAGAGGTCAGGATCTCCCTCTCCCTTTCCGCAGCCTCCTTCTGCGAGATGACGGTTTCGCAGAAGGACACCACCGCGTCCCAGGACTCCTCGCCGTCGAACATAGAACGAACTACGGCCGGCAGCGAGAGGTCACTGCCTACTACAGAGATGAGCGCACGGCGAGGCCCCTATGAACTAGACACCAGAGCCAAATAAATGAGAAAATGAATGTTTAATTCTTAAGAAAGTAACGATTTTCTTTGTAGATTTAACGTCTGAGAAGATTCCTTTAAATACATATAAGACCAACAAGTACAGTATTTAGAAATAAACAAGAAGATTTCGTTAAGAGAAATTATATAAGATTAAATATTCTTTACAATAAAATAAAGAGAAGCTGATGTCTATATAGTTATATCATTTTAACAAAGTAAAAAAAAAATATCACTTAGACTAAGTACTAATCTACTCTAATATTTTATGTAACCTATGGTGTAAAAACTGACTGTCTACCCGTAGAAACGGCTAGTTTGGTTTTTCTATAGTTTAATCTTTAAAATTGAATGTTTTCTATGGTTTAACGTTCATTAAACATTATATCAAGCAACCGATGTTCTTGAACCTCATTTAAATATTACATATAATTTATTATTCTTCCGGTATCCTCACTCACCGGGTGCAACAGCGCTTGCACTGTGCAAACGCTGATTCACACTGGTTTTCTACGAGGCCGTAGTATTATTCCTATCGACTCAGCCCATTCGTCCCGAAGCGTGGCTCTCCCACGGTAAAATATATATTAAAGTAAAAATGTTGTTTTTTTGAGTTGGAGACCTTGATCCTTCACAAGGCACATGTCTTGGTTCTATATTTGTGTTTTAATACATGTATTAAAAATGAACATAATAATTAATTCCTGCTTTGTGTTGTACGAAGAATGAAAGTAAATTAAACTAGCATGAATTTGCCTTTATACAATCTTACCTTTGCATTGCCATCCAAAAATAATTGCGTCGTAATAAATATTGAGAGCTAGGAAATCGGACTCTTTTCGAAATCAAATAGCGTCGTAATCTTGTCTTAGAATTTATTTCATTTATGAAACCTAACTACTTCTGAATTTGTAAATGAAAATTGATATAAAACAAATTAAACTCATTCAAATAGAATAGACAGAAGATGATTATTATTTGAGTCCTCTAGGGAGTCGTGAAAATTTGAATTTATCTTTTGAAAAGGATTACATTTATTTCGATTAGTCAAAATATATTTTAAAACAAAAGAATTTAGAAGAAGAAGAAATTAAACATTAGCTTGTTTAATTTCTTCTGAACCTGGCTACTAGATAGCTCGATAATAGGCATAATGACTGATTGATGGGTTTTGGGCATAAAGAAAACTAATTATTAGTATAAACCGAGATGTATTTTGATAACAAGTGGAGATAACTTTCGACACACACAGAACAGCGTACAAGAGCAGTGTTGCCACACATCACAGATGAAAAACAACCAATATGACATTAACATTAGAATGACATATATTGCGTTTACAAAATATACACTAACACTGATTTTTAAACAACTGGTTTATGATGTTCGGAAGTAGCTCCTATTGTCAAAAACAGTTAAATTTCTATTTTACATGAAATAAAGTCTAGTAGGAAAAAATTAAAATTTTTATTTTAAGTTTCAAATTCATGCCAGAACGTTCGGTGGTGTCATGGCGGCTGTTTGTGATGTCACGTCGCAAACGCGACGTCACCATTTATCAACCAGTGTCATTTGTAGCTCTTAAAAATAGTAAAGTGATCGTCGATTTCATCCAAACAAAGTGACATTTATTAATACGTGACGTAACTCGCTCTGATTTGTGTTCAACTTAACATGGCGGATTGCTATATTTTGTTGTTTTATTCTTATGAATTGACTATTAATCTCGCCCTAAATATCAAAATAAATACTATAATTTTTATACTCTATAAACCCCATTTCATCACATAAATACTTAATTTTAGTAGTTCTTGGTTACTGTCATCATGCCTATTGTGTGATGAGCAAGATTATTTGTTCTGTATTTAAGTATTATCATCCATCCGTAGTATGAACTATACAGATATATTAAATTATATATAGTATAGCCTCGTTTGAAATCAGTTAGCTGTGTTTGAGATTTATAAAGCTACAATGATATTGTACTGTCTAAATTATTTTATTTATTTTGTGTCTCTAATAAGACTACCGCGTTGGTTTAGTGGTTAGCGTAAGCGACTGCAGATTAAGAGGTCTCGGGTTCGATTCGCGTGACGATCTGCTGTTGGGTTTTTCTTATAAGAATTTCTTAATAGCAGCCCGGAGTATGGAAGTTGGCGGTATTTTCTGCAAGGGGCTCGCAAAACACGGTAAGCCGTCGGTCCCGGTTGTTATGAATATCTATGACAATCGTTATGGGTAAGTAAATGCCCTCAAATATGCAGACAACTAGTTCTACCTTTGAATTCAGTTCAGGGTTGCGGAGGTCAAATGCCAGTCGCTCTATGTAAAAACTGATATTCGTGTAAAACCTGTTGAAATAGTAGCCGACCCCAAATAATCTTGTTAATAATAAAGGCTAAGAAGACGTTGATAACGTGTCCCTAATTTGTATCTTATGAATAAAAGCTGGTTAATTTATAATATGAAGTGCAACTTAAATCAATATTTAACTATTACTTTCACGAATAGCCGGATAATCACAGCTCACACACGAATTTATTGTATACCTTGGGATAGTATTTATTCTTTAAATTGTTGTCATATTTATGTAAACTTGTAATTGGCTATCACCGTGTCATGAAATTGTAATTGGCCTTTTGTTTGAGTTATTCTAGCTGTAAGTTTCCTTAAAATGTAAAAAAAAATCTAACATTAAGAGTTGTGTGCCGAAGCACCAAAAATATACGTTTACGAACGTATATCAAATCTGAATTAAAAACCAAACAGGATTGGTTCCATTTTGTGGAAATGTCGCATCGAGATAACGAAATATTTATTGCTAGTAATCTATATTTATTGATTGATTGATTGATGTCTATTGATATCATTAGACGGATTAGGCATTTGATATTTTAAATAATGTAGATGCACAGTTGCACTCGGAGATAAGAATCAATCACCGAGGGTAAGCAATGAAGGCGCGGTCAGTACCTAGATGGGTGACCGCCAGTGGCATGTTACCACGAGCATCTCCGTGATTCGGATTTCATGTTAAGCAGTCAGTTCCGGTTGTTATCATGTTATCATAGGATAACAGTCGTGAAACTTAGTTGGAGGCCTTCAGGCGGTTTAAAAACATCCAACGGCAAGATTTACGTAGCCACAACGTACTCTTGCCATTCTACAACCCGCACTTGGCCAGCGTGGGGACGTATGATCTTAACCCTCGCCTGAGATGAGACTCGATCCCAGCAGTTATGGGTTGATGTTGATGTCAGAAATAGACAATTAGTTTCATTTTTCAAGAAAAAATACTTTCTATAATTTGAATGGCAGAAAAATACAAAAAAAATGTAATAATCTAGTCTAATTATACAGGATGCTAATTTTTCTCATTTTAAAATTGCATTCGAAATTTGAAAAAGATTGTAGTGGTGATTTGAAATTCGAATTCTTTCCGTGTCAGTAGACGTTTGGCTTTGCTACAGTTAGCACGTATTAATGAAGTGCAGTTAGCAGATGGCGTAGAAGTAACGAATTTAAATTACTTTGTCCCCCTTCTTCATTAAGAGTTTTTGTCTCCTGAACTCTTATTTCAACTGTTTCCGTTTCTTATCTGTGAGATAAAGACGTTTCATTATCTTTCGACCTTTTTTGTTTTTATTACCGAAGGCTTTATGGAGGTAATTAAAGAACAGATATTTTGTTGCCTCTCGTACTTTGAAGATTATCACATTCCTTTAAGGCACTCCCAAATAGGTCATACTAAGTTTTATTGCAGGGTATCTCCTTCCAGTCTACAAATATTTTGTTGATGTTTACTCAAAATATTGGCTAAAAATCTACAACACAACATTATACTGCAGTTAAAACTGTATCTGAATTTCATGAGCAGCCTTTGTTTTATTAAGCTTTGCACGGAAAAAGTTTACAAAAAAATTTACCCTTAAAATTTTTTTTAAGTTGCTTAATATAATAGCAAGTATTTTTAATATGAAATGAACTCTAAGTTGATCATAATATTAAGCAAGAAAATGAGCTAAATTGGTTATTGGTATTCAAAGCGAAATTGCTGCACCGATTTCAGTGAAATTCGGCATAGAGACATTTTAGCTAGCGGAAGAACACAGGCCACTCTTTCCCACGATAACCAATACACACATGAGTAGATCCGCAGGCAAATACTAGAAGTATACAAAATCAAATCCACAACCCATAATGTCCCACTGCTGGGCTCGGGTCTCCTTTCAGGAGAGGGTTAAGGCCATACGTTCCCACGCTGAAGCTTGAATGAATTTTAGCTTGTCAGGCGAACGTATTGCAATATTGACTAGCCATTAGCATATTATATGCTTATTCGTATCAAATTAATTACCGTTATGTACCTCTGGGTAATTTCTGTCCTTAACAACGTCGTGGTATATTTAATTAAACTTATTTACTCTACATTGGTTTATGTTGATGAATGTAATAGTCAAACAATGAATCAACAACCCATAATGTCGTACTGCTGGGCTCGGGTCTCCTTTCAGGAGAGAGTTAAGGCCATACGTCCCCACGCTGGCCAAATGCGGGTTGGGGACTGGCAAAAATACTTTGTGGCTACTGTTATCGTATGATTACAACCGGGACCCGGACAGTCGTGAAGCTTAGTTGGAGGCCTTCGGGCGGTTTAAAAACAAGCAACGGCAAGATTTACGTAGCCACAACGGTCTCCTGAGACGAGACCCGAGCCCAGCAGTGGGATATTATGGGTTATTGATTGATTGATTGACTATTAAATTCATCAACATAAACCAATGTACAGTAAATTAGTTTAATTAAATATACCACGACGTTGTTAAGGACAGAAATTACCCAGAGGCACATAACGGAAACTAATTTGATAGGAATAAGCATACAGTATGCTAATGGCTAGTCAACATTGCAAAACGTTCGCCTGACTAGCTTCAATTTATAGTCATGATATAAAATCTTCTTTTAAATAATTTTGATGAACTAAGTGATAATATATGATGCCAAGACCTTTTTTCTAAGGAGAGGAATTTTTTCGTACGTGTTGAGACCCCCCTCGGGCCTTCACCCCGCCGGGGTCTGCGGCGGGGCGGTGTGTCGAAATTGAACCGACTAAAACCACACGGTATGCCACTCTGCGCCTGAGACGGAAGCGATCCGGGAACCGCTTTCTTACGCCATCCGAAACCCTCCCAGCGCCTGCCCGCACTGAAGCGGGCTCCCTCGTCTGATGGTTAAACTCTCAATTTAGGCGACGTCGGAACGTCGTCCCCTCGCGGCTGGTAACTTATATTTCAGAAGACTTTAAAATTGGGATAGCAAGATTTCAAAAACAATAGATTGGTGTAATAGAATTACAGGTATGAATTTCCTTGATGTTTATTAACTATTTGGGACGAATGTGAGTAGTGGCAACATTGTCTCAACCCAATTGATTACCTCCAATTTAATCACTGATTTAAAACCAGTCATTCTGGCCGCTTTTGGACTTGTCTATAGTAGTATTTGCTTTTCATATGTTCTGCGTTTCAAGGTAAAGCAAGCTCAAATTTGTTTTAAACATACATTTTGCACTGTCGCGTTTTTGGTCAAATATTATGACAGTAAAATGAAAAAACTACTCAATGATTTTAGACATCAAGCTATCGGGTTTTATAATACGTAAATAAAACTTACATAGAGTAATGTATCAGTCAGACACAATATATCCAAAGTCATCAATATAAGGTATTTATTTAAACATAATATTTGTGTAATTTCTGATTCAAATCTTGAACGACAATTCGGTATTGCTCTTGTGTGTGTTTGAATTATTTATTATGATTTTGAAAGGCACAAAGTCAACATCACTTTCGTTTATTCTGTTTGTAAGTAATATGATATAAAAATCCTATTTGCTTACCGAAAGCTTTTTTAGTGATAGCAATATCGAAATTCAAGATCATGTTCAAATATAAAATACGTAACTAGAAAGGAAACAAGATAAGATTCCTTTGACTAACATCGTTTCTATATGTAAATTAACTTTAATTTAAATAAATTTAAAATAAAAAAGTCAATAATGCTTGTGCATTCCGAATTCTAAATGAATTCAGACAATAAGAAGAAATATTCTGCCTTCCTATTTTAAAGCAACTAAACGAGAAAAACCTGTTTTTTTTTCAAATATTTTATTTTATTATTCCAAAGTATAATAGTTTATAAGCGAAACAAATTTGTAGTAATGTGTGTCTGTATAGCAGTGTCAATCAAAAATTAGATTTAATCCTATAGCATTATTATTTAAAAAAATACATAATTGACTTAAACAACACAAACAAATATACATTTTTAATTTTCACGTCGACTAAAATGGAAAATAACTAAACAATTTAAGAAACAACCATTTTAGGTGAAATTCACTAGAAATTACATGAAAACATTTGAATCAGGAGAACGGAACGTCAAACTTACCACCTTATTTACAGAATGAGATTTTCTTAAGAATTTACTTGTGAATTATTGAGATAGGTTCATATCGCGATTATATTATTCATATTCAACATTTAATTCAAAGAGAAAGTTCTCAAGGGACCTGTTGTCAAAAATATCACGTAGCATCTTTATGATCAGACACATTTGCACATAAAAGGAAGTTTACGATCTCCGTACGAAGCATCGGGAGATAAAAGTGGAAACAAACCACAATATTGTATTCCTTATGCTTTTTTTTTGTTATCTAATATTTTAGCGGCCGAGCAATAATCTTTACTGGCGCGGGTAAAATTTACTTTCGTCGTCCTCTGGGATCGAACTGAGTGAAAGTTTTGTATTTCGTGTTCTGGGAAAATATTTGCAATCTAAAGATACGCTGGTTTGAGCTTCATAATTTTGATAATTCAGTAATGGATTTACAAAAAATTTAGCAAGACTTAAGCTCACATCATTTGTCCTATAAAAATGTTTTTCATAAAGTAACATTGACTAAATACTTATAATGTACTAGGTAAATAAAAAATTGTGCGTTTTAAATATAGCCCGATTCGTGTGGTTTGATTTCTTCTTGATTTAAAACTTTGGATAGATGGAATGGGAGAGCGCCGCTTCGGCACGAATGGGCCGGCCTGACCGAAATGATACCACGGCATCATAGAAAACAACAACCCATAATGTCCCACTGCTGGGCTCGGGTCTCCTCTCAGGAGAGGGTTAAGGCCATTCGTCCCCACGCTGGCCAAGTGCGGGTTGGGGACTGGCAAGAATACGTTGTTCATCATAGATGAGATGGTATCATAGAAAACCGGTGTGAAACAGCGCTTGGGCTGTATTTCACCGAGTGAGTGAGGATTCCGGAGGCCCATAACCCAACCCCTCCCCAAGTCCCTCTCGCCATCACGTGTTGCGGGTGTCCATGGGCAGCGGTAAACGCTTAGAAACAGGCAATATGTCAGATTGTTAGCCCCATATTTCATTAAAAATAATAGAACTGTATCGTCAGGCGTTTTTGGTTACTTTTTACACTGATAAATACTTGTGCGGTGTTCATTTATTCTATATTTGAGTATCGACTTCTGTCTATTGCCGTCTACTGCTGAACGAATGCCTCCCTTCAAGAGCACCAACTATCCCGGTCCTGAACAGTCCGCATCCATCCGGCGCCAACCACTTTCCTGAAGTCGTCCGTTCATAATATTTGCGTCTTTCATTGCACGGTTAGCATAGAGGTTTAAGTGGTCGCCACTGCGCCAAGTGTTATGAGTTCAAATCCCACATGGGAAAAAACTTTGTGTGATCCATAAATTATTGTTCTGAGTCTGGGTATTATATGTGTTCGTTTTATGCATGTTTGTACAGACGCAGAATGTTTACTCCAAATGCGGGAGTTGTCTTTAAAAAAAAGAAAGGAAGATTATGCATAATAATACATTTAAATACTATACAATGTAAAAAAGTATTCAAAATTATTTTAACAACTTGACGAAATTCTGTGCTAAATAAATTGGTACTTGGTATAAAACTGTTTAAATATGAGGCTCAATATATTTGATCCAAAACTAAAGAAAACCTAGCCACACCCATATAAATTCATGTCCCTAAATGTATTCTAGGAAAACGAATATAGCAAAGGCTAAACAATCTGGGACCCCTAATATTATGCAAAATGCCGCCATGAGGATTCAGAGGGGACTGTCTAAGGCAGTTTTGGAAACAATAGACGTGAGTGGTACCTCCGAAATGGCCTGATAGGTGGGTTAAGAAGGTCGTATGTAGGCCCCTTTTGACTTCCGCGCCGTTTCTGGGAAAGAGTGAAATTGGAACGAGCAGTGATAATGTGTTATGCTTCATGTTGGGAAAGAACGTTCCTCCTAATAATTTGGCAGCGTATGTTTGTAAGTTATCTGTAATAATGCAATAAAGTTGAAGAGTTTTCCTTGTTCAAATCTTTATGTCAACGAGATTGAGCCTGAATTAAATGTAAATTATTATTATTGACATTTACGCTTTGACTTGTCAGTCTGTGAAATTCTATTTGTCAAAGGATATTTACCTTGAACTTTATAAACGATAGTTTATATAATTTAGGTATCGATTTTATATAATATAAGTACGATAGAGTTAATTAACGACATTCCAATTATAGAATAGAATGAAGGTTTTAGAGGGTCACATTTATAATAGCAACAAATTCAAAGTATTTTTGTGACGCGGCTTTTCATAGAACCAATAATAATTGTAGCGTCAGCAGTAGCATGTCCATTGTTCTGTGCTTGATTTCTCACAAATTCAACAATAATTCTATCACATTTTCAATTTTACCCTCCTTTGACATTCATTTGAATATTTCAATACTGATATTAAAATAAATACGCTAAGCAGCAGGTGAAAATCGGCCATTTTTATGCGTTGCATGGAGACATTGTATTTTATATGAATCGATAAGTAGAATGTTCCTTCGAATATGAATTAATTCAAATAAGATAATGAATCGTTAATGCTATATTAATCATATGATTAACGTAAACCTAGTTTAGTATTTGATTTTTTGCTTAAAAAATTGTTTAATGTTGTAATGTATACAGCACAAAAAATAAAATAAATATATAATAATTTAATTAGTTTCCAAATTCGCAGGTAGAGTTAAGGGTGTATGGTACGGGAAAAACTTTTATTTTACTTACAAACATTTCTTCCGACCCAGGATCCGAACCCGAGACCTCATGGACAGCAGTCGTGTACGCTACCACTGCGCCACCGAGGCAGACATAAGATGAATTGAGATGATGATATTTCGTATTCTTAATCCGTCATCACACGAAGACGTTACTGTACTGTAATTTTAATATATTTTACACAATTATAAGACAAATTGTATTCTAAGAGTAATGTGTTATATCTAAGAGTAATGTGTTCTTCAATGGAATGAATGTCCAATCACCACATAGGCCAACATTTTGTGTGATTCACAAATTTGTTTCGAGTCTAAGGGTTCTTTGTATCCGTTTCATGAATGTTTGTAAAGCCCTATGAGATACATTAATATTCTTAGTGCGGAAGTTGTATTTTAAAGAAAAAATATGTTAAGACCATATATGTACGAGGCGTTCATAGCCCAGTTGCACTCGGTGATTAGAAACAATCAGCGAGGGCAAGCAACGACGGCGCGGTCAGTACCTGGATGGGTGACCGCTGGTGGCATGTTACCATGAGCGTCTCCGTGATTCGGAGGTCACGTTAAGCAGTTGGTCCCGGTTGTTATCATAGGATAACAGTCGTGAAGCTTAGTTGGAGGCCTTCGGGCGGCTTAAAGACATCCAACGGTAAGATTACGTAGCCACAACGTTGTCTTGCCAGTCCCCAATCCGCACTTGGCCAGCGTGGGGACGTATGGCCTTAACCCTCTCCTGAGAGGAGACCCGAGCCCAGCAGTGGGACATTATGGGTTGTTGATTGATTGATATATGTACGAAAGCTGTTAATTTAAATATTTTTAAAATGTATATGTGTAGTGTTATTTAAACGGTTGCAGCACTTAAATGTATTCAATGCTGCTAAAGTTGAAACGCTTGAAACTAGGTTAAAAAAACTTCAGCTTTGACCGAGAAATTGTAATTTTTATGTACCTACCGCATACAGCAATGTAATTTTAAATTTAGTTACATTCTAATTAAAACTTCTACGTGGTTATGTAGAATAAATGAAGTGGAAATTGAAAATAACTTGAATTTAGAAGTCTGTAAGAATCCTTTGCCAAATGGATTCTCCATCACAGGGATTAGTAGTAAAAGAGATTACTGTGTTTACTATCGGCCTCCTTGTGTCGTTATCCTTAATTCTGAGAGTCGTGACCATTTTTGACTATTTGGAGCTATTCTGCGAGTGATAGATCGCTACCTGTTGCTATCTTGAGCAGTGTGTGGGGCAGCATGGATTTTAGTGCCGTGAGTAAAGGCAATTTGGTCTGCCCAGCGGAACGGGTTACGGGCCCTGGGTTATTTTCCCCTCTATCTTACCTGTCACCATCAGTCTCTTGAGGTTATCACCTTCTCTCATCGTAATTTGGCTAAAGTATTAAAGGATTCTGCGGTTCTGCGGAGCTTAGGGAAGACAGGCTTTGATGCCATTCGCTGTATTCGCTTCAATTTTCTCCAGCACCACGCATGTTTACTATAGTCGAATTGAGAAAGTTAGTAGACATTACTAACTTAAAGTAAAGTAAGATTTAAGATTTTTAAGAACCAAAAGCATTCTCAATCAGTAGCTTAACAATTTATTTTTTCATTCTTGATTTTGCCGCGTCTCCACCCACGCATTTATCGGGTAAAAATTTGCTTAAAAAGTAACAGACTGACACACAGACAAAGCTACTTTCGAATTTATAATGATAGTATGGATGTCACAAAGGAATGAATATCTTTTGGAGCTATAAAACTTAAAATGAAAATAGTTATTAAGATCGTGAGAGTATCTATTCATAAAGGCACAAAGAGAATAAATAGTAGTTTCTTAATAACTCATGTCGAAATTAACTGTCCACTTCTGAGCAAGTTACTGCTAGTTTTCTTTAACAAAGGGGTTTTATTAATTGTTTGGCACAAGGGTAATCGAGATCCCACATGATCTGAAGACCTAAATCAGCACGCACAATAGCCCGATTTTAAGCTGCTAAACTTTTAAATCTTACATTTTTGTAATAAAAGACAACTCCCGCATGTAAATCCATTCTAGAATTTACATCCTGTGTCGCGACTTTACGAATATACATGTAATGACTACGAAGAACACCCAGACTCAGGACAACGGTTTTGGATCATACAAAGCATTGTCCCATGTGGGATTTGAACCCACAACGCTTGATACAGTAGAAAACGGGGTGGCGACCACTTAAACCACTAGGCTAACCGAGCAGTCAAATTACTATCAATATTGTATGAGATTATGTACATAATATGTATTTATTCCGCTCTCAAAGTGTTCTAATTCTGATAAAATGTTTTCCTCCACGTTTAGGGCCCTTCTTTTTAGGTTTATAGCCACCTTTTACGGTCATGTCCAAAGACAGTATGAATCATAATTTTCCCATGAGCTAGATAAGGCTGAAATATTCAGGAGATACTTTGTTGTGAACATTTTTACTTTATATTTACTCTTCGTTATAGAATGTATTACTTTAGTAAACTTTTGCGCGAGCTTAGAATTGAGGTTTTGTTTTATTTGATTTTAGTTGACAATGTGTACCAACAATGTAAATATTTCATGTAAAGACAACTTTAAACTAGTTTCGCTAATTGTTGGCCACTGCCATGCATTAAACAGCCCTGTAACTCTAAAATTTACTTAAGCTCAAAATAGCTTCAAATCAAATCAAATCAACAACTGTCGGCTCGGGTCTCCTCTCAGGAGAGGGTTAAGGTCATACGTCCCCACGCTGGCCAAGTGCGGATTGGGGACTGGCAAGACAACGTTGTGGCTACGTAATCTTACCGTTGGATGTTTTTAAGCCGCCCGAAGGCCTCCAGCTAAGCTTCACGACTGTTATCCTATGATAACAACCGGGACCGACTGCTTAACGTGACTTCCGAATCACGGAGACGCTTATGGTAACATGCCACCAGCGGTCACCCATCCAGGTACTGACCGCGCCGTCGCTGATTGTTTCTAATCACCGAGTGCAACTGGGCTATGAGCGCCTCTCAAAATAGCTTAAAGAGCCTTTATTAGAGAAGATTTATATTTAAGAAAAGAAGACCCAATTGTTTCCACATGATCTAAATGTTTAAATCACACATTAACTAAGTAACCATTTATTTATTTTTTATGGAATAGGGGGGAAACGAGCAAACGTATCGCCTGATCGTGAGCAATTACCGCCGCCCATACCGCCACACCAGGGGCGTCACAAGTGCGTTGCCGGTCTTTGGGAGATGGGGACAGGAATGAGGGGAGGGGGTTGGGGTGTGAGCCTCCGGTATCCTTATTTACTCGGTGAAATACAGCGTAAGTGCTGTTTCACACCGGTTTTCTGTGAAGCCGTGGTATTACTCCGGTTGAGCCAGCCCATTCGTGTTGAAGCACCGCTCTCCCAAGTGTGAAATATATGAGATAATTTAAGGCAGGCCAACAAAGGAAAGTAACTTTTCATTTGTTAATTTTCTTTTACTAAAGACTAAAAAATCTACTATCAAAATTATGGCATGTGTGTGATTTAATGTTGGTATATCTAACATCTTTGCAGATTCTGTATAGTGATATATAAATTACTTTATGTAGCAATCGTGTGGGCTTTGGATAGATTCGTCTCAAATAAACGCTCACATACTCGCCCATGTATACAGGAATGTATAAAATAATGAACTACAATATCTCCTTAAAGGTTCTATTCCGTGCGCCTCATCTTATATTCAAAAGTGGGAGACGAAAGACGAAAATAGCAAATTAGATTCCATTCGGATAAAAGAAACACATCTTACATAGGCCAAAGTTTCGTTTTATTTAGAAAAGTAGTTTATACAATTTTACTAATTTACAAGTTGCAACTTTTATATAACTCGATCGTTACACTTTCTATCTAACTTTTCTCACTCCACAAACATAATTGTCCTTTCTTCTTCTAGATTAGTTCACAAAGTTGTAAGCCTTACAGTTCATATCATTAAATAGTACAATTTTCTTAACAATTTTCACTCACATAGTAATTATAGCGGTTTATATTTACAAAAAACACTTTAATCTATGTATCACAGAAAAAATAATTATTTATCTAGCATAATAATAGTATTTATTACAAGAGAAATAATTTATCGACATAAACCACCCTACACACAAACTTTTAGCGTGTTACAAATGTTAAAATCACGAATGTGTAAGCAGTTTAATAATTACCTAGTAAAGTAGTGCTCGATATTTTTTGTATTTTAGTTTCAATGTAAGTTTTACAAAACAATAAAATTGTAAAACAGGGACTTTAGTTTTGTGAAGTGATATAGGTGATAAACAACAAAAAATATTGAGCAGCATTTTATTACAAGACGGATGAGATGATACCTAAGGCAACTATACTTCAATAAATGTACAAATTTGTATTCTATGTCTTTTTAATATCAAATCAATGTAATTCATATTTTTTGACTATTAAAATTTTAGACAATATATTTTTAACGTTTCTTTGTTAAATTATATTTTGAGGTAATAATTACTTTAAACTTAATTTAATGGATGCGGAGATAATATAGTTACAGCATAGGTGCATTTATTTATCAATAAATTTTGAACTTTATTTTTGTTGAATCAATAGGATGTAATTTAGAGAATAAAGTTTGTTTAAAAAAAATAACGATTCAAAAAGTAACACTTGAAAAAATAGGCATGCGGTGTAGGTTAGTCTAATCAGTCTTAAATTGAAAATTTTAAATGAACTTCAAATTCCTATAGATTATTGAGCATGTCGTGATAAGCCGTTAGTATGTATTTTATTATTTTTCATAAAACTTACTTTATTATAAACATTAACTTATTTTTTTTAAACTTTAGAGTTATGAAAAAAAACGAATTTAATTGACATTTCTAAGTATCTGAAAAAAAAAAATTCATTTTGCGTTTTGATAAATAATAAGTAGAGCTACTGTTAAAAATTGATAGTTTTAGATATGTTTTGAAATATCATCAGAATGGCACATTTCATAGAGAAATTAAAGCTTATATTATATCTACAAAATATTACTTTATTGAATATGTAGGTAAAAGGTATATCTATTTATTTCTGATATGTAATTTCCTAAAAAATAAATGTAAATAAAATACATGAATAACTATTAATATATCATCATTTTATTACTAATTATACAATTAATTAAATAAAACATATTTATACTCTTTTTTCAATAAAATTTACGTGGACTCTTATCTACAAATAACGAAAACATTTAAACTCAATAGCTTTACGATAAAGTAGGTAATACGCGCTATTAAATAATGTAAGTATTTTGTTTTTTATGATAAAATTGTGAATTTTGATGATCCATCACCGACAACTTTGTGAATGTGTTCACTCTCAATCTCGCTATAAATTGACATTATTCTTTTGTCACTATTGATATTTCCATCTCCAACACAGCTTTGTCTCTTTGACTGTTAAATTCTGTTGATATGATATGTGATAAATAAATATGGCTCATTTGTATAAGCATTTAACATGTTTGATGGTTAAATTTAGTGTTATCCGATAGCTTATGACTTTCGGAAGGGTAGATGACATAATATGATACAATATATTGTAAATTATTGTGCAGGAAAAAACATTCATGGCTTAGTACAACAGTACGAAAATACTATAATACGTGATGAATATGGATATTCAAAAATATAGTTCTGTAAGTTATAGCACTAAATTCAACTTTGATTAAAAACAACAATGGTAGACTTTTATTTAGTGAATTAAGGTGGAAACCAATACCAGTAATCTGTTAAAACATGCTCAGAAAGTACAAAGACAATTATTTGTCCCAAATGAACTATTTGGCTCATCAAATCACATGAACAAAAAATGACGACTTAATTTATGATATTAATTTAAAACATTCAAATTTAATTAATTTTTAAATATACACACGTTTATACAATCGTAATAAGACCAGTCTCAGTCGGGTTATATAAAATTGACGAGATTTCAAAATTTCATTAATTTGACAAAATTTACTAAGATAATTAATTCTGATAAAACACTGTTTTTTCAAATAAATTAAATTCATCTTTTAAATCAAGAAAAATGTGGTTATAATTTTTATAACTAATCTGCAAATTACAAATATTTAAAAAGGAAATGAAAAGGTAGAGTTATATCAAAATTGTTTAGTAAATAAAACATTTAATCGTTAACAAACGCGAAATTTTCGCTCTAAATTATGATACTGTTCATCACTAAATTCAATTGTGATAAAAAGCTTAGGGTAAACTATTTTATCATCTATAACCTATTTCTTGAACACTAATATGCTAATTATATCCCAAGGATAGCTGAATGTTCACAAAAATTCGATAAACATTTCTGCCTACGTAAATTTATTTATAGTATACATATCTAATAAAACGACAGATAATGTTTATAAAACCCTTGTGGTAATTTACAAAAATTTAATTGAATATTTACTTTTAATTTGACCGTTAGAAATTTGAGAAAAATATCTCTAAATTAAAATAAGACTATAGTATGAATACACAAATCATCGCATAGTAAAATTCTTCAAAAGTATTTTTTTACAGAAAACTGTTTAATACTTAACTTACACATGAGTCGCTAATGGGGTTTGATGACCATTACCTAAAAAATAAACACTAATTTAGAAAACATATCATGGATTTGTCAAATTAGTCCTAACTGTGGTTGAGCTAATCTTCAGCACAGATAGTCTGCAAATGGAAGTGATATTACAATATCGCAAAAACTTGGTTAGCAATTCAATCTTTTCACTCAAAATTGTTTCCATTCAAGTATACCTGCAATATACATACTCTTGAAAACAGTTTTCAATATATTATGGATTTAAATTATTTCAAGATTCAGTTCATGTTGCCTGGTGATATATAACGTATTTAATTTCCGGTATTGAAATGGTCACAGTACCTATGCGAAAGTTATGGATGTTTAAAAGACACTAAATACAAACTATCTCTAGGAAATACATTTATTTCTACTTTAAAACACAACTTCGTAATTTGTTGAACAACTTATTAATAATCAGTGCCTTTTCTTAAATTTTTTTATGGCAAAGTGCAATTTGCTTTTGTCTTTTTCTTTATATGAATGAAATGAAAAAAAAAATTTTCAAAAATCAATCTCTGCGTTATTTTAGTTTACCAATGCTACATAAATTTAGTTCGTAGAAAAAAAATCCAATGCTGAGGATTTTTTTCTATTATTAGAAATAGCTTTCGAATAAAACTCAGGAAACAAGTATTTTACTTACCTTTTTTGGTAACGGTGGCATTACTGATAGTTCTATTTGATGGTGCTAATATATAATGGGCGCTTGGCGACTGTGGCGTCACAGACGAAGTAGCTACTGCAGTACCAATCTTCGAAAAGAGATTGATTATTCATTTCAAGTAATATTCAACATAATTTAGAAATAACAAAAACATAGAAATATATAACAGAATTTATAAAAACTTGATGACGTAATTATCGTTGTTTTTTAAAAATACCAACTAAAACACTCTTATAGAGATTAATAATAATAAATTTGTATAATATTCAAATATTTTTTAATAATCAGGTAAGTCGTCTGCTCCTTTGCCTCTATTCCAATAAAATATGTAATAAAAAGCAATTCTATTCCCACACGGTAGTTAAATTCTTGTTTCTTTTTTCAAAATCCGTAGCACTTTTGCAAATGTCAAGCAAATTCAAAACCTTTCTTGCTTACTTAGTGTAGGTATATTTTGTGATCTTATTATATACGTTTATCTAAACTTATTAGCCTTTTCCAGGCATTATATTGCAGTCTTGGAACTTTCAAGACTTTTCTCTGATTTTTGAGATTATTTTTACAGTAATTACCTGTAGTAAAATAGCAACTTTTATTACAAATATTAAAAAATCTTGTATTGAATAGAAAAAAAAGTAAAAATTGAAATACCAGTATATGCAAGCAGGTAGACAAAGTACAAGAATAGATACATACCGGTGGTTGCGTGCTATCAGTAGACATTGTTGACGTCGTGATAGGGCTTGTCGCACACTGCGGTGACGCAAGACTAGTTGGCGACGTTATTGAATGCGATGAGTTACCTGGCGGGGAAAATGTTATTTTGAATTCTATAAATCCTTACTTAAGGAATAGTTTTCAAAAATGACTTTTTTGATGTACTTAATAGTATGTTTGCTGTAGAGAATCAACTAGATGTCGGGTGTTCGTAGAATTTTATTCAATTATGTTTATTTGAATGAATATTGTGGTTGAATTTTATTGGAGTTGTCAGTAATGTTGATCATTTTGCAATTTCAGTGTTAATAGACTAAATCTAGATCTCTGAGCATGATTAGTGCTTAGTCACTATTTGAAATACATTATCATTATTATCGCAGTCCACGGCTGAACATAGGCCTCTCCAATTACGCACCACTAAAATAATAATAATATGAATTTCTTTGGTAATATACAATCCTGGTAAATTCGTTTTGTTTGTGCACTACAATCCGTTTTGTGTCAGACACAAAACGAATTATAGTGCAGAGCACACAGGTAGGTATTTGTATTGAGTAAAAGTCAAACAGATAACCTCTGACTTAGCTGTTAAGAATTTTGGTATCAGGGTCCTTTTTTTTAATGAACAGGGGAGAAAGACAAGACAGGGGACAGATGTTTAGCCCGATGGTAAGCGATCACTGCAGCCCATGGACATCCAGCAACGCCAGCCGCGTCACAAGTGTGTTACCAGGGGCCGTGGTGTCACTCCGGTCAAGCCGGCCCATTGTTACCGAAGCGTGGCTCTTCCACGTGACCAATACAAGACGTAACCAAAGAGCTTTTCAAATCAACTAAATTATCTACCAAAGAATATGACGAAGTTTGATATATAAACAAACTACAGTTTCAAAGTTTTCGACTCTCTATATTAACAAAGGCCCAAGAGTTTGAAGCAGATATACAGACTTAATTTTAAAATCAATAATAGTTGTGGATCCTAGACAAACTTCGATGAATGACAATGGCTGAGGCTCGTGTTGATTGAATTAATTACAACATTATTTGTCCAAGAACGTCTAAGAGGAATCTTAACATCGTCTTGAGTGGTCTAAGAATTTATTATTTAATAAAAACTCAAATGTGTTGTTGTAAAAGTTTTGGTACCATAATACCATAAACAATAAATATATATCAAAAAAGATTATTATAATTAAGTAAGCTTCAATTATTACATTTTATTACCGCCCTAGCTTAGTAAATTATGTATAAAAAATTGTGCCTACAGATTACTTAATTTGAACTAACCTTATTAAATTGTTTAAGTGAATGTCTGGAGCAGTTTGTATTTTAACGTATCTTTTTTCAACTGATTAAATACTTCTATACTTTAGATTACATAAAGAGGTTTCAGATATGGAAATTTTAAATACTTTTCTATAAAAAATCAATAATTGATAAGAAGAGATAAATAGTGAACTTTAGTAAAACTGATTGTATATAACAATCAATTTCTAAACAGAACAATACCTAACAACCATACTTTTAAGTTATAAATGAAATTATCTTAAATCGCTATCACAACTTATTAAGTTGTCAAACCACATGCACAAGTATTATTATCATAACAATGTCTAACTTTAAAGTGAGTTAAAAGAATGAATAATTTTGAAAATTAAAAACAAATGAAATATTCCTCGCTTGATTTCTACTGGTACTGTGAATTAGGTAGCTATTTAATTCCTATATTCAGACACAACTCTTCGCACGCATATACAACAGTTATTTACAAGAATATAAAGTCTATTTCTTGCTCATCATTATTTGTTTAGAAATTCGTGACTAAGCTTAACATAACCTGGTTCCTATAGGAAAAACATTGCCTGGTTTTGAATAACGACGACAGTGTTATGATTGAAATAACTTACCTGATGGTATTACAACCGAACTCCTGACCGATGAATATGGCGGTGGTGCAGGTGTAGATGCAGGTTTCGCAGTGTTCACAGTATTGGCGAACCCAAGACCTCCTCCTCCAGTGCGTAAGTGAGGATTGCCGTAAGTTGCCGCATAGCGCACATCCACGCCGTGAATAAGTCCTCCATTGGGGACTCGGTTCACTGCTGCAATAACTTTAGATGTTGAATTGTTGCGTTGAAAATCACCAAATTATTAAAAAAAAAGTGGGCAATGAGATATACAAAATTTTACAACAAGGTGTTTTGAATGTTCTCATTTAAGGTTTGCTTGTACACAATAGTACAGAATCCATTCGACAAAGAATAACTCCTTCTAATCCTTTAATAAACAGCTAATATATGTACTAAATAATCATTATAAAGATTGAAAACTATAGAAAAGCCATTCACGAAATCGCAACTGCAATTTTAAAGAAAAATGTTTTCTAATATTGCAAACGAGACGAATACAGTCGATTTCCTCTACAAAATTCTTTCATATTGAAACATTGAAGGTACATTTTATTGAATATCGCATGAAGGAAATATTTTCGTAGATTTTTCTTTTAAACGCATGTAAAGCAAGGTAACAGAGTCACAAAGCGCCAGTTATCGTTTCTTTGTTTAACATAAGCTTTGTTTCGAAGTCACGTAAAAATATTGTAATTCGTTTGAAAACATAAAATAATATTGTGTATGTAAGCTTTGTTCGAAATTCAGTTTGAATTTTTTTAAGCTGAAACCATTTTACATTTTCCTTGTACTAAGTTGTCAAGTACATGGCCCGTGTAATGGTTATTGCCTCTACCTAAGTACTTGGAATAGAAAAACTGTATAATGCTTTGAAAACTTATTCCAGCCCCCTTGTCCCGAAAAAAGAAAAGGACTTCATAAGTAATGCCACTTTACAACAATTCATAATAATACCATAAATTCGTTTGTCATATTTTTGCAGCGAAACCGCTGCACCGATTTCAATTAAATTTGGCATGTAGACATTTTGATTCCTGAAATAGGAGACAGGCAAATAGGATAGAGCAAAACCTAGTCTTTCAAATTGTATAACGGGATATAGTAAGGCGGAACATGTTCTACAGTCCTTCTCTAACATAACTAAAACTCACAAATAAAAATATGACACCGCTATTAATATTACCCGAAGCGCAAGCTACCGAATTTAGATGGTCACTTTCTATCGTAAATAATATCCCAAAAAGTGATTTAAGAGTCCGTGCTGTGAATAAAATGTTACAGACAGAAAAGCTACATACACTGAATGCTATTCAGTGGCTAGGTATATGAATACAAATATAGAATTGTCTTAGAATGAAATTAACGCTATAATAGTGTTTATTATATTCATTAAACTAGAGAATACAACAAACTTTCAACAAAAGCTCTAAAATCACGACACGACGAAATAAGACATGGCTTCTTAAAAAAAACATTCTTGAGATTCTCATTAATGGATAACTTTTAATTTATTTTCAATAGTCAATCTTAATATTCCACAGATTATTTTGTATTTTTTATACTTCGATCACCAAGATACGATTGGATTACGTATATAGCGTGACTACTATAAGACCCACGTATCTTAAGTCATGTGAAACACAAATGAGCGTTAAAAGCGAATTAATCACAACTTTACAACTTGTTTTGTTTATTTAAATACACTTCATTCGGTTATTATTAACGGGGTACGTTCTTGTCGATGTAGCTTTATCCAGTTCTCCCAATCATTTCCTTGACCCCCCTTACGGCGCAACCGCCAGTTTTTCTTCAATCTGGTCTGTATAACTGTGTCTTCCTGTTCCTCTCTACATTTCTATTTTCTTTCTATGATATTACTTAACTTAATAGCTGTACTATTTGACTACCTCGGTGGCACAGTGGTAGCGTGTGCGACTGCTGTCCATGAGGTCTCGGGTTCGAATCCTGAGTCAGACTAAATGTTTGTATGATCTGCAAATATTTTGTTTCAGAGTTTGAATGTTTTCTATGTATAATATATATGTATTTACAAAAAAAGTATTTATGTATTCATATCAGTCGTCTAATACCCATAATACAAGCTCTGCTTAGTTTGGTACTATATGGCGTTGTGTGTTAGATGTCCGAAATATTTATTTATACTTCAACCAGATCGATTGAAACTTTTTTTTGACTTGCAGTTATTGATACTCTCTATTAATACTGTTCTGTTTTATGTTTGTAGAAGTTTAAATATGTTATAAACTATATATGTAAGTATATATATAATATGTAAGTAACTTCTATGCACCATAAAATTTCTACACCACTAGAAGGTGGGCAGAAGGAAAGTACCCTATACAAGAAATCCACCTATTTACAAATTTAGTGCATCAAGTTTTGTCATCACAAATAAAGTACAGTATAATTAATGCTCCACTTACCATCAGGAGTAGGCAATCCTAAATTATTCAGAGCGTTGCTACTATCTGGTCGTTTCTTCCTCTGCAATGAGTTATTCTGTGACCCTCCGTTGCCAGGATTGAATTGTACAGTTGACGATGTATCCACACTTCTGGGCAGACTGCCGTTTATTGACCTTTCATGGGAATTAATACAGTTTCTTTGAAATAATTACAATTAACTTACCATTAAATTAATCAAAACTTTCCAGACGAAGCAATGAATAGTTAAATTATGAATACGTAATCAATCAAATAGATTTATATTCGATTACATAATTAGGAAATGCAAATTGCGTATCTAATCAGTATTTTAGTATCGATTATATTTGAATAGTTTCATTATATGGTATTATGCAAATTTAAAATGGTTTATATTATTTTCTTTAAAAAAGAATTACCTAATTTATCGAGTTATTTAGAAACAATAATTATTTATTATCTTACATACGTTAAGTTAATCTGAATTAAATTAAACCTGGATATTTCAATGATGATGAAGAATAGTTACTACTTACCTATTAGGAGTTAGTTTGTCACTACTCATAGTTGGCGATTGCACTCTGAGTGAGCCAGGAGTGTAATCGTGACCGTAATGTACGTAGGTTTGATATCCGTTGCTAAATCCGTTATTCACCTAAAAATAACAAGATATCGTTAAAGAAACTACAGCACGACTACATATAAAACTTATGATAAAACATATATACTTGATGTCATCCGGGATATTATTATGAATCTATTAAAACCTCGTTCATTAAAATGGAGCCAATAGTTAAGGCGCCACCTTAAAACATATAAACTATTTATGTTTATACACACACAACAGCGTGGCAAAACACTTATAAACTTTTGGATTCTTAGTCAGATGAAAATCAATATTTGATGATAACGGTACTTGCATCTCGCAAGTGTTTTACACTCGTATCAAACTTCATTGTTATTTATTTAAAAAACAATCTATTTAATCCGGTAGTGTTTTTTTATGACTTTAAAAAACGATCATTAATATTTTACGTGCAAAGTGCATGTTTATGTCTAAGACCATCTTTTTCAATAAACCTACAAGAAAAATCATCGTAATAGTTAAAACAAGAAAAATTTCAGTGAAACAAAACAAAGTTCCGTTTTATTTAACTTCCACTTACCAATATACAGAAATGTACAAGGAAAATGGAAAAAACATACCCATAGTAGTATACACAAACATAGGCAGTCACAATCGTGTCTCACAAGATATGGGATAGAATATTGATAGGCATTTCAAATTCCATTACCTTATAACAATCAGTATACGCCGGATCTGAGTAGTCGTTACTATATCTATACGGTTGATATGTACTACTCTGGTTTATTGACGAGAGTGGTACTGTGCCCGCAAGTGGTATACCACTTCCAAGTTTAGCGTTGGAACATAACGTACTGTCTGATCCTGTGTTAGAATAATCCTGGAAATAAGATTAACGATGAAATAGTTGTTTTTGGAAATATTATTATCTATAAAATCAGCCTGATTTAGATTTATTAGTCCAAAAACTGTCGTTGGAAATACCAGCAAATTATAAATATTCATCTTGAATATTTTAAATATCTAACATTGGAGTAGCTTGGCATATTACAAAACTAACTTCAAAACAACTTAGAGTAAAGTTGCAAGGAAAAGATTATCGTGATTTTCATCAAATTTGAATCAGAAAGAACATTGATTCGTAGATTTATTTCTTTTTTTTGCATTAGCGATGGTTAAAAAATTATAATCTAAAATCAATACTTACAATTTCACAACTGCCATTCGCTTGTCTAAGTTCTAATTTCAAATCGCTTATATTTGAATTTCTATCATTTTCCTTATATAACTCTTCTGCAGTAACCGTCACGTCCGGTTTCTCCACGACTTGAGATTGTTTATTTTTCCTTTGTTTCCTTTGGCAAAGAATTACCAGCATGATCACTGCTGCTACCATTATCGTCCCAGATGTTACTCCAAAAAGAATTAGGAGAAGTGGAAATGATTCTAAAAGAAAAAGTAATATTTGAGGACTTATCAATACAAACCAATATAGACAAGTCTAGACAAAACTAGATTATGTCTAAAAGCATTTGATAGAAGTAATAACATAGGGGATAAAACCGTCATAGATTTTTTTTAAATATCTCGGACATATTTTAAATATTTCGCACATCTAACAAACAACGCCATCTAGTCCCAAACTAAGCAGATCTTGTATTACGGGTACTAAAGAACTGATATAATTACATATATATATATTTTGTAAATACAAACATATCATACATGGAAAACACCCAAACTCCGAAATAAACATTTGTAGATCATACAAACATTTGATCGAACCCGAGACCTAAAGAACAGCAGTCGCAAACGTTACCAATGCGCCATCGAGGTAGTAGTATGTTAAGGTTATAAAGTCAAAATGGCGATACATTTACGATAATGCCTGGTCGTTGCGACTGTAATAGCGGTTCAGTCAGTCATGAGAATAATAGTGACGTCCTTTGCAAGATGGACGCGAGGAAAATATTTCTTAAAGAGAATTTAGTTCGACATTTTTCGGAAAAAAATAGGGGTTCTGACCTTTATGGAGCATATAGATCATTAATGGAAGGAATTGTACTATTAGGTACTATTTTTCAACAACGTTATACCTTTAAATCTATATTGATGTTGTACATGAACTATCACTTTGTTGGGTTTAAGTACTAAGTAATAGACTAACTCTTCTTGCACTTTGCGATGCAAGCTTCACGAAATCATAAAATATAACTTCAAAAAATGTGCCTAAGCTTTTTTAAACATATTTTCTTTAGACGGTAATATAAGTTGTGAGAGAGTTCTAATAGGTGAATGGTCCGGCTCGATTTCAAAGTAATGTCATGTTTTACATGTCATGTATCCACCTATTTTCTTGTTGTATATAACAGGTACTTGTTGTACATTCAGTATATCAGTATCCAGATCCAGTGATCATATTTAAAAAGTCTTATAGTCATAAACCTATACAAGTTAAAATGAAATAAACTCGACGACTGTAGCTGAAAATGGAATCACAATATTTTTCTTTAAACTTTCGTTAATGTACATTCATTTTGAATTTATACATTTTGCAAATTCTTGCAAATCGAAGATTATCCTTTGTTTACATTATCTTGAATCGGAGACAGTCATAAACTCAAAAGTCGTAAAGAAGCTGTCGTAAAATACTTAATAAAAACAATGGAAGTAATGACTATTCCCATCATGTTTTAAGACTAAACAAAAACATTTTGTTTCACTTGCCTTGTTCATAGGATTAAGGATACATACAATTGGGGTTATAATAGATATTTTTGTTGACGCTGTCTAACAATGTATTAGGAACATGTTTAATGTCTTTTTTAAGAGTCACTAAAACTAACAAATCATCATAATATATAAAAAAAACACTTACTGTTTGGCCTCAGGACAATCTCTATGGTATCGCTTCCGTAATCATTGGAAACGTTGCATTTATAGATTCCGAAATGCTTTGATTGGCTCTCCCGAATAATTAGCGTCGAGTTCACCACCCCTCCTGGTTGGAGCTCTTCGAGGAATGCGTAATCCTGGAGAAACGGCTTGTTTAATTTAGATGCCTCAGATGTGTGGGAGAATGATTGGAATGTAAAGCTGTTTTTCGAAGGCTTGGAAGGACGATTTATTTTAATTTTACTTAAAGTATATTACGTATATATATTACGTAAAGTAATATTTCTGATTCTAATTGCTTCATCAATTTTAAGTTTAGTAATGGGAACCATTTCATTTACTTTTTATAAAAGCAATGCTAATATCGCTTCTTCGAAAGCATTGCACTTTTGTTTGAAAGACAGTATACTATATACAACTAGCCTAATTTGTTATTGAGCTTAATTAAATTGCTTTAGTCTATCGGTAGCTTTAACTTACCTTGGTCTTCTTTTATTTAAACTATATAAAATGGCACAAAAACATGCTCCAGAAATTTATTCACAAACCCTTTATAATCGACACTTATGTCGAGAACCTTACGACATAATATTATTTTAGTGATTAATGTGAAACTGCATCAAAATAAATTCTCGTAAATTTTGCTTGTTTCTTTTTTAGAAGTAATTCGTTAAATTAATATATTTTATAATATAACAACGAAGCCATTTCACTATTTTTCAAAATGCAAAAGCTTCACTTTAAGAAAATATTTGTTTACAAATGATAAAAAGTAAATGCTTTTGAAAAGCCCATCGCAAATATTATTTTAGCTTAAAAAGTTTTTTTTTTAGCAGCAGTAATGTGAAAAGATTGAAGCATATCTGAAATGTATGGATTAAGTCAAACCACCAAAACACTGGGATAAGAAAACATTTTTCATCTTTTAGTCACCAAGACTTAAAGATACCTAAATAAAATAAAGAAATAAATATGTTCAGACATTTTAACACACAACGCCATCTAGTCCCAAACTAAGCAAAGCTTGTACTATGGGTACTAGATACCTGATATTAATACTTATATACTTGTTTTTTGTAAATACATACATATTGTATATAGAAAACATGATGTTTCTTAAGATTTCATCTACTTTTTATCATGAAATTTGACTCCATCATTTGTTTACCTGATCGTGTATGGTGTCGATTTCTCTTCCATCAAAAGTCCAGATTATATTTTCAATCCTTGGTACAGAGAAAGCCGCACATTCTATGTTCACAGTGTCTCCTTGTGATCCGAATTGAGTTTGATTTGATACTATTTTTGGTGGACCTGAAACGGAGATTTTATTATTCCTAATTCTCCAAACTTTTTTTTGACTGACATATTCTTAAATTATAAATTTTACCAGGTATTATTAGTACTACATAGGTCTTAAGTTAGACTAAAATTAAGTCTTAAGTTAGTTTTTTATATTAACAAAATTAAATGCCATATATTCGAAACACGTAAATAGGAAGGCCCCATAGTCATTATATTTGAATAAATCAAACTAAATGTTCAAAATTTAACTTTCAAGTTAGAAATATTTTTAGGTACTATTCAACAATCGACATAATATTATAATTAAAATATGTTTAAGTGAAATTGAATTAGTTTATTACCAGACTACGGCTAAGTAGTCAAGGAAAGTCTGGTAGTTTATATATTCCACAATAGTGCTTAAACTACTGCACCATTTTTAAGTAATCAGGTTTCAATACATTTTTAATAAGAAAACAGGTGACATAGCTTACATAAATATTATCAAAACTTTGCACGTAGTCTTCTTAAAGTTTATGAAACATTTTCATTTGAACACTTTACGAGTTAGAGTTAGTAGAGAACAGATATAAGCATATATGATGCAGTGCTTATTTCCAATTTATTCATTTAGTAGAACTTTATTGCCGGAATCAGTTTTCATATCAACAGTAACAAATTATACCTACGTTACATACAAATATATTTCAATTTCACACTAATCATGATAGACGAAACGTATATCAAAGACTGTGAGAATGACATACCTTCGAATATATTAATCTCCTCATTCATTCAGGGAGATTGCTATATTCGTACAATTACTGCCTATTTCAAAGGAATCCTTAATAAGGAAACTAGTCGAATTTGATACTATTGCTAGCTCTCGAGGCTCTCGGAACTGCAAAGCTAAGAATAAACCGGTTAGTAATCCTTCAAGAAATAAATCAATTTATGTTCTATTGTTACGGAAATTCGATTTATTTTCATTTAAATTCAACCCGTTTGAGCCGCCGAGCCGAGCTAAGTTTTGAAAGAAATGTGTTAAAATTCAGGTAAATCTATCAATTATAAGTCGACCAAATAAGCATCCAGTCTAAAAGACGATTTCATCAGTTTTAACACTAATGATTGTTGCTGGTCTATTATAATTTTAAAAACCACTTGTTTTTAAATTAAAAGCTTTAATGAAAGTACTAGATGAGAAATAAGTATTGCTTTTTATTTTTTTGAACTGTTTTTTTATATGTATATTAAGTGTTCGAGCGTTCGTTTATTTTACATTATTCTGTAAACAAAATTATGTTAATAAACAATGTGCTCAAAAAAAGAACATTAAAAAAATAGGTTATAAACCTCATTTGTTGTTCATGATATAACTCAATTAGTAACTATTACGACACAAAATGGAGGAATAATTAATACTTTAATAACTTTAAAGCAAATAAATCTTGTACTCATATTAACTATAATTACCAAACAGTAACATTTTATACGCCGTCTGAAATTTTAATTTAGAAATATGGTACGGGTTCTTCAGTACTAAAGTATTAAAAGTCTAATTAAAACTTATTTCAGGTTAAGTTAGGAAAGTAAATTAAGAACTTAAATAAAATATGGAATAAAATTATTGATTGTATTTAACTATTCGGAGTTTTGACACAATTTCCAAAAATGTTTCAAAGGTTTTAGAAGCTTTGTAATATATATGTGAGTATGTTATTTTCAAATTTCTCAAAGTAAAACAAAATTTAAACTAGTTAGTGTTAAATACAATTATTTTAAATATACAGTTAATAAAACAGCTCTATTTTAATACAAAATAAGGAATCCTCGTTTCTTTGGTTTCAAATACATATACGATTCTCAGAAGTCTCAATCATAAAGTAATTAAAACTTTACTGTTTAGGCATTGATATAATTTTCCTCGAAAATATAATTTCTCCACCATTACAAATAATTCATTAAATTGACTGAAAATAGTAAGGTAGATATTTCATTAGAAATGTGTGTGCTATTCACTGTAGAACGTAGGGGCGGAACCCATTTATTTTTTATGAAAGAGAGTGTTCAGTTTCTACTTAGGAATGATAAGCTTCTATGGAAACAGCCAATTAGATGTGATATATTCGTTGTAGAAGGAATGATAATACCTAGGTACGTTTTTTCCCAGATTTTTTATTTGACATAGACAGTTTGTGAATACCATTTGCCTTAGTTAATATGAACAGCGAATATAGAGTAAGTCATTGGTGTTCATTTCAAAGAAAATAGCGATACTTAGAAATATTGTCGCTTTATGTTCATTTCATAGTAAATTAGGTATTTTATACTTTTTTATAATGACTTGGTATTCTGACTATTGTTCGAAATGTTATAAAGATTGTTGAAAATTAAACTTTAAAGTTTACTAGTGGTCGCCCTGAGATCAAAATTTTACCATAAATATTTTAAAGTCATTAGTACTTTTTAGGGTTTCTTTCATCTTTTTTTTATGGAGCAGGGGGCAAACAAGCATACGTATCGCCTGATGGTAAGCTTTTATCGCCGCCCATGGACATGGAGGGGGATGAGGGGAAGGGAATGATATGATGAATATCTAAGACTATTACGTCTCTTTAATAAAAATATTTCATCCCAACAACGTTTGACATTCAGTACGACAGTATAGACAAGTAATAATCCTCTTTTTAATTTGACTTTGACGTACATTAGAGTCTAAGCATAATTAAGTACATGTGTGTCATATGCATGATAATGTGTGGAATGTTATTTTTATCATTTTAATGTATCTGTAAATGTACATAATTAAAAAATAACTGTAGTATTTTGCACTCCTTCTGTATTTAAACTATAGGTATGCAAAATTTCATGTTCCATCGTCCTCGCAATTTCTTAAAAAGGGGTCAAAATTTTTACTTCAGTGATTAATATATTTTTTATGTTTATATTTACAAGTAGCTTAGGACTTGTTCAATCGTACGTAGACTTTGTTTCTCGAACAGATTTTTTTTAAGTATTTTTTATAGTGTGTTAATTGGTCAAGAGAAACTCTTGGTCTGTTAGATTCAAACTTTTTTATAGAAAAGACGTATATATATTAGATTAAATGTTTATTAATGGAGAGGTCTCAATATTTTATTTGCAACTCTGCAACTTTATTTGATCAGCATATATGTATGAATTTGTTTTATACAAAGTTTTGGATATAATCTTATAACACAAGACGTATTAGTTTACTTACTTTATGTTATAATAATTCGATATCAGCATAAATCTGTCTACCTAAAGTTTTTTTGTACCATGATAGTATCTAGGTATTTCAGCATTTACTATCAAAATTGATTTAATAAAATAGGATCTATTATTTCAGTGTGTTCTAGAGACACATGACAAATGCGATGACACATTCTGAATATTATATCAAATTTCATACGAAGCAGACCTAGTAAGTATTATGAAAATGAAATAAAATGAATGAAAAAGAAATGACATTAATGCAAATGAAATGAAATTAATGAAAATGAAATGGAAAAATATTTGTTTTAGCACAGAATATATGTTAACAAAAACTGTATCAAAAAAGGATCCAATTTGGCATTGTGTCAGGCAAAAATCGTAACCCCACCGTTTCGTGGAAACTTTCGTTAAGTAATATATTCATAGTACTTCTACTTCTACTCTACTACTTAGCGTAACTTCTTACCTTTAATGTATACCGAAGCCTCCGCTTCTATTTCAGGATATCCGTCTACACTAGCCTTACATAGGTACCGTCCAGATGTGTGGGTATCCAGTGTAAGAGTTAAGTTCGGTGTTCTGCCGACGCGCTGCGATATGAGCACCAAGTAAATTAAACATGCAATTAAATATGCAATTATATAAAACTTAACAAGTAAAAAACGTCGTCACAGAAAACTTAATTATTATGTATATGTAGATACTAAATAAACGAATATAATTTGATAAAAGTTAAGCAAATAAAATTATTGAAATTTTCTGCAATTATATAAAACTTAACAAGTAAAAAACGTCGTCACAGAAAACTTAATTATTATGTATATGTAGATACTAAATAAACGAATATAATTTGATAAAAGTTAAGCAAATAAAATTATTGCAATTATATAAAACTTAACAAGTAAAAAACGTCGTCACAGAAAACTTAATTATTATGTATATGTAGATACTAAATAAACGAATATAATTTGATAAAAGTTAAGCAAATAAAATTATTGATTTTTTCTGACAAATCCTAAGCAATAACAATTACATCACTAAACATTTAGAATAAGTATAGTTTATTCAATAAGTTAGTAAATATTATGCTAATGTAAATATAAAATCGTGATCTCACAGAAAGTCTGTATAATATTGTTGTGGGGAACAATCCAGAAAGAGATTTGATGATCGGTTTAGCCCTGAAAGTTCTAGATAGTTTCAAATCATTGTGGCACTGGACAATGAACCTTTCATGAATATATATAACGTCGAATATAGACTGGCTATCACGCAGTTGGCTTGTTTACATTTCTCGGAAACGTTTTGTTCGAGATATTTTATCGCTGGCACGTCGTCATCAGAATTGACTAAAACCCTCCAGTACCTGTCGCGTCGAATATAAAAAGGCGCTCTGTCGACAGTAGTTTAGTTCAGTAAAAGCTACCGTGTGACAAATATGTTAGTGATATTAGTGATTAGCCCAGCGACTTCGGCGATGATTAAGGACTATCCTATATATTCTTAGCTTTTTTTCTCTTTTACGCGTAAGAAGGCTTATTTCTCAAATTCTTCGAACACTAACACATAACAATATATAATAAAACTTGCTTGTAAACCCCGATGTACGATTAGATGGTGTCTGTTATTCGCAATGTCCCTAACTGATGGGAAACATTCTCTTTTTCTTTTCTTTTTTATGGGCCATTGATTGCCTTGTAAATATAGTCAACTAATATTCTTGATGTAGTGATTTAAAACTATATAATGTATATTTAAGAGAACTTCTGCCGACAAACTGTCCTACAGTTTGGCAGACTTAAGACTGTAACATGTGTAATTTAAGTTAAAATAAATTTAAAAAAAAATATTCAATCACAAGCTGATCTAAACAACTTCATCTGCATCTCTTGTTTGGACTCTATTGGTCTAAGCGTGATGTTAACTATGCTATCTTTAGCACAGAAGCAAGTTATACATTGAAATAAATATGAAAATTGGTTATATAGTTTAGGAGTTCGTCATGAGCAAAACCTTGACATGGGAATTATATTTATAATAGAAACGACTCTTCATGATAAAGATATAAAGATAAAAAACTTAAAGGTAGAAGACAAAATAATTTATCATTATAAAGCTCACAACGCTATAGCTCTGATAAAAGCGATACTCGATATAGTTACAGCGTTGCCAACACAAATAAAACTGATATACACACATTTATATTCAACTATAAATATACTATTACAAAAAGAGCTATCTGAGAACTTGTTAAGAAACAACATTATTCTAAGATAGTGATGATAATCCTGTCATAAAGCTACCGACAATGACGCCCACGCCGTACTAAGTAATGTGAGAGACTGGGAGTATATCCAAATTCGTACTGACCATATTTCGTTACAATTATAAAGGTATTTTTGTTTCTGGGGATCAAAATAGTAGGTCCATATTCCATACTTGTATTATAAATTCGAAAGTCCGAAGATCTCTGTATGTCTGTCTGTTGGTGTTGTTAAGACTAAACCACTGTACTGATTTTAATGGAATTTGCTTTAGAGATACTTTGATTCTTGAGGAAGAACATAATAATATTACGTGACATACGCGCAGATGGAGCCGCAGATAATAGCTAGTATAACTATACTTAATAATTATTGGCAAATTTTTGAGTACCCAAAATGAAATGTAGAAAATATTGGTGTACAATATGCGAAATATTGATCGAATTCGAAGAATCTAGAAGCTTTCTTAGAATTACAAAAAAAAATACAATACCATTAGCTACAGTGTGCACCTAATTTGATGCTTCTAACAGTTAGAATTATAAGTATAATATAGGGATCATGTTCTCTTATTGATATTATTACCAATTAACTTTGTATGCTCCTTTGGGGACTGTTATTTAAAAAATGCAGTCCTTTAATTAACACTAAACCTCAAATTTTCTTGGTTTGGATTGCTAATAAGCAAAATTTGTATAAATTCATAATTCTACGCTACATATATACATACCTAAGCAATTCTCAAAATATTTATTTTCGTTTAATCAATCGCTCAAATTTAAAATTGATAAGTTTCGTATACAATAATTTATGGACTTCACTCACAATCATCTGATCTTCCTCGTGATGCAGCCATCTTATTTCAGGTGTAGGGTATCCATCGACGTCACAGCTCAATGTCACAGTGGTACCTACTTCAGCTTCAACATCTTTTGGTAAACTTCTGAATGTTGGTGCATCTAAATAAAACATTAAATTCAATACATATTTACTAAAAAATAGTCATTATAGACGAGATAATAACGAAGCATTTATGGGCAATTATTATAATGACTTTTCTCGACTGATGAAAAGCATGAATGGAATGTAAAAGTGGTGGTTACCATTCTTAATAGGAACATGGACAATGCAGTATGGTGATCCATACGACCGGCGGCCTAGTAAGATGCTTTTTCAAGAAGTTATGAATAAAGTAAATCATTGAAATATGATACTTATCTACTACATCTTAAAATTGGTCAAAGTTGGCTTAGCTAGTTTCATCTTTGACATAGCTTATTAAATCTATTTTTATTTATTTTCCTTGATTTCCACATTTTAAGTGTTCCTCTGTAAATAAGTATCTTTTTATTATGACTATATATTTAGTTTCTTACTTACATGTGATTTCAAGGGTTTCAACTTCTTCGCTGGTACCTACGTCGTTGCGTACAATACACTTGACCGCGATATCATGGTATTTTCTTGTTATATTGTATATTTTCTGTTAAATCAAACATTTTGTTTTAGATTAACATATACATTTCATTAAAGTTTATTTTGTTGTCTTTTTGTATTTCTGTGTTTAATTGTAATATTAATAATGCTTACCAATTCAGTTTCATTTCCTTCAACCAACTTTTCATTTAAAAACCACTTGTATGTTAGATTTGATGGGTTCGCATCTGCTTTACAAGCTGTTGGAATAATTTTAGGAGTAAACATTATATTTATACGTTTATTAGAAATATAAATAATTGAAATATCATTTATTTATAAAATTATTAGAACAAATAAATATTTTACAAATACTGTATACATTTTTTTTTCTTTTTTTAAAAAAGACGACTCCCGCATTAGTAATATACATTCCCGTGTCGCGAGGATCTTTACAAACATACATGAAACGGACATAAAGTACACCCAAACTTAGAACAACAATTTATGGATCACACAAAATCTTGTCCCATGTAGGATTTGAACCCACAACAATTGGCGCAGTAGGAAGTGGCGTGGCGACCACTGGAACCAACTAGGCCAATCGTGTAATCAAGTACAATACACACATGTACAGTAAATAGTATCTATATATATTTTCAATTGCATTTTCATTTACCTATAACGACATCATTTCCTTCAGGTATCTTTTTATTGGCACCAGATTTGATAATCATTTTCACTTTTGGGGCATATTTTACCTGTTGACAATTAATTTATGAATTTATCAATTGTTCTTTAATATGATAAAAAATTGCTATGATATTAACGAACTAAGGAACGCCTAACTCCATTAATTTTATAACAGTTAGGTTTTGAAGGAGAATTTTTCATTGTTTTATTTTTCTTCCAACGAACTAAATAAAACTACATAGTTTTATTCAGTCAAAAAAAAATTAAACGTAAAAATAGACTAATCAGAAAAGATGGTCTAAAGAAGCCATTGAGCAGACCAGTCAACTAATAAACTCTTGGCAAAAGCTAAACAAGATTACCAACTAGTCCTTGTGATGGGAGTAGGTACGATGTTTTGTTTAAGGCCGTTCAGTCCGAAAATATTGCACGGGACAATTTGTATTAATGTATAACATTATATAAAACCAATCTCTAATCAAAAAACGAGACGAAAACTGTCAGTTAATGATTAAAAAAATAAATTACGCACTACTAAAAAAATAACGATCAAGAAAATGGTCACAACAGTTTTACGTGTACAAACGGCAAGTATTTCAGTATCAAAGCAATATCATAGCACATCTGATCGTAAAAAGTAATTGGGTACGCCATAAAAAGGGGTTTTATTTTATGGGCAAAGAAAAAATACATGATAAACATACAAGGCTTACTTGTCATAACAACGGTTCCTATGTAGAAGGACTGGATGTGGTTGAATTAGAGCGTGGAAATGGCGCATTAAGGGGTGATGATGTGAGTATAGAGAGGCAAGAAGAGACTGCCGTACTAGAAGCTGAACATTGCAGATTTATTATTCTTCATCTTTTGATGAGAAGGCAACCAGCTAATCAGCTATTTCTGCCAATGTCAAATATTTAAAGTCTTGAAATCATAAGTTTTCGAGTCTTTAAGTCTATATTGTGATGAAATCATTAATAAAAAAATAAAAAATGTGGATAAGAATAAGAAATTAGGACCGTCTTTCGAAAAAACAAAAAACGATGCCCGTAATCATTACTATTGAGTTTATTATGGTTTATACATGATATCAATATCTTTTAGGTTCTTTATACATATATATATTATAAGCCATAATTATGCCTTAAGAATCATGATATAATTTGATTCTCGGCATACCAGGTAAGAATAATTACAGAGTAATTAACAATTTCGTATTTAATTTTCTTTAACCCTTTCTAGAATGCCTCGTTTCATCCATCTTTTTAAAAACTGTGGTTAAAATATGTTTATTTATTAACAACAAAGTCCTTGAGCTTCATTTACATCACAAGCAAATAATTGTGATGAACAAAATGATTACATTTAATTAATAAAATGTTTTAGTTATATATTGATACCGATTTTGCGTAGCGGAGGACCAAACAGCTGTATGTGAGATTCGTAAAATTAGTATTTTCATATTAACACCACAACATTGTCCTAAAAGAACGAAAACTTACATTCGTCTGCTCTGAACAAGATCAGAATGTGTCCCGAAACAAACATCTGAGTAAAACAATAAGCCAAAGCGTAATATTAAAGGGAAAGAAATATATTAATATTAATGCCACATCCAGTTTCAGCGTAGTTACGACCGGAATAGTAATTTCCTACCGAATTTCGTGGACGACAATAATTTTTACATCGCTACGTAACATTGATCAATGTATATGTATTTTTATGAACCAGTGAACGTATCGTGAGTTATGATGGAACATCTTAATAGTATCGTATTATTGAAAGCTGATGGAGTCAGTTTAGTAGGAAGCCGTATAGTTATTAATGACACAAAATGATGAATCTAACGTATTTGATGACTAAAAATATTAAATAAATACATATGACTGATACGAACAGTTAATTTACATAGTTGGCTAAGAATTATTTTGATATTAATTTAAATTGACTTTAGTAAATAGTAAGTAGTGGTAGTAGTAGGAAACACAGCGATTATCGAATCGATTTTACTACAGATATCAATCGAATATCCATCTCGATATGAACACAGTCAATATATTTAAGAATAGCAATATTTTTATACGAGGAAACATATATACGGCCTAAAACTTTACTGCGGGTTGAAAGATAGCAAATAGGAACAACTCGAATTTTATCAATATTTTCTGTGCCCATAGGGGTGTTGGCGATTGCTTTGCGTAGAGCGACGGCAATGTAAGAAGACAATTTTTGCTTTTAAAAAAAATATAATAAATAGTACAGTCCTTTTAAATAAATAAAATTTTAAAAGGTTAATAATTTCGGTTATCAAATAACACCAGGTTCTTAGTTCTACTGAAAGTTTATTTTGTGTTTTTAGATTAGACTATACTAATATAATTGTTATATGTGACGTGATTATTTTTAGTAACCCTCAAAGCCGGATTATTTTAATTTTTGCTAAAAGTAAGAAAATTAAAGATAAACTTCAATCTGATAATCTGATTACGAAAACTGTTTTCTAGACGAATATTAATCAATCATCTCAATGTACCTATCAGTTGGCTCAGAAAAATTCTTAGCTCCTTACTTTGAAAGTGGGTTTCGGAGAATGCCAAACAAGACTGGAATAAATAAAGAGATCAGAGTATATTACAAAGTAGGGTTCCGATGTGGGATTGCAACGTATTTTCCTAATTGAGAAGGGGAGAATCTACATAAAACAGGGTGGAACTCTATAGCTTAATTCCTTATGAGCTAAAATGAAATTAGGACGGGGCGTTTGTGGTAATGTATTGTGGTTTCATTGATTGGACTTCGTTTTAATTTACTTATATACCTTTGCAAGCTACTATTAATCATTTTAGATTAATTGATAAAACTACCTTTTCAGACTGAGTGCTTAGTTTTTAGTTTCCTTTTTGTGTGATTTACGATATTTGAATTAGATCTTTAAGTTACAAATTTGTTTTATAATTTCAGTAAGTATATTTTTTGATTTTGTATGTATATCCATATTTTCTGTATTTTCTCAAACTTTTTACCTAAACTCAACGTTTATTGTTTTTAAACAATCATATTTTTATGTTTCAATTTCCTTGTAACTTTATTTTCGTATCAACTGTCTCGATACACCATTACCAAATCAGCAAAAATGACTATAGACAAGTCATAAAAGTTGATTGCCAAAATAAAATTGATATTTCTCGTATAATTACGCATTCAGAAAACGTACTGATATTCACTACGCTTCCGCAGCATTGCTAAATCAGGTCATGTTGGAACGACGCCGACACGTAGCTCGCTAGAACTGGTGTCCTGTCACAACTCGCAATATTTTTGGACATTTGTCTTGATTTATATAGTTGGCTATATTTAACTTATTTTAAAGAGAAACTTATCTATCTCACACGTGAAATATATGGTTTATCATGCTATGGTTTACCTGGTTAATTTAACGCTTACCTCAATTTGTATACTAGCAGCTCTGTAAGCTCTGTCAGCTGTATTTTGTGCTTGACAAGTGAACGTCTGGTTGTGATGTTCTTGCTTAGGCGTCATTTTGATGATTGACCTATTTGAAAGAAAGTTGAAGAATCATATAGTGTCATCGTTATATTCATGTCGATAAACAAAATACTTCAAATCATCAATGACAGAAACGATCGTAATTATACATTATAATTTACAATCTACTTAATGTATTGATGCAGTTTCCACCAAAAATATAAAAATGACTTACCTGGCTGTAAATCTTTGACCGTCAGGCAGAGGTTCTACGGAATATGTCACTCCTTGAGTAAGGACACCGGCATTGCTATCCACCCATGTGATCTAAAATAGGAATCAAAAATTAAATACCGAAAAATCATAAACCATAGATTAAAAAAAAATTAAATGAATATGAGTGCAGACAGAGAAACATAAATTAAACAGATCCACAATAAAGATTCTCTTAAAATAAACAAATCCCATGAAGTATCAAATCGTTAATTTAAAATAACATTTCGTTTACATTTTCTCCAAATCTTAATCACATAACAAACTTTACTCTAACAAGCATCAATTCGTGATTAAGTAATATTTCAGCAATGAAACCGTTGCAATCTCCTTAGACCTACAACGCGGAAGCTACATCATTTTCAATTTAACTCCTAATTGTGCGTCAGGTCCCTCGGGTCGGATACCTACTCACTCCACTTGAGAAGCTTAAATGGAATATTCCCTTGCATTGTACCAGTACAAACAAATTGACACAGCGCTAAATAAATTGGACAGACACCCGTCCCTAAGGATTTCTTCATGTAAATTGACGTGTATAATATTTTTTGAATTTTTTGTTGAATACTACTAAGACGGCAGACAGGCCTATTTAAGCAAAAATTTAGTTGGTTTATTGACCTGTGTGGTATAGTAAACCAAAACCTATGACTGGTAGTGAACTGTTAAGGACTGTTGTTGATGATGATACTAGTCTTAAGGTTTCAGTTTTTTTCCTGATGGATCGACGAACACAGATCTCCAGCCTGTATAAAAGTCACTAACTACTTGACAAGCTACTGAGTTGAGTGAGCTTAATTGCTAACAAATTTCGCTATTTCGTATCCACAGAAGACTGCTTATTGTAGCTTTAATTGTTCTTGCTACTAAATTAATGCTTTTGCAAAGCCTGAAATAAATTAAATTCCACTTAGTTTTGCTTTCGTACAAATGACAGTGTAAATAAAGTTCCAGAAAAAAAGATTTATTTGTCTATGGGTACACGTTCTTTCATGATTTTCACTTATACCAAGGGATGATCTAGTTTAGCCCCACCGTAATATAGCTTTGGCATAGTGCGACTCTTCAGACTAATGTTGCATTATTTTACAATTTACTATGTTAAATACAGTTTCGATATGTATACTCTGTTGTTTGTTTCGGTATTTCTTCCCAGAGTGAGTCTTAGAAAATGCCGATCTGTAAAGCACGATGAGTAAAAATATCTGTAAAGATTTAATATCATTCATCATTTATGTCATAAAACACATGTATCTCATATTTTTCATTCGTCAGCAAATGGTTCAACTTTACTTACCATGCCTTTGAAATGAAAGTATATATTTTTTAAACATTCTAGACAATAATAAGAAACATACGTAAAGGACTTGCTTGCGTATCGCCACTAGCATTGAACGCGGCAATGCTAGCGAGTAGTGCGGGATGGGAGGCCACGTTCTCCTTCTGTGAAGACTCTTTACTCCAAAAGGAGTCCGCAAAGCGGGGTTGAGAGAGGGCTGATCCCGCTCATTGGAGATAAATTACAAAGGGTAGAGGCGGTAGAGGATGCGATAGAGGCCACTAGCTTCCTAATCGTCGCTTAATAGTCATTGTGGCTATATCTAAGGGAGATTTAGAACTTGCAAACGACCCGAGACCGGTGACAATCCGGTGCGGCCGGGGGTGTCGTCTAAGGCGGGTCGGTTTTCCTACTCATTGGCAACAGTGACTTGCCCCGGGGGTCGCCCCCCGAGTCAAGTCGCTCGGTTACCCCGGGATCAGACTTGAAGTACGGCAAGGGGCCTTCAGAATCTACTGACGCGCTCTTGAAGTTCCTACCGATAGTGAAGGTTTGCCAGCGCGGGGCTTAGTGTAACAGATACCGCCATCTCAATCAGCCATAATTTAAATAACGTTAAATACTCATCAAATCCCAATCTTGTGAAGAATATCTAACTGCATAATTTGAAAAAGACCGAAAGATTTTTTGCAATTAATACTTTCAGTGCTATTTAAACTTTAACCATAGCTGTTTAGAGACCTCAAAAGCAGGTGTCTACATTTATCATGTGTTTAACTGTTTGAATAAATCTCTCATAACATTTAATGTATTTATTGTCAACTCATCAGAATATCCAACACTCAGTACTTTACGAACATTCTAGATAAATGATAGCGAAAACTGGCTGTAATGTACCAATAGCCATAAATTAAGGTCGTCGTTCCATAAAGGTTTCATTACAGTAATTTTAAAAGCTTTTTCATGGAAAAAACAAATCGAAGCTAAAGTAGGTGTGCGAATTATTAAGAAAAATGACGAAAATATGAATAGGTCGAGTATTACACTGGCAAGCCCGTGAAATTCCATTTAAGTAGCGACATTGATTAATTAATATTATCAGGGCTCACAAACTGGGGTGACAACGGAGAAAATATTGCTCCAGAAACATTTGTAACGACTTCAATTAGTTTTGGTTCAGCCGTACTAAAAGTTATGAATGCAGTTTAAAATTTATGATGGATGTGTAAAACATCAAGATTTTTCTTCTCCGTGATACTAACAATAGGTACTGCTACTACTAAACTCCTGAGGTAAATAGATTGAATATTGCTAGTAACGGTGAATCATATTTTTTGGCAAAATAGTAACCGCTATTGGTGACTCTTATGAGTATGGTGCGCACATGATCTGAAGCCACAGCAGTAATGTTTAGACGAACTATCAATTCACTGCCTTCGTCATCATCATCTTTATGGTCCACTGTTAGATATAAGCCCCTGCCAGAGCATACCACAGACTCCACTGCTTTGTGGCAATTTATTGTCTAAATAAGAAATATACCTATTAATAAGTATTTCGTAGCCTTAATTAAATATAAATGAATACACAAGATATTCGAAACGATCAAGTAGTTAAATTATGTTTAGCTACACTTGAAAATCACGTTTTTTTTATATTTACCGTACTTATTCATTGGACCTGTTTATTCTGTATAGTTAAGATTTAAAACAAAATTATCGTTTACGATAAGTCAAATATATTAAATTGTAGGTATTTGCCATTAAATTACCCTAGCTATCATTAACCTACTTAATTTATAGTTAAATAAACTAGTAATGAATAAGTCCTTACCTCGGCGGGAGGTTTTCCACCAACTGACACACACTCGAGCTTAATGTTCCTGTCTTCTATCGTCGAGAAGAAACTACCTTCGACGATGCGTGGTGGCTCGGGCGGAACGAGCACGGTAAGACGGGCGTATCTCGATCGAATCGCCTGTTCACCTGTCACATAGAGTTTTAATTTATATTTGGGAATACGTTTCAAGTATCGCTTGGAAAGTATCCGAGATAAAATTGTTATAGTATCAAAATAGCCGAGGACAATTTATTTTTACTATATGAACCAATATGTATTCGTCTATAGTTTGAAATACAGTTCAATTTTTATGTGTTACAAAGTTCTGAACGATTTCTTCCGGACATTTCTTGATACTTATTAAGTTTTTAAGTAATTGCTAACACTACAGGAAATTGTATCTTAATTAGATTTTAATTGTATACACACACACATGTTTAATAAAGCATGTATAGATGAGAATATTAAATTACATTACACAATTACAGTGCAACCTATGTCGTATGTTTAGTATGTGGTCGCCATGAAACAAATCAAAAACAGAAAATTACCTCAAATAAATTCAAGAATTACCGTAGGTTTTATTTAAAAAAGAGGTATTTTCATTCTCCTTGCTTCTTTAGTAATCGATCAAAATCGAAAAGTTGAAAATCTACATAATAAATTTACATAAAAGGGAAACAAACAATTTCCTGCACCATTGGATTCAACTAATATTATTAGTTAAGATGACATAGTTAATGTTGAGAAAGTCAAAGATTATGATAAAAAGTGACTAGTCTGACATACTAATGATGATTAGTGGTAGCTCGCGCTCACATCTGTCTGCTAATGATATCAAATTACGAGCAATTCGTCTGTTAAGCTGTAGTGATTATGGTGATACGCGTTCGAATTACTAAATATTCAGGTTATATTGTTCTCTTTGAAATCACATTTCATCAGAATAAGAAAATGGGGTTCTGAAAATACTTCTAAAAGGATTTAGAATAATGCGTGAAATGTATTCGGCATTTGACTTGTATAAAAATAATTGATAAAAAAAATCGACTTAAAGAACTGGACCAAATTGAAATGTGACCACACGGGAAGCACTAGCTTTCAAATAAAACAGGAATCATCAAAATCTTAAAAGAGACGAATTAAAAAACTCCTCTTTTTTGAAGTCAGTTAAAATTAAAGAGACACTTTCATTCTTATACTAAGCTATTTTCACTGTATGTGGATTTAAAAAATTCTATTATAAATTCTATTTAAAACTGCATATGTACTTAATACTGCACTTTGACTTTAAAGTATAAACAAAATTAAAACAACAGAATGTGAAACAATGATCTCTTTTACAACAAAAAGTTGAAAATCCTATATATGGCTAATCACTTTATTTCTTCATCTGATTATGATATAACATACTAAGTGACACATGCTTTTATGTACCATTGTTCGCTATAGAAGATAAATATAGAAGATAAAAGTCACATTTTCAATTATTCATAAAAATCTTAATTATGACTTCAACATATCTTTATAAAATCCATATTTATCTCGCTTAAAATACAAATTTAATAAGTTTCCGAGCAGGAAGTTTGTAAATTCGTGGTTGCAAGAATCCCCTGGATCACAATTTAATACAAGAGTGGGGTAGAGACAATGGCTCGTCTTGCCTTCGAATAGTTTCTCCACAAGTTAAGAACAAAGTTTATGAAGTTAAATAGTGCAAAGTTGTACAATTTAGCCGCAAGATGGTTGTCCATTGTGCTCTTTAGCTGATAAAAAACAAAGTTCGTACTGTAAGTTTCATGTAAATCATGGACCTTTTTCCAAAGTTGGTGGAATTAGAATTTATTTGATGCTGAATGGGTGAATTTTGTTTAGACTTGCAAAATATTGTATCTTGAATATCCTATAGTTCATTTTGATCCTGTATGGTGGAATAATGATAGTTTCTGTACATTGTCAAGTAAATTTGCTCTGAATTTGGTGAAATTGAAAAGCAATCAAAATTTCAAGATATTACATAATGATTTCTATGGGATCAATGCCAGGTTAGTATGACACGTATATTAACTAGCCATTTTCAAAGTAAAAGCCAGTTTTACCACTAATTAGAGAATCCAAAAGAAATGAGAACTGGATGGTATGATTGTTTCTATTTTTAGAAAACGGAATTTTCGTGAGAGATGTACATAGTTTTATAAATGTAAAAAGTAAATGTACATAGTTTTATGATTGATTAATTTTGTTTTCGTTGTGCAGTACTGAGAAAATTCAGAAGTATGAAATCATTTCATAGTTCCAAATATACACTTGTTCCATCCAAAATAAAAGCCAGTTTTACCAATAATTAGAACATCTAAAAGAAATGAGAACTGGATGGTATGATAGTTTCTATTTTTAGAAACCGGAATTTTCGTGAGAGATGTACATAGTTTTATAAATGTAAAAAGTAAATGTACATAGTTTTATGATTGATTAATTTTGTTTTCGTTGTGCAGTACTGAGAAAATTCAGAAGTATGAAATCATTTCATAGTTCCAAATATACACTTGTTCCATCCAAAATAAAAGCCAGTTTTACCACTAATTAGAGAATCCAAAAGAAATGAGAACTGGATGGTATGATTGTTTCTATTTTTAGAAAACGGAATTTTCGTGAGAGATGTACATAGTTTTATAAATGTAAAAAGTAAATGTACATAGTTTTATGATTGATTAATTTTGTTTTCGTTGTGCAGTACTGAGAAAATTCAGAAGTATGAAATCATTTCATAGTTCCAAATATACACTTGTTCCATCCAAAATAAAAGCCAGTCTTACCAATAATTAGAACATCTAAAAGAAATGAGAACTGGATGGTATGATAGTTTCTATTTTTAGAAAACGGAATTTTCGTGAGAGATATACATAGTTTTATAAATGTAAAAAGTAAATGTACATAGTTTTATGATTGATTAATTTTGTTTTTGTTATGCAGTACTGAGAAAATTCTGAAGTATGAAATCAATTCATAGTTCCAAATATACACTAGTTCGATTCTTGTAATTTATTTATTAACACACGCACATGTTGGACAAAGGCGGACTTAATGCTTTGAGGTATTCTCATCCAGTCAACCTTCAGATGATGCAGAAATAGTATGTGGTAGGTGCAAAGAGATTTAATTTTGTAATTAAGGATAAACCTACTTTAAATATAAATAATAGGTGTAAAATTAGATTATTAAATATATTCTATATTAATAGATACAAAATACATATGAATTAAACATGCAGATATATAATATTATACATAGGTATTTGGTACACAGATGTAAGGTTGTGTTCTATTTAATATACCAGCTACTTGGATTTTTTTTTCTTGCTCAGCATGGCATATCAATGTTTCATTTCATTACTATACAGTTTAATTTATAGTATTTTTAAGGAATGGTTTCAAGTCAATGAAAATATACGAAAACAAAGCAGCACATCAAATCATCTTTGCTGTAAATGTATCAGATTATGAACCAAATTGAAGCCTAATCTCAAAACAAAAGCTGAATAGCATATAAAAACCGTCTAAGACAAGATAAGAATACTAAAAGAGACATTTCAAAGGAAAGGGAAATTTATCAAAGGTTACGTGACTTACAAAGAGCTATGTAAATTAATGTTATAGACCTTTTCGTTTGCATTTCAACAGACTTGCCACTCGAGGCTAAAAGGATCGAAGCACTTGAAATCTCTGAGTTAGCTCATTATAAATTCGTATTTATGTTTCGGGATAATTATAGTGAAATTAATTTAAATGATGCTTTTAGGAAGATGTAAGACGCAACTTAATAAGACGTTTTAAGATCAAATCGCTTAGGAAATCAACAATATAAAGTTGAGCAGCTGTTGTATGTGGAAACGACCGATTTATCACTTCGATAATCTCAAAGGAAATGTCTAAGGAAACCGTGGGATAGAAGTTTGATTTCAAAAGTAACGAAACATTCTATTGACGCCATTTATTGTTTGCGATCTATCCTCACAAAATTATGATGAGATTATTAAATCTGATTTTAGAAAAACATATAGCACTTTTAGTTTTTGTATTACGTTTGTAATGGCGGAATTAAATACAGCCGTTTAATATGCTAATTCGGAAAATGAAAATTTTACCAATGATATTCAGGTTAGAAAGAAAAGGAGTAACAAAGGTAAAATGGTGGAGCACAAGGATTGGAGGATGAATTTTCTAATTGCGGTATATTACAAACCGAAATATTATTCAAATAAAAGGAAATGTTCAGAAATAAACGGAATCATTTCTCTTCAGTGAATCACTAATTTAAATACACAAGGGCGAACGTTTTCCTTGTGTTTTTCTTCTACTTAATCTGATTAAATGATCTAATGTGGACGAAATAATGAATAAAGCTTTTTGTTTCTAAATTGTTCCTGTATTTTTTGGTTTACGCCCAGAACATTTGCATGTTTCTACTTTGCTTAGGAACTACTGCTAATCATTTTGGAGTATATTTTTCTATGACGTTAATACATTTGGAATTTAAACATTGTACTATAATACAGTATAATGAGAAATATGAAAGCAATGTTTTTACCTAATAAACCACTATTTATATAAACATTAAGCTAGAGGATAAAGTTTTTTCTTGTTATAGGGACTAACGAGCTGACGTATCGCCATATGCGCCTTATTGACACCCTTAATACCAAAGGCGTGGCCGGCCTTCGGGGGAGGAGTTGGGATATGGACATTCGGTATCCTCACTCACTCGGTGTGAGGATACCGAATGCAGCTGCAGCGCTGCGAAGGTGCTGTTTTACATCGGTGAGGCCGTGGTATCACTCCAGTCGAGCCGGCCCGTGCATGCCGAAGCGTGACTCTCCCACGGTTAAAGTTTTTAAGAAGATGACTAGGACTAAAATATATGGATTACTATGTAATAAACTTTTAAAGATATGTTATTCCAATGTTAGCAGTCTATGAATTTCCTATTTTCTTCTGAGAGTACTATTATTAAGTAGGTTAACTTTGAACAGAGAAGTAAGGAGCGCTCGAAAAATAATCTGAATCAATTCTACCGTTCTATCTAGTTATTAATAGTATTTTACGAAGATCTAAAACCGTGCCTAATCGTTAGCCTATCAAATAAGGCGCAATCAGGCAGAAAAGAAGATTCAGATGAAAAAAGGATAAAAAATAGTTTTAATTTTTGTTTAATTCTAAAATAATAAAACACTTTAAAAAAAATAGTAGTAGAATCATAAAGGCAATCGAAAAGTGATGGCATGAAAACTAGCAAGAATAAATATAAAGTCAAGATTTTCAATTTATTAAAAGCAAACACAATTTCGCAGGCCCCGGCTCAAGTACGAAAACAATAGTTACTTGCCTCGAAAGTATTATCTTTGGTATATGATACAAGCGCAAAGCGAGTTTTATTTTATAAACTGACAGCTTCGCACAAAATTATTCTCTTTTATTGTTTGTAAAATTTAACAAATACGAGTTTTAAAACAGTACTAAAATTTCAAAAATTTCTGGTAAATGTTTACGAACAAATTCGATATCTAAAAATATCGTAAAATATCGTAAAAGCGTAAAAGGCCTTGTATTCAAATTCTCGTAACCTCTGAGATTAAGCAAAATATTTATTACTAAGCTACACTACGTTAAATATAGTATGAGAATTATTTTTTGGCTGAATAGAGTCTCGAAGATTATGAAAATGAATATGTATGAAGCGGTTTAGTAGCCAAATCTTGGATCCAATTTTACTTAATAAATTGTAACAACCTCCGCTGAAATTTGTGCTCCAGGATTTTAATCCGACACAGTTATTTATAACTTATTACAATTAAAGGTGCTATACAAAAATAACAATTCAAAGGAAGATGTCCAATTGCAAATAAAACAGGGTCTATATTAGTCCCTGAACGTATTTTTAAACATAACTCAGGAGTTACATTCAATGTATCTTCACTCTTTTCAATTACGGATTTGGCAGTGTTCCAAATGGTAGGAAGAACTAAAATTCTGAGACATCCAAATAAATGCCTTAGAGTTTTCATGGTAGCTGCATCGACGTATTCTCTCTTATATTGTAGTCGTAATCAAGTCTAAGTAATGCTATCATCTCTCTATTATTTCCCCTGAGGCTTGAATAGAAGTAGTGGCAATTCACGTTGTTTTATGTTCGAAATTGTGACACTATTCGAGTGCAATTATACACAAGTAATAAGAATTTAAAACAACTACAAATATATATACGGTAGTTTACACTACCGTGTATATATTTAATATATATAATTTATCCTTAATGTAGTTACCTACATTAAGGATAAATTATATAAAAATATTGTTAACATTATTACTGTGGACATTGTACAATTTACAGAAAATTACTTTCATTAAGAAATGGAATTCAATTTAGTTTCATATAAAGTTGCTATTTTTATCAAATCCGATATTTCTTATGCTACCAATATAACCATAATTCGCTAAAATTCTTGCCCTAAAGTGTAATATAAAAACATTAAATGACTGTTAAAAATCAAATTAATATAAGTTTTAAAAAAGTAGTCAATAAAATAAATAAAGTTTTATAATGAAATCTATTTAGTACATTTAAAAGTAATTGAAATTAAGATACCAAAACATGATTGACACTTTGATAGCTTTAATATGGGATTAGGACAAACCCGCTAATCCTTGAAGCCTTGGGCTCCAAATATATTTTTTACTTGCATGCGGCAACGCTAACAAGCGTCTGTTTGAACAGTACTGTATCATAATTTTGTATACCGAGCATTGATTTATTATTTTAAATTACACCACCGTGGGAGATAACTTCATTCGTTATTATATTATCTGAAAGTACAAATTTGGGATCATTATTGGAAATAAAGTGCTTCGTTAAGGACTATATCGGTGGCTTTAAAAGACATACGAATGTGTTTTTTTTTTAATTTGATCAATTATTTTTGTTCGAAAGAAGTGAAGTAATGAGAGCTTTAATAAGTTGAAGGCCGGGAGTTGGACTGTAACGTGTTCTAGGTAATTACAATAAATGATGGGTTATTTGAACCAGGTAGTTGATTTTTCTGCAAAAATATTAATCAAACGTGTACTTACGGGTGAGATACGTGGAATTCATCAATTTGGAATACTTTAAAGAATAAAAAGTTTTTATGTATTTTTTTTTGTATTTTGCAAAACAAGTGATTGGTTGATTTAATAGGATTTTTTAATATTAAATCAGTTACGTCCAGATCTTTTTACATTTTTTTTACAGTTTACGTAATATATAAATAAAACTAAACTTAAGTTTGTATCTTCGCAATATCTACGTTAGAATGTAAGATAATCTAAAGTACTTTATGTCATGTATAGAAATCATAAATCAAAATGTAATACGTACCGTTAAGGCCTGTGCTGACTTGGCACTGATACTTTGCATCATCATCCAACGTCACGTCTCTGATATCCAGGGAGTAATCACCTGGAAGGAAAGCGTCAATGAATACAAAATGGAAATTAATATAAAAACTCATCTATCACATTTGTGATAGATCGGCTAAGGCCGACATCTACGTAGAAGTACTACGTAGAAGTACAAGATGACACAGAAAACCGGTGTGAAACAGCGCTTACACTGTGTTTCATCGAGTGAGTGAGGATACAGGCAGCTTAAATATAAAAAAAAAAAAAAACAACATATTATCGCCGCCATTTTTAACCGACTTCAAAAGGTAGGAGGTTCTCAGTTTGAGTTTGATTGGTATTTTTTTTACGTATGTGCACTGATTACTCCGTCAATTGTAGAGCGATTTCGAAAATTATTTTTGTATTCGAAAGAGTATGCCCTCAAGGTGGTTGCTACAATGTCAGGATCTGATGATGGAATCCCAAGAAATCGAAGGAAACCCTCAAATTTGTAAGAGTTAGATTTTCTAAAGCTATTACAGTATTTACTGGTAGTCATCATTTCGTGATGATGAGCGAGCGAATTTGGTACTTACTATCAATTCTGTCAAGCCAAAATGTAATATATTGACTTGGCACCGACTTCAAACCTATGAATGGGAAGCACATAAAAATAATAGTATTTCATTTCATTATCTTTAATATTTACATATAATGTGTATTTAATTAAATCTTTATTATGTTATTTTATTTTTTTGAGTTTTTGAAGTCCCTCTTTTCAATGAACTTTTTTTTCAATAACTGATTCATAGTGTTAACAAAATACGGTGTAAATGTATCGTGTTATGAGTATTTGTTTTAGATAACTACTTCTCAAAAAAATAAAGAAAATTTATTCTGCGCATTAATAAAAGTATTGAATCAATAAAGTTATAAAATTATTAATGTAGATTTTAGAAAATGTTTAGTTAAAAAATATTCAATATGTACAAGCTGTATATTTAACTGTAACTCATGTATTTATAATTTTTTTTTTATATATATTTAAGCTGCCAAAATGACTCTGCCCCGCCTGATGGAAAGCATGAGCAGAATCCAAGAGTGGTGGCCACCATCCTCGATGCGAAAAAGAACAATGCAGCATGGTGACCCACACTATGGCGGCCTGGGGGGAAGGGGGATGGTGAGGGGAATAGGGGGCGTTGGATTGGGGTATGGGCCTCCGGTATCCTCACTCACTCGATGAAACACAGCGTAAGCGCTGTTTTACACCGGTTTTCTGTGAGGCCGTGGTATCACTCCGGTTGAGCCGGCCCATTCATGCCGAAGCGTGGTTCTCCCACGGTGGATAAATCATCAACCCCGTTTCAGGTTTTTTCATAGAAAGGCACGCTAGCCTACATAAACTTTTATTAAATAGATAAATACATTCGAACACAGCACTGACATATATTTTTAAACGAAGCAAAATTTGCAATATCAAAGTAAGAAAGGTTGATTGAATTCAATTATATACACTTTTTCTTCATTTACATTCATATTACATACAGATAGCACCCAAACTCCTAAACAAATACTTGCAGAACATACAAAAATTTTCAATCACTCGGGAATCGAATCTGAGATCTCAGCACAGTAGTTATATTTGCTAACTTTTCACCACTAAGGCAGACTCCAATTGAGCGTTCTTCTTCAAGAAATGAAGTGTTGGTATTATCAAGTAAAGCGTGACATATCAATAAGACCGTTAATTTTTCCTAATTAAGAATACCACTCAGGATACCTTTCCTTCTAATTTTAGTTTCGTTTAGTATGAGCTAAAATAGAACATTCGGTGAACGGTGTATTGCATTAGCTACAAAAGAATACTGTTTGTTAAATGGGAATTCTTTGAATTCCTAACAGACAGCTACTGTCTGAAAATAGCATTACTATGTCCAGTACAGAGAGAAGTGTTTAACGTAATGTACTGAAATCCAACCAGGAACTTGACTTAATGATAAAACTATTTTATTTTACAAATTGAAAGGCATTGAATATTTACCCATTATTATTATAACTTTAAATAACAACTGTCGCACTAGGAATATCTTATGTTCTGGGGAATTCAATAAAGATATATGAAACGTGCACAAAGAACTCCAAAACTCTGAATAACAAATTGTAAATACTTTTTACGAATTGTAAGCTTCAATCATTTTGTAGTGATTGAAGATTACAATTAGATATCTGAATCTCTTATTATCTCAATTAGAAATTAAACCCACAATACTCAGCGTAGTTATGAAATGGCATGTAACCACTAAACTACTATGCTATCCATGCAGTATTAAAACCATTATACTGCTTTTAAAGTTAACAAATCACTCGATATTCTATCTTCAACCTACTTAATCTAAAATGGGAAATCATAGACATATGTCTAAAACTTGCCTCCGTCTCCTAGCCTACTTTCCGTATTCCCAGAAGGCTAAACTTTCTTGAAATGCCAAGTTGAATGATAATGCTAATTTTCTGTGCTAGAAAAAGGTTGGCCTTCTAGTAGTAATAAATGTAGATGTGATGTGATGAGATGTAATCAGATATATATACAGACCAAAATAATATTATTGAAGTCACGTAAATTTAAAAAAAAAAAGAAATCCTGTCGGCTTTTACGGGTAAATTGATAAACTTCAAATAAATTGACACTACTGCACCGTACAGGCTTTATTTAATATACATAATCTTAGTAAATGTTTTATGTTCTTCTGAGTGCAGTATGATCAAGACACTTAGTTCAAACATGAAATACTTAAAGCACCCCTTTAAACCGTGAATTAAATTGCACAAATTTTCATTCTGCATTTGATATATTCCTTCATGCCATCTTTCAACTAAAATTACACAGTTCAGAAATATTTTTTTCAATGTACAAACGTGTAACATAATTAATTCATGAACTTAGAATCTCATATTGTGTAACACTATCTGTAATATAACGTAGGGAGAGAAATTACACAACCCTGTAATATCTTCTTACATGTAAGCCTAACACAAACAAAGGAGTAATTATTTTGATATGCTGTGATATTTCACACAAAAAATGAACCCAGAGAACATAAGTCACGTTAGTTTAAGAAAAGTCTTGTAGTAAATACTGAGAGACAGTATGAATTATTCCAGAGACATGTTTGCGAAAGAGAATAAATTGTTGCTGAATATGGATCGTGTACTGAAGAGTAATGTTAGATCTACTATGATAAACGGAGTTGTTTTCTTCAAGATTCTCTTGAGAAAGTGTCCGACATTTTGTAATGATTGAGAACTGAATGTTGGGAGCTAATTTAAAAAGAAGTTTCGTAAAATACCAGTCATTTAACAAGGTGAAACCAGTGGTGCAACCCTAATTAATAAATACGTGACAGAAGATTTTGAGTGTAATGTGAAATGTATGTTAACAGGTCCCGGTTACCATACAAACGATTTCGTTAAATTTTGCTTATAGTTGGAGCCCTTAAAACTCTGATAACAATCATCTTACAGAACTTTAATACCACCTACCTTTAATTGGTATGTGCGGATCTAACGACAGTCGTTCTACAGAAGTTTAATCGTATCGTAATAGAATTATAGCTGACCCCAACCTAGTTTGTTAAAAAAAGACAGCCTTGTTGGTCTAGCGGCTAGCGTAAGTGACTGCAAATCAAGACATCTCGAGTTCGAATCCCGGGTCAAACTGCTGTTGGGTTTTCCTTATTGGAAATTTTTAACAGCAGCCCGGAATATGGCGGTGTTTCCCGTCCGCACCTCGAAGAGCACGTTAAGCCGTCGGTCCCAGCTGTCATGAATATCTATAGTAATCGTTATTGCTGTGATTAATGTAATGTTACTTAAATATGCTGACAACTAGTTCTATCTTCGAATTCAGTTCACCCTCAGGGTTGCGGAGGTTCGATGCCAGTAGTTCTGTGTAAAAACTGTTATTCAGGTAAAACCGGTTGAACTAGTAGCCGGCCCAAAATAATCTTGGGAATAATAAAGGCTAGGAATGTGTTCAAAACAATAATAACTCTAAAACCCACAAAAGAGTTAATGAAAACCAAATTACAGTCAATATTAAACAAAAAGTGTATTAATACCAACTACGGTAATAAAAACGTATTATTACTGTTCCTTATAAGATATGTTTACTAGCGAAAAAAGGTTACTTGAAGATAATGTCGACATTAATTAGCGACCGAGCAACTAAGGGAAAATACAGACTAGAAAAAAGTTTGTATAATCTGCAACCGATTGTCCTAATAAGTGCTGCTATGGTTCTAGAATGTTTTATATATCTCTTGTTTATGTGCAGTACACTTGAACCATAAATGGTCAAAAAGTAGTAAAGCATACTTAATAATGTTACGTCTCAAACGTTACTACTATCATATCGAAATACGACTCTTCGATCCGGTTCAAGATCGAATGATCGTCTAAGTAGATATAACAATTTTAATCAATTTATTAGTTTAATTTTTTTCATCATTTTAATTATAAATTAAGTTTGACTTAACATTTGTGTGGTAAAATATCATATCATAAAGGTTTCCGAATAGTGTTAGAATTGATGTATGAATTGAAACGGAAAATTTACGGAATGTACGTAATCATTATATAACTCGATGGACCAAGAAATAAGTATAGACGCTAGTATTAGTATTTAAATAATTGAATGGGGTACTTATAACCACTTTTATGATTATTAATTAGACCGGCTTAAAGCATCTTATAAAATCATAATCTTTCACAGACTATTTGTGAAAGAATAAATTTTGATCTACTTAGTAGACGTTAAACAAGTTTATGATTTACCTGTGTAGTGCTAATTTATTAATAAAGTATCACGTGATGTTACATTAAAATTACACTTATCAAATAAAATAAATAGTTCATTCTTCCTCAGTCTCATAAAAATATAGATGGTATTCATTAGATTACTTGTTAATGAAGTTATAATTAAAATAAAAACATTTGTGTTTTCGTTGACTGAGAGTTTAAATGGTATAATTTTAAAGTTAACAACAGATTTTACCATATACGTAGTATCGCCTATTTTAAGTGCCATCTTATAAAGAACTACGCTTATTTACAGGTTTTATTTTTTTATAAACAATATGTCATACTGTTGTTTGCCTAATACCACGTGAATATTCGTGATTCTGATTAGTTTTTCACTATGAAGAGTCATATCTCTTATAATATTTTATTATTATATTATATTATAATATTTTTACGAATTATACAGAATACCTAATAATAAATATTAACTAGTTATTTATGTTATATAGACCAGTTTTTATTAGTAATTTACTCTATGGATTTCAATCAATCACTGAAAGAAGATATGAGTACCGAACTTACAGAGCTATTCAATCTCCATTCCATTTTCCCATCTAAGGCGGGTTATTTTTTAACATAGCTTTAACTTCTTTATACTAATATGTCTCTATCGGATTGTATGATTTTAAATTTTAATGATTTTGGTCTAAAATTTTTATACTTAAGTGAACATTGTAATTACGAAGGAATCAGTAAAATTATTATTATAAATATTAAACGAATCTATCTTCTTCATTTCATTTATCGTATACTGGTCACTTTCTTAAAAAAGTGAAGGTGAGGTATCAGACTAGTATATTATTTATCCGTGGGAGAGCCACGCTTCGGAATGAATGGGCCGGCTCGACCGGAGTGATACCAAGGCCTCACAGAAAACCGGTGTGAAACAGCGCTTACGCTGTGTTTTATCGAGTGAGTGAGGATACCGGAGGCCCATACCCCAATCCAATGCCCCCTATCCCCCTCACCATCCCCCTTCCCCCCAGGCCGCCATAGTGTGGGTCACCATGCTGCATTGTTCTTTTTCGCATTGAGGATGGTGGCCACCACTCTTGGATTCTGCTCATGCTTTCCATCAGGCAGGGCAGAGTCATTTTGGCAGCTTAAATATAAAAAAAAAACTCTCCACAAGTAAAATTGTGCCACCTGTAAGGTAGTATAATATATAAGACAATTTACAAGGTAGTAGAGCTACGGTAATTTCAACAGAAATGTGCCGGCTCGAACAGGGCGGTACTGCCCTCTCACAGAAGACCTATCCAAAATGACAGCATTCGTACTGTCGTGTTTCGTTGGTGAGTGTGAGATCAGGCGCCCAATGCTGCAGAAACATCTTGATATACCCCCACAGTATCTACTAAGTGGTGACAAATCACCATGCTGCATGATTGCATTGTTTGCATTCACAATGAGTATGGTGACTCGTGGAGAAAAATCGTTGTATTCTAAGTATTATTTATAAATTTTTACAAAACACTAGTATTTAAAATAAAATCTAATGTAAATTACATTGACCGTGTTGAATTGAAGTTATCATAGTGTGCGTCTATAAAGGTACAGTCAATTAGAATGGCCTGCCTTCTATTAGAACATTTTATAATGTTACATATAGTTATATATACTTATAATTAGTTCATATTTTTATTGAACACCTCCATTATTGTATGGCATAATTTAACATGTCTTCTATAGCCATTGCGAAGCTATTGTTTACATTATCAGTCGGGTGAATTGGGAATTACATATAGAAAAATTGGGAGCCTATTGAAAGGAAAAGATAGTTGAGAAGGGTTGTCAATATAAAGAAAGGGATGTTGCTTGTATGTATATATAAGTTAACAATGTGAACAATTGGTTAAGGAGGTCAGGGTCGAATGAGTGTAATTTGAACTGGCTTTTGTCAGGCAGAACCTTCTGACTAATTATCCCTCTGTATTGTTTACAGTCATTTATTATCTTTGGCTTATCAATTACATAGTATATTACAGCTTATTATCAGGATACTGGTTTCAATAGCCTTGTGTTTCTTGTAATAAGGTGTTCACCTTGAAAAACATCACCGATATTGTTCAAGTAAGGGGTATTTAAACGAAGGGAAAACTGGTGTGCACTAGATTCAATTCGTAAAGAAAGAATCGAACTATATAATATATACGTATTCTTAGTTGAACTACCAAACTGAATCGGGCAAAGTAGATATTAGTATTTCCAAAGTCTACCAAACTTTGAAGTTCTGCTGCGAACAAGTTCCTACTAATGTCATTGGTCAGCCTAAAGTTACGTAAGTTCAAGTAGTTATTCAACTTAATTTGCATCCAAACATAATGTTGTACGCGGTAAATTAAATTTGAAGTCTCTATTACTTCATGTTGAAGTTAAATTTGTTCAAACTTAAGCAGACTACCTAAAACAACATGCCTGAAACTCTAACTAAAAATTGTGTTATAAAGTCAAACAGGAAATAAAGGCATGAAGTATTATTTTTTTTATAAAAAATTTGCTTCTTATGTAAATGCTATTAATTGTTTATTATACCTTTTTAATATCAAACACTCATTTCTTTACATGTTATTTGGGGTTTTGATTGTGTTTTCTTTTATTTAAGACGAACTTTTGCCCGCGGCTTCGCTCGTGCGTAAGTAAATTTTTTTCATCCCCTATTCTACCCCTTTAAGGGTGGCACATCCAAAATTCCTATCTTAGTGCTCGCTTACGATACATAAAGAACCTACATGATAAATTTCCGGATCCTACGTTCAACGATTTGGACAGTGCATTGATGTCTGGGTATCTTAATCAGTCACTTTCCTCTTTTATATATATATATATATATATATATATATAGATACATTGTAATTGAGTAAGTGTTATATTTTAGAAATAGTGTTGATTTTGGTAGATAATTTGGTTGTTAAAGTTGTACTAAAATCAAAATACAAGCAGTCTTATTAGCCTAGTGGTTAGTGACCTTGACTGCCGGAGGACACAGGTTCGATTCCCGTCCAGGAGAAGTAAGCAATTGTGTGATAATTCGTGATTTATTCATCAGCATTCTAGTTACCATAGAGATGTGTAAAGTTGTTATCCATAATAATATCATACATTCAAAAGTAACGCTGTTTATTACGCTTTCATGTCTAAATCACTGCTGCAATGATTTCAATGAAATTTAGTATAGAGATACTTCTATTTTTGAGGAAGGATGCAGGACTCTCAACCACAGCAACCGACTTACACATACAATTTACTTTTACTGGATAATTTAGATAATCTTTGAAGTTGAAAACCACAAACGTATTGAATGGCATATTAATGTATCTGATTCTTCCTAATTCAGATGTTATCTGTAATTAAATATCTTTAAAAATAACTAGAGGAAACTAGTTAAGCTACTTACACACATCCGCAAGCTGTCCGACTTTATACACTTAAAAAGTAATTTCTTCGTGAATCAGAACGTTTTAACATATTTGTACATCTATCATTATTTTAAACCCTAAAAGTACAACTTGTAATAATATCAGTGAAAGTTCTAAAAGAGTCACAATTCGCAAATATTTGCCCTGTCCGTCTTTTAAATAGTTTTTTCTAAAAGCCTTAGTAAAGGCTATTTAACAGATACCTATATGATGTAAAAATCTGCAATATTAACATCTCTATTGGACCAGACATTTCTGAATATTTTTTGTCATTTGCGCTTACTACTCTCAGGTATTTTTTTTAGTTTTTGACAACAGTTCAATTCATTTATAACCTTGAATGTACGACTATGGAAATTGAGAACTCAGATGCGATGACTCATAAAGATCTATATATGTATATCATGTTTAATTTATTTTTATATTTATACTTTAATCTTATTTCTTAGCTGCTTTCATTTTATTACATGACTAAAATTTCTTAACTAACTTACTTCTCAATTTTGGTAAAACAAATTAAACTTAAATTATTTTTTTAAATAATGAATCTTTTGAGTTCTTGTAGTATCTACAAACAGCGTCAGTATTTCACCAGATTTTTTAAGTTTACCCAAACTAAGGTGTCCATGAATTGGTAGGATTGGCTTTCTGAATGGCGTAAGCATTTTTATACGCCAGGACCTATACAGAGCAGCCTCTTAGCCAAGATGCAAGAATTCGTAGAACCTTTTTCTATTATCGCTAACGCCTCCATTCCCTTTTTATTATTGGCTAATGTTTTGACCACGAGACTAAGCATTGAAATAACATAATTTCCATACATTTGTGAGTTTTCTTATAACGTTTGCAGAATGTTCTTGGCTTAGAGAGCTGAAAATAAATTGTATTAAAATACAAGTAATACAATTTTAATTACCTTCCTCATCACTTCCAATCATCTTATATCTGTCGTATCCACTAAGATCTCTATGGAGGCCGAGGCCGAAGTCGTCCTTCGTCCACTGTAACTGCCCAGCTTTATTCTCTACTCGACATGGTAACGTTACCCTGGAGCCGACTACCGCCGTCTGTAAACAAAAAAGTATAATTAAAGGATACAGATTTAATTCTATAATGTGAGTGAGGCCTCGTGGTTACTTTTCTAAACTAATCGAGAGGTTATGGGTTCCATTATGATAAGAGAAAATAATTAATTATTATTGTGGAAACACGTGTCATTTTTTCCATATCTGTAATTTATCTTTGACAACGTTACTCAGTCAAGTGTATACCGGTGGCTGCAACCATCGTGCCACACAGATGTGCAAACGACATCAATCTTATTATATTTTTATTGGAATTTATACTCTCATTAATCGGTACTTGATGAAACTTGTTCAAATACATTATAGAATATTAATTTTAAGTGAGTAAGTGAGTTTAATTACCTGTACTATTACAAGTGAGTTTAATTCTCTAATGACATTCATGTGATTTTTCTATCTTAATCATGGACGTCTAAAGGTGTATTTTTCTAAGATTTCCTCAAAATATATAAAAAACTTTGTTCTTTGTCCTGCATTAGAAATAACGTTGGCCATTAGTTTATTATTATCTTTGGTTAGTGAAATACGATACGATGCTACTTCCGAAGTTTTTTAACGTGGATTTTTGTGTTATTTTAGCTATTTTAAGACATACATTTAGCCCTAGTTTTTTCTCGTTGATTTAAAATAGAATAAAAAATGGATTCATACTAGATTGGACTAGGCCTCTTTTTAGAAAGGAGGCTTTGTCCTACGTCAGGCCAGAGAGGTATCCCACTGGCCTGACGAGTTGACTAAGTGTGAGTCGGACTACGTATCATTCTCTGGTAGATTCGTGTTGACGCTTGGAACATACTCAATAGTCTCCCTGTTGCCGTTATTGCAATTTAGCAGAGATAGACAGACGCGGACACTGGAGTCTTACTAATAGGGTCCTTTTTTCATCCTTTAAGTACGAAACGCTAAAAAATAAAATTGCTACCTTTCTAAACAAAAATAACAATAAGTGGTTACGATTTATACGAAGAGAAATTATTTTGGTTGTTTAATGATACCAATTTCAGCAAAGTTATTTTAAGCTAAAACCACCAACGCTTAGCCCTAACTTAAATAACGTTATTAACAGTTTCATCAAAGTAAACCACCTACCCTTAAATTATATGATTAAATAAATTTTGAAACAATATATATGTAAGGTAAATAATTTTTAAACTAATTTTCTCAACGAAATAAATTAAATTGGCCCGAATTATCCACAAGAGCTGTTTCGGTTTATTTTAGGTCTAATAACATTTTGTGGGTGGCGTGAAATTAAGGTTTAAAATACATCTGTTTTTTTAAAAATACTCGAAAAGCAAATAAGTTTATTTATATAACATTTTCGAATGACCGTTGTGGTGCAATAATGAAAAATTCTACGCCTTAATTAAGTGTACTTTTGCAGCCTTATTTTACTCACAATTGGAGTTAAGTTCAGTTAGCCTTTCAAAGTTTTCTTTTAATTATATCCATACTAATAATGTAGATTCTAAAGTAACTCTGTCTATAGAGCTTTCACGCCTAAGCCGCTTCACCGATTTCAATGGAATTTACAGCATTAACTGGCAAACACGTAGACGGAGCCAAAAGCTACAGCTAATTTAAAAACAAAAGTCAAGTAGTCTATAACTGTTTTGCTGTCTTGGTTAAATAGGCTGTTCAGCGACATATATTCTGCTAACATATCTATGTGCGTATGTTATAGCTGTATCACTTTTGACCTAAACAGTTAGGGGACATTTGTTTCTAGTCATTTCAAAGGATTTTTTCTAACTCTAGGCATATTCCTGCATCACGGGGAATTTTTCTAACCATACATGAAATGGACATTAAGAATACCCAGATTCAGAACAACAATATAAAGTGTTATCCAATGTAGGGTTTGAAACTACAACACTGAGCTGCATAAACCAGTACACCAACCGTGCAGTCGGTCAAATAATTTAACAAACAATATTTTTCAATGTTTTATTAAATTCTCCTAACTATTAACAGTATTATATTAAGAGTAGATACATGTAAGAGGCGCTCATAGCCCAGTTGCACTCGGTGATTAGAAACAAGCACCAAGGGTAAGCAACAACGGCGCGGTCAGTACCTGGATGGGTAACCGCTGGTGGCATGTTACCATATCTCCGTGATTCGGAGGTTACGTTAAGCAGTCGGTCTCTGGACCGTGAGGGCTCCTTGAGACGGCAACCCATGTCGTGCGGCGTTCCGCAGGGGTCTGTCCTAGGACCACTCCTGTGGAACGTGGGATACGACTGGGTCCTTCGAGAACGTCTCCCCTCCGGGCTGGGCGTAATTTGTTACGCCGATGACACGTTGGTCACAGCCCGGGGGGCGAACTTCCAGGAGGCAGCGTGCCTGGCCACCAGGGGTCTCTCTCTGGTGGTCGGGCGCATCGAGGCGCTGGGCTTGCGGGTGGCCCTGGACAAGATAGAGGCCCTGCTCTTCAACGGACCCCGTCGTGGGCCGCCCCCCGGCGCCTCCATAGTGGTCAACTCGGTCCTCGTACCGGTTCGGGCCCAGATGAACTATCTGGGTCTGATCCTCGACGGTAGGTGGCTCTTCGACGAGCACTTCCGACAGCTTGCTCCGAAGCTGGTCGACGCTGCCTCTGCCCTTGGGCGACTTTTGCCCAATCTGGGTGGAGCCAGCGTCGCTACGAGAAACCTCTACCCGGGGGTCGTCCGGTCGATGGCGCTGTATGGCGCACCGGTGTGGGTGTCGGCTCTGACCGCCCAGAATAAGGCGCGCCTCTGGCGCCCTCAGAGGTCAGAGCCATACGCGGATACCGCACGNCTTCGCCACCGTGGAGGTGCTCCAGCCCGTCATCTTCGAGTGGGCAGGGCGGCAGCACGGGACCCTTTCCTTCCGACTGACGCAGGTGCTTTCCGGGCACGGTTGCTTCGGGAAGTACCTGCACTCGGTCGCGCGGAGGGAATTGAGTCCCGCCTGCCATCACTACGACTGCAGTGAGGACTCGGCCCAGCACACGCTGGCGGTGTGCCCCGCTTGGGCGCCGCAGCGTCGGGCCCTCACTGCAGTCATCGGAGGAGATCTCTCGCTGCCGGCCGTCGTACGCTCCATGGCTGGCGGCGAGAGCAGTTTTACCGCGGTCGCGACCTTCTGCGGAAGTCATCTCGCAGAAGGAGGCGGTGGAGAAGGCCCGGGAGGACGATCTCCCTCGGATCCGATCCGCCGCCGGCGAACCGGGCGGCGGAGGCGCGCCTGTCAGCGCCTCATGCCGCCCTGAGTGTGGCCGCGGATGGGCGGGACAGGTTTTCCCCCCCATCCGCTACATAGGCCAACCGCGAGGGGAGCGACGTAACGCGTGTGCCGTACGTCGCCTCAATTGAGAGTTACCGTCAGACGACGGAGCCCGCTTCAGTGCATGCAGGCGCTGGGAGGGGTCCGGATGGCGTAAGAAAGCGGTTCACGGATCTCTCCCGTCTCATGCGCAGAGTGGCACACCGTGGTGGTTTAGTGGGTAGTCTGGCTGGTGTCAGTCTGGAATCCTACACAAAGTGAACCCCCTGTCCCCGCGGGGGGGTGCGAAGTGCGTAAAGGCATTCCACCACGTCAAAAAAAAAAAAGCAGTCGGTCCCGATTGTTATCATAGGATAACAGTTTTGAAGTTGGAGGCCTTTGGGCGGCTTAAAAACATCCATCGGCAATACTCAGCAAAACTGCCTCTGTGGCGTGGTGGTAGCGAATGCGACTGCTGTGCAAGAGGTCTCGGGTTCGAATCCTGAGTCGGACCAAATGTTTGTATGATCTGCAAATATTTGTTTCGGAGTTTGGGTGTTTTCTATGTATAATATGTATGCATTTACAAAAAAAAGTATATAAGTATTAATATCAGTTATCTAGTTTCCATAGTACAAGCTCTGCTTAGTTTGGGACTAGATGGCGTTGTGTGTTAAAATGTCTGAACATATTTATTTATGAACATATTCATACTACGTAGCCACAACGTAGACTTGCCGGTCCCCAACCCGCACTCGGTCAGCGTGGGGACGTATGGACGTATATACTCCTCTCCTGAGAGGAGACCCGAGCCCAGCAGTGGGACATTATGGGTTGTTGATTGATTGATTGATCGTAAGTAGTATTCGCTATAGAGAGTATTTTTAAAGTGTCAGAACCGAACGACCAAGATGCTTCGCTATTTCGAACGATGGTTCGTGAAATACTGAAAGCGAAGCAATTATGTATGGACGACTTATGAACTTGTTGGTTAGGAAGCCATCCGTCAATAGTAGTGATTAGGACAACATACTACCCCAATAAATTATTGTAGCAATACAAGATCCATGTTCGGTAGCAGACAATTAAGGTTTGATTTGATTGATTTAGTGACAAGTTCTGGAGTACGGGTAATTCTCGTTAGGTATGTAGTGCGACGTGTGTGGAATGTAATTAAATTGGGCCTGAATTGATGGAATTATATTAGAACGCTGATTGTAATTTGGAATTATATTTAATTGCAACGTTTTTCCAGATGAAATTCAATGAACCTACTTAAAAAGAACCCAAAAAAAGACTGATCAAAACACACATTATAATGTTTATTTAAGTGGTCATACTTTCAAAGGGATTTTTAAAAAACCTTAATAGTAATTCGGTCAGTTTTGACACTATCTATAGATAGTAACTCTTAAACTTTAACGTTTATGACAGAATAATTATTTTCACGGGAATTAATGCGATTACTTATTTAAAAGCTGACTCTGTGACCGCGACCAGTGCCACCTGGTCGAAACGTCAGGCAAATCAAGAGGCATGTAACACCTTTAAATTAGTAATGGTGTTAATTCCCATGAAAATCATTATTATTGTCTATAGATAGTGTCCAAAACAGATTAGAAGTAAGCTGAAAAATACGATTTGTAAGAAAAAATACTTTAATAATTTTTCAAAGATATTAAACACAGAAAAGAAACTTTTCATATTGACATTATTTTTTCGCTCCAATTTCAAATGACTGCTATAGTAAAAATAGAAAACATGTATATTTTCTAACTTTTAAAGGAGTTTGAAGCATGGCTATACCTATTTTTCCAGGATCTATTTGTATATGTATGCAATAAATTTAAGAATGCAATCAGAACTAACAGAAAATATAGTTAAAAATATATTTTACCTGGTCCTGTGGCTCCATCGCGAACTTTTGCTCCTGATAACCACCGCACACACCTAACACACTGAACAACACTATACAACAACTGAACACAAACACATTTTGAGTCCGCAACAACAAGAACAGTGATGAAACTCCCCTACTAGTCAGTCTTATTGTACACCTATAGTTCAGCATCGTTACCACCGTACTGCTACAGACAATATCCGTCTACCAACATAACAAGGAAATCCGAGGTTTATTTTAGGGCATTTACATTTTAACGGAAGTTCAACTTCCCCTATTCGAACGTTCTATTTTAAAAATGCACAGTTTTGTACTGAATGCCATAGTTTTATTTTTAGCTGCTTTTTAGAAGGATGATTTATTACTTTTTCGGGTTTTAAAAGCAGCCGACGATGTGTCGTATCTGAAACAAAGGAAAAAATAGATAAGTAAGTGGTTTATAGTGTCTCTTGCTGTGTTGGTATGGTGATTGACATCAAATGGACTTGAATTAAAGATACCTTTTAGTAATGTCGATATTTATTTAGTCTATCTATAGAAACAGTTTGAGTTTCTATTTTTTACTTCCTGAAAGCACTGCTCTTTTAGTAAATGTCTTTCAGTTCTAATTGAAATATAATTAATTTTTATGCATACCATGCGGAAACCACGTTTCGGTATGAATGGACCGGTTCGACCGGAGAGATACCACGGCCTCACATAAAACCGGTGTGAAACAGTTGTTCTGTGTTTCACCGAGAGAGTGAGGACACCGGAGGCCCATACGCCAACCTCTCCCCCAAGCTCCTTCCATCACCCAAAGGCCGGCAATGCACATGTGACACCTCTTTCTGTTACGGGTGTCCATGGGCGGCGGTAATCGCGTACCATCAGGTGATACGTCTGCTTGTTTGCCCCCTATTCCATACGAGTAATACAAACTATCTGAAGCCTCTTTTCCAAGGAGAGGCCTGGAGAGGTTGGTATAAAATTTTCATAAATGGCTCAAATTAGGAGATGTATAAATGAAAATCCTTTTAGAGGTTAACAACTTAATGCCCAAATTAAATAAAAAGCTTACAATTTTTAAATGGCAGTATTTTCACTCCTTGCTACTTTTTTAGCAAGCCTATGTTTCTAGCCTTATATTTGAATTGAACTCGTCATAGTAAACGTAAAAAGCTGCAAATCAATAAAGAAAAAAAATTATGCATATGTAATATAAGTTACTTAGCAGGCCAGTAATAATAGTTACGAAACCGGCTACTAATCAAATAAAGGGTACATCATATAAGTCAAATGCTGAATAATATATGATCTACAAAATAATTGACCTTGTTTTACTTACAATAAAACATTGAAGACAGTACGATCTAAGTGTTATTCATATATAGTTCGCTTACTATAATTTTTATTTATTCGTCTTTGCATGCCTATTCTTTTACATCTAAATAGGCTCCAACTGTGTACAGTAGGAAGACCTTCCCCGCTTAATATCCAGTTTCCTACTAACACCATAAAAAAGATACAAAAATGTTAAATGTTTCATTGGTGAGTGCGAGATCGGAGGTTTGATGATGCAAATGCGTCTCAATGGGCCGCCATAGTGAGGGTAACCATAATGAGGAGGAGGATAGGGATGGGGTAAGGGGTTGGGGTATGGCGTGACTGGCCACCAGGGGAGTCTCTCTGGTGGTCGGGTGCATCGAGGCGCTGGGCCTGCGGGTGGCCCTGGACAAGACGGAGGCCCTGCTCATCCATGGGCCCCGTCGCGGGCCGCTCCCCGGCGCCTCTATAGTGGTCAACTCGGTCCTCGTACCGGTTCGGGCCCAGATGAAATATCTGGGTGTTTCTTCGACGAGCACTTCCGACAGCTTGCTCCGAAGCTGGTCGACGCTGCCTCTGCCCTTGGGCGACTTTTGCCCAATCTGGGTGGAGCCAGCGTCACAACGAGAGGCCTCTTCACGGGGGTCGTCCGGTCGATGGCGCTGTATGGCGCACCGATGTGGGTGTCGGCTCTGACCGCCCAGAATAAGGACCGCCTCTGGCGCCCCCAGAGGGTGTTGGCGGTCAGAGCCATACGCGGATACCGCACGGTGTCGACCGAGGCGGCGTGTGCCTTGGCCGGAACACCCCCGTGGGATTTGGAGGCGGAAGTGCTCGCTGAAGTTTATCGACGGGTGGCTGACCCTTTCCTTCCGACTGACGCAGGTGCTTTCCGGGCACGGTTGCTTCGGGAAGTACCTGCACTCGGTCGCGCGGAGGGAATTGAGTCTCGCCTGCCATCACTGCGACTGCAGTGAGGACTCGGCCCAGCACACGCTGGCGGTGTGCCCCGCTTAGGTGCCGCAGCGTCGGGCCCTCACTGCAGTCATCGGAGGAGATCTCTCGCTGCCGGCCGTCGTACGTTCCATGGCCGGCGGCGATAGCAGTTTTACCGCGGTCGCGACCTTCTGCGAGGAAGTCATCTCGCAGAAGGAGGCGGCGGAGAAGGCCCGGGAGGTCGACCTCCACTCGGAACCGATCCGCCGCCGGCGAAGCGGAATACCAACGCCTCATGCCGCCCTGAGTGTGGCCGCGGATGGGCGTGACGGGTTTCCCCCCCCATCCGCTTCACAGGCAACCCGCGAGGGGGCGANGGTCGCGACCTTCTGCGAGGAAGTCATCTCGCAGAAGGAGGCGGCGGAGAAGGCCCGGGAGGTCGACCTCCACTCGGAACCGATCCGCCGCCGGCGAAGCGGAATACCAACGCCTCATGCCGCCCTGAGTGTGGCCGCGGATGGGCGTGACGGGTTTCCCCCCCCATCCGCTTCACAGGCAACCCGCGAGGGGGCGACGTTACGCGTGTGCCGTACGTCGCCTAAATTGAGAGTTACCATCAGAAGACGGAGCCCGCTTCAGTGCGGCCAGGTGAAAAAAAAATGGCCTTCGGTATCCTCACTCACTCGCTGAAACACAGTGCAAGCGCTAGTTTACACCGGTTTTATGTGAGGCCGTGGTATCACTCCGGTCGAGCCGGCCCATTCATGCTGAGCACGGCTCTCCTACGGCATTCGCAATAAATATGGTAAGGAGTATGGTTCTTGAATTCTATTCATGCTTTTCATCAGGCAGAGTAGAGTCGCTTTAGCAGGTCGATTATTGAAAGAAACAGTCATACCCAAATTAGGGTATGGCTTTAACCCTTTGCTGAGAGGAAACTCGAGCCCAGCAGCGGGACATTATGGGTTGTTGATATGATGATGATACAAATTAGGTCACAAATTCACTCACTTGACTTGATAAAAATTACAAAAATAAGAATTATGTACAATAAACAATATAATAAATCTAAAACAATTGTTCCTTCTTTAGGGCGTCACGTACAAAATATGAAAGTTTTGACAGCCCCGCATAGCAGTGACAAAGGAAAACGCAGCTTAAATAATAAATTACAAAGAAAACAAACTTCTGAACAAGTTGCTTGCCTACAATGATATAGTTCAAGAAATTGTTTCCGCTTGTATCTTTATTGTACCCAGTCTTGCGATAAAACAATTTATTTTTAAATTGAAACCTAGAGATTTAGAATAGAAAGATTTACCACATTTTTTCATACAACTTTGATGACATATTTCAGAATGAAACACACTTGCACTTATTCCACTATATTAACTACATTTACACATATCCTGTTTCGCCTAAATGGCAACAAAGGTTAATATCCTATCTTTAATATAATATCTAATAATAATAACCATAATTAATATAGTGGAATAAATGCAAGTGGGTTTAATTCCAGAATGTATTGCAACAAGTTCCATCAAGTGCTGACAATCGAGAGTTTAAATTACAAACTGTGATAATCTTTATGTGATAAATAAATACAGACCATCATCGAGGTCAAACGGACTCTAACCTACTAAAATCAAACATTTAGTGCTTTGCTATTAGTGCTATTATCAGGACATGATGTAAAACTGATTAATTAGATTTAGAAATATATTCTCGAGGGTGTGTTTCTTCTTATTTCGACTAGCCAAGTGGCGCAGTAGTAGCGTATGGGAAAATCCAAAAACTCAGGCTGAAGGTTGTATAGCTACGCTACGAGTATGCCAACGTAATCAATGAAAATTGACAGCGTTCCTACTGTCGTGTTTCATTGGTGAGTGCGAGATCGAAGGCCCAATGATACAGAATCAATCATCACCATACTGCATTATTGCTTATTCTTTCCATCAGGCAGAGTATCGTCATTTTAGCAGGGCCCTATATAAAAAAGGGTACCTGCAACAACTTTTACTGAGCTCTGCTGTATTAATAATAATTATATCCTCACACATCGCACAAAAGTCCGTCTAATCCCAAACAAGGCAAAACCTTTACTATAGTTACCAGACTGCAGATAAACATACTTATATATTTCTAAAACATAAATATTATGGAGACATTACACTCATATATATAACGAATGTTCGTGTTGATCATATAAAACGTTGTCCTGAGTGCAAAACAGACAGAATCAATAACCAATATACTAACATTTCCCTCTCTTTTTCAATCTCCAAATGTCTAGTAAATTGATTAGAATACAGTTTTTGCTGAATATTTTTTACTGCCCACGTGGGGAGAGACTGTTACCCTCTTACAAGCACGTGCCCTGACTTATTGGTGCTGGGGTGAATAGAATAGAGGTGTGTCTAACAACAAATTTGGTAAAGAAGTGAGATATCCACAAAAAACTTTAAAAGATCAAATATTTAGCAGTCTCATTCATATTTAACTTACTCGATAAATATATACATTTTAAACATACTAAATTTTGCTGTTCAAATTAAAACCAATGATGTATATATATAAAAGAGAAAGGTGACTGATTTTGATTTGATAAATGCACAGCCCAAACCGCTGAACTTAGAATCCTGAAATTTTGCATATAGGTTCTTCATATACCGTAAGTGAGCACTGAGAAAGGAATTTTGGAAATGCTACCTCTAAGAGAGTAAAATAAAATAATATATCGTAGATGAAGTTATTTTAAAAAAATATTGTTTAAATCCTGTTTTAGATAAATCAGTAATAAAGGTAAGAAGTTCTGTTTTTTTATCTGGAATTTAAATTAAATCCATTTTCCGTATTCCTTTAGATCTATTTAAAGATGCATTCTTTTACATAATTAATATTAAATAGCAGCGCCCTATTGTCGTGGTCTATTAATATCTTAAACCAACCGAGCCGTTCTAAATCCAAACTTATTCCTGAATTCTCAGACGAATGAATCGTCCAGGAATGGATGGTTGCATGAATGAGTCATATCGGATTGAATGAATAACAGAGTACATGCTATCATATCCGGCAAAATGAGAGAACTGATCCGGCGGAGACTATAAAAGCTGCATTTTTTTTGGTTTCATTTAATGTTCAGCGTTTCTTTTTCATTTAGAACGTTTACCATGGGAGTCATCCACTGCGAGCGTGAAGTGATTGTATATATCATCTGTAGTAACGCATGGCGACGCGTCACTACGTGTCATGTAGTTATGCGTCGCCATGTGTGACTCTGCAACTCTCTCATGTGGTTCATCAAAGTTTATACTACATGGCTATCATTTGTCAGGCAATCTGAAATATATCTTTTTAACCACGCTTTTATTAACTTTAACGGTATCTGTTTTTGATTGTAACTGACTTTTATAAGCGTACTCTTTAATATCGTATTTAATTATTTTGAATAATTAATCATCATTGTATTTTTTTATATATCTTAATTGTATACATGCAAAATTACAAAGTTAAAACAGAGGGTGAGTCACAAGTATGCAAATGATACAATAGGCGGTCTTATCGCTCACGGCGATCTCTTCCAGACAACCACAACACGGATTTTCGGTATCCAAAAACTTTGGGTAGCTCACATACGAGTACAAGTAACACACCTAATCATCTACGTGAATGGTTAAAAATATCATTAAAACAATCATGCACCGAAATAGCACTCACTCACTTTCACATTACACACACACACACACACACACTAACAAACACACAATATAAATGTTCATATACGTACATATATACAAGACATATATATATATTAATTCTTTTTCGATGATATTATATTTTATTTTTTTGTAACCTCGAAAATCAAGAGCCTAATCATAAAATAAATTATAAACAATAAACAAATGCGTATTTAAAAAAATATAATATGTGTGAACTACTATTACGAAGATAATTCGTCACACTAAGAACATTCATCTTTACTTATATCATTATACGAAATTATAATGATATTAGTACTCTCAAAAGGTATGCCGAGGTTTTGATCATATTTTCCATGAACATGACCACAATGAGGTCATTCAACCCACCAATAATACTCGTAACTAATCGATGAGAATTGGAACGAAAACTAGTAGTAATAACGCACCACGCACATTAATTATGACTACCAGGTGGTTATTAGGGCTAATATTTCAAGTCCAGAATGTAAACTTATCTCTTTGAATGGTGCAATGACAATTATAGGTGGTCTGGATACTCTACTTTGTTAGTATAAAACCCGCTTATAATAGTGTAGCTTCATTTGCTATTAACAAATATAGCAACATAATAGAAATAGAGAGAAGGGTCTAACAAACCTGCAATAAATATTGGAGCCTTAAAGAAATGTTTAAAAGTAACCTACCAATATCTCTCAAAGCTAAAGTTATGAACTCGTGTCTACTACCAAGCTTAACTTATGGAAGCCAGACCTGGAAATTCTCTACACAAGCTATGAACAAAATCAATACATGTCAAAGAGGCTTAGAGCGAAACATGTTAAACTTAAAGAAAATGGACAAAAGAAAACACAAATAAGTGACATCATTAAAGTAACAAAGGCTTTGACCTTTGCTCAAAAAATAAAATGGCATTGGGCTGGCCTTGTACCGAGAATTTCGGATAGAAGATGGACCACAACAATTACTTAGTGAAATAGACCACCATGCAAGAAAGAGAAGGGGAGACTTGTAGCGCGCTGGGAAGACGAGCTCTTTTCCAAAATGCGATAATATTGTCAAAAGTCTCCAGCCCCTTGTCATAAGCCTTTCACTAGTAACAAGGTTTTGGCCTATAACACGATGGCCAGGCGGATTATCTTAGGGTTTGTATCAAGTTTTTCTTCTTCTTTGCAGTGATGTTGTCCTTAGTCATCTCTTACGTTATCAATGGGAAAAATAGGAGCAGTGAACACTCCATCACCACTCGCAGATTGCCTGCTGCTTCAAGTCTAATCCGGAAAAGCATATTTCCAAAAATAAACACACAGTAAAATGTGTTTCAAATTTTGTTTAGTTTCACAGATTACAAATCAATAATCTACGTTTTTAACTGACTTAAAAAAGGAAGAGATCATCAATTTATGTTATTAACAAATTAATTGACATAGAATATAAAAATAAAACATGATGAAAAAGAGACGTTTAAAAAGAATCATAAATAATTAAATAACTCTTTAGCAGGGCTATGGGAAAGTCGATATTTCCAAAGGCAAAGAAGGTATCACACGGTTTGTAACATTTTAACGTATAATTGCTTCTCATTGTTAATCTTGAAGTTTTATTGAGAATACCCTCATTTTTACGTTAATTTTATTTAATAAGTCTTCTTTACCTAAAAATTGAAACAAAGTTGTTCGATTTCATTGTTTTGTTTACTTTAATTAAATATATTGAAAATGGAAGTTTCCCATTTTATTTTGTATATTAATGACTTGTTTTTAATTAAATTATGTTCTAATTATGTACGGAATGGTGAGAAATAATTTTTATGAGGTATATTATGCCTTGGATGTTTATAACCTTACTGTTTTATGTTGCTTTTAGAACCAACTTTCGACGCTATCAATCCTATTAATTTCTCTAAAATCGGTAGAAATAAACTTTTTTATGGAATATGAGGCAAACAAGCAGACGTATCGCTTGATGGTAAGCAATTACCGCCGCCCATGAAAACCCACAACACCGGAGGCGTCACAAGTGCATTGCTGGCCTTGGGGGAAAAAGGGGAAGGGAAAACACAGTGCAGGCGCTGTTTCACGCCGGTTTTCTGTGAGGCCGTGGTATCACTCCAGTCGAGCCAGCCCATGCATGCCAAAGCGTGGTACTCCCACGGTAAGATCAACTCTTAATAAGCATAATAGTAATTAAAATTGTGGTTTTAATAAACTAAATGTCATCATCATATCAGCATCGTAACCAATCTTTCTTAATAAATAAACAGCCCGGGGTATGGAAGATGGCGGTGTTTCCCGCCCGTGCCACGGAAAAAACGTCAAGCCATCTATCCCGGTTATCATGAACACCTATGACAATGTATGTATGGATGTATCTATGCATGTATATTTCTTTGGCAAACCCTAGATCCTCAATGGCTCGTCGTATTTTTATGTGAGTGGTGTTAATAGATTCGCCTTAGCCGTAAAAGTGACCCTGGGTACATCAAAAATAAAAAAGAAACAAAATTAAGAATTTATGGCGGCAAAAATAATCTCAAATTTTTTTTTTTTTTTAAATACCTCGAGTGTCGTATCCATGCCAAGAATTTTTAACGCTGATTTAGAATATATACATAACTTATATGTTTTATTTTTAAAAAACTGAATTGAACAAAGATGACAGATATTGACGCAGTAGGGATTTTTTTTTTAATAATTTTCCTTTTTTAAGTTAAGATATTTTTTAACATATAACCTAAAACTCCCAATAATGTTTAGATGAAATCACAAAAGAATAAAGCCATTCAGGATCATTTCCCCTTCCTATCTCTTCACTACCCATTTAAGATATCGAGAAATCTCACTTAGCTATATCAATAAAAAGGAATGTTCTCAATAGCCTCATCTAATTAGTCCAATCATCTTTTATCAGAGGTATTCAAGTAGGTTTATTTCTCCTATAATCGCATTAATTTAAATTTATCGCTGATAAGACAAATTAAAGAGCTTTAGATAGTGGAGCGTTTAAAATAATTTCTGTCGTATTCATTAATGGCTAGCTGAGCGCCGCGGTTTTTCTTGCGAGGCAAAGCTAGTCTAAAAAAAAGTAGCCTGAGTTATTCCTTATATTATCAGCTATCTGTCAGTAAAAGTCCTGTCAAAATCGATCCAACCATTCCAGGGATTATCCGAAACAAAACTGACATAGACACAAATTTAAAAAAATGCTTTTTAAACGACTTAAAAAAAGGAGGAGTCAGTAAGTAAGTTTTCTATATACTTTTTGATATATATTTACTGAAAAGCTGTTAATTTGAAGTTGCAAACAGACAACTTATGTTCACTTATTTGTGAAGATATCGTATTCATTTAATGATCTTCAGTTTAGTCCGGTGGTGTTCACGTGTCATTGAGGTTTTGGTGGCTTTTAAGTAGTTAATAGCGTGCATTTTGTGTGTTTTGTAATCATTGAAGAAATATTATTAGTATTTATTAAACATGCGATTAGAAATAACCGGTTTGAACTTCTCCCAGTATAGTGATCACNATATATAAGCCCACGTGTTGCCCAGTATCAACTGGGATATAATTAATTTAAATGGGTTATCAAGGTGTAACAATAATACTGTATGATTTGCAGGTTTCTGAGTAACAACAGTTAAATTCATTTTTTATTAACTTAAAAATCAGATGTGACTTGCAAGGGTGATGACCCTGATACTGACCTGTATTAGAAGTTTTTTAAATGTCTTTTTTTAAATAAGATATTCAGAGTTATTTAAAGTAAATTTTATAGTCAGATGCAGTGCTTTTTTGAGTAAATATCGGGAACATTTTTTATACGTTTTATCAGTTTTTAGCCGACAAAAAAAGAGGTCATTATCAATTTGGTTTTTTTGGGTTTTAAGATAGGATTGTTTAGGTATTCAAAGCGCCTGGATAACCAAGTTCCCATAGCCTTTGGTAACTGTTTACCCACAGATGCAGTATAAACTAAAATTATTGAGAACTACAAGAGCTTTGCACAATCTGCTACTGTGAGCTAGGGTGCTGCCGGTTTCAAGTATAAAGATCACCACTATAGTTCTGTCACCAATAGTTTACCAGTTCAAACTTAGTGCTCACAAAAGTTTCAGGAAATCATAGAGACTATATTTTTATTTCAAATATTAATAGTAAAGTTTTTAGGGCAAAAAGTATGTTAAAAAAACTTGTAATGAACCGAAATCGACTTACTTACCAAGCTAACAAAATTCAAAACACAAAATCACAGAAACTCACAGACTCAAACCCCCCTGCAGCTTTCACGAGATGACCATTCAACCCGTGGCACGCGACTGTCTCGGCATTTGAGTTTATCCTAGTGCGAGTATTTTTAACTTACCCCCTCGTAAGTCTGGTTTAAATGTGACTCACGGAGGGTGCCACAATCCAATGATCTCCGGTTGAGTAATTAATTAATTGTGTCTGTTGTTCTTCGGGTTAAAAATAGGTGTTAATGACGGTTCGGGTTATGCGGAAATTGTTCACAAATGTTTTTACAACTAACTTTGTTCTGAAACAGATTAGGTATGTAATGAAGAGGAAACAATTCCCTGGTTTGAGGAAGAATATTATATTTAACGAATTTAATGAAAAGTCAGTATTGTTACGAGTTTCTCCTAAATTAGAAAACATTGCGTACTTAAAGTATAGTATCTGGATAGCTGGTGTTTTTCAGGAATATTTCTTAAATTAAATCCTAGCCGGACCGATTTATTGCCCCTGAAATACCCTGATATAAAAGAATCGCTCGCTTAAAGGTTTTTAAAATTGGGAAATGATTAATAAAATTAGTTCTGTCAGGTTCTGCTAAGTATTGAGGTCTTCTAGAACGATAGCCCCGCAGACCTCTTAAGTGACTCAGGTAGCGTACGAAGGTAGTCTTGAGCGATAGCCCCGCGGTCCTTATCGCTACCAACATATAGTTATATGTATAAGTACAAGTTTGTGAATATATGTATGAACTACAAAGAAACCATAATAAACGATCAAACGTTTAGTATTTTATAATTTCTGCACTGGTAACCCTATCGCCTTACAATTTTGAATTTATTCATATGATTAAATAAATGTTTCTTTCCTAATATTAGTTGAGATTTTTCGTTACAGTGTATAATATATTATATAATATTAATATTTTTAAAATCTATGTGTATATTACATTGTCATCAACAGCTATGAAGTCAGAAAAACTAGGTGGCTTGTTATGATTTGATTACTTATGTAAGAAACTGATAATTTTAAAATCTTTAACTCCTGAGCGCTACAGACAGACTAAAGGACATAAGATGCCTTTCACCAAGATAAAAACTGATGTGACCGATGATTCTGAATTGGTTGAAATGGTTTAAATTCATGCAAGTGAAACAGATATAAACTAGCATAGTTTTAAGGAATTGTGTGGTCTATAGTAAGTTAAAAGCAGATATACATTTTGCACCTTTCAAAAAACGTTCCTTAACTGAAATAGACCCCTCCTTCCTAATCTTTTAGTCTGTTGAAATACCTCCGGATTTTCAAAAAGACCTTGGATATTTCCAAAACATCACTACACAACTATTCATAGCTAGATTTTTTTAAAACACCTGTCCTGCGTAAACAACTTATCATGGAGCCTGTTTGTTACTTGTCAACATACTTGTATAATATGACAATAAAGAATAAAATATATGAAATGGGACGAGTTTTTAATTGCAGTGTTTTTTTTTTTAATTTAATTTTGAGATAGATATATATACCGTAGAATAGCAATTAACACTAAGAATATACGCATCGAATTAGCTAATGGTAATACAAATCTCTGTAAATAGAATATTAAAGTGACTGTATCAATTACAATTAAAATAGTTTTACAGATCGAGCATTTCACTTGGAATGTATGTGCTTAAATCTTTTTTTTAATTAGTGTTTCGATGCTCGAGGTCTATAAATTCCAGTGAAATGAATATATTAGTACTAGCTTTTGTCCTCTCTCTCTCTCTCTGCTCGCTCTGCCCGTGTTTATGCCGGTGTCGTGACAAGAAATTCACTATAATGGCAGTGGTTTAGCCATGAAAGCGTAATAGACTGACTGACAGAGTTACTTTCGAATTAACAATACTAGTATGGATATGCTTCACAGTCTTATCTAGACTGACTAGACAACACTTGCTGGCCTTCGAAGTTACTCTTTTAGACTTTTAGAGTGTTAGATATACGCTCTTGAACGCAACGTTTTGTTTCATCCTTCACTACCACCTCATGTGTTTCACTCTCATTACGATCCCGGGGCCCTTTAAGCGGAGCGTGAATAAGCGTCTCTCTAGGCCACCATAGTGTGGATCACCATGCTGCTCTGCCCACATTCGGATTGCGGATGGTGACCACCACTGCTTGATTCTGCTTATGCTTTCCATCAGGCAGGGCAGAGTCATTTTGGTAGTTTAAATATAAAAAAATACTAAAACTAAAATGAAACACACAAACCATTGAAACAGAAATGTCAGTCCTATGACAATTAGACTAGACCGCTGAAAAACATATTTATATGTGCCTCAATACACAAATATCGTAATATATTATAATTCTGTTGTACATGTGTGTGTTTGTTACATAGCTCCTCCTAATAGGCTGGACCGATTTATTAGAAATGTGAATTTATCAATAGTTTCCTGAATGGTTTTAAAATACTAATAGATTTGATAGGTGGCGCTGCTGTCAGTATAATATTAACTATGAGGCGGTACGCAGTTCATTGGGTTTGTCAGTTATAGTTAAATTACATCCGGTAGGCACATAGCAAATGCTCAGGCTTAGTATTTAGGATCACTCGCTTAACTTATAGGCTGGCTGAAATCAAAATATATCAGAGTCACATTCCGGTCCAAATCTAAGAAACGAACGACGAACGACTGTGCTGAGTTTAGGTCGAACCTCTAAAGCTGTAGTCGAAAGTCCATTTTGCCATTTAGAGGCACTAACTTCAAATTAGGTGACTTGAAATTATTTCAAGTTTCATGGATATTCATAAACTAAAATAACAACCACTTTGTCACTCCAAAATCTCTAATTGGACATTGAAAATACAATTGTTTTTTCCAAAATGGAACCTAATATCTAACTAAATAGACAGGGGGGCCATCTTGGCTTCTAAATTTGAAATGATTCTAAATTTAAATACTGAATTGCTATTGGATGTCCGGAAATGGAGAACATTCTGTTCGGATGGATACACGTTTCGACGCGATCAAGTTTTTTAGGGGTCGTTGAGATAAAAAGAATTGTTTTCAGCTTTTGTTTGATTGCTACGTTTCTTTTTAGATTTATTTTATACGTGTGCTCTTGTTGTTTAGTTGCCGTAAAAATGACAAAGCAAATGTTAACTTTTGGTAAAAAATCTATTTGTATTGCATTTACAATTCCAGAATAGTAATAAATAGTTCGTTTAGATGGTATAGATGATACTTTTTTGTTAAATTATATGCTTTAAACAATCACGGTTTCGGAGTATTTTATCAAATTGTCTTTTAAATAAGTTTGTTAACTGAAACACTTCAAAAGGCATGTTTTTCGGTAGATTTTTTACTTTATTCATTTGTGTCGTGTTTTCACTACCTTTTTTTATTATTTCTCCCATTTATTTAACAAAACGTATAAGCCTATATGTGAATGTATACAATATAATCTATTTAATAAGCAATGAAATACATATAAACATTAAACATAAGTTCATTTTTTATCTTTAATAGGCAAACGGTTATTCACGTCTAATGATGTTGAAATGGCTAATATTACGTGCGAATAAATAGTAGCTATTAAATAGTTTTTTATTTTATTTTTAAGGAATAGGAAGTATACTAGCAGACGTATCGCCTGATGGTAAGCGATTACCGCCGCCCATGGACACCCGGAACGCCAGAGGCATCACAATTGTGTTGCCGAACCTTTGAGGGATGAGGAAGTGAATGAGGAGGGATTGAGATATGAACATCCAATATCCTCACTCACTCGGTGAAACACCGCGCAAGCGCTGTTTCACACCGGTTTTTTGTGTGGCCGTGGTATCACTCCGGTCGAGATCTCTCATTCACACTGAAGCGTGGCTCTCCCACGGTAATTAACTGTATTAGGTATATTACTAAGTATTATTTGTCTCAAAATTATTGAACTGGTAATTTCCAAGGATGGCCGTGAATTTAATTACCTGATGAAATGGGCGATTATAGATCGGAGATGGCAGATAAGTATCATAAATATTTGCAAAAGAAATAGTTACGTATTACCTGGGATTGTATATGTAATATCATTGTCGTCACCATCAATTGCTTAAATTATCTACCGCTGGATATAGGCCTCGTCTTTGAAATAAGGTTTTGGTCTACTATACCTGGTCGGCTAAACTGGTTGGTTTTATTTCGAGTCTTCGTTTGCAGCGCTTTTCTGCATAATTTCGTCTCTTAATCTATGATAATCTACGACACCTATGAGGTAAATAGGGTTGGTGACGAGAATCATCTTCATCTTCCTAGCCTTTATTTTTCCCAAGATTTGGGGTCGGCTACTAGTTCAACCGGTTAACCTAAATATCAGTTTTTACATGGAGCGACTAGCATTTTTCCTCCGCAACCATAAGGGTGAACTGAATCCGAACTTTTGACTTCTCAATAACGATTGCTATAGATGTTCATGACAACCAGGACCGCTTAACGTGCTCTCCGATAAACTGCCATCTTCCATACTCCGGGCTGCTATTTAGAATTTCTTGTAAGAAAAACCTAACAGTAGTCTCACCCGGGAATCAAACCCGAATTCTCTTGACCTGCAGTCGCTTACACTAAACCACTAGACATATAATAATACAGAGGTATTATTAACCCATCACAGCAGATGTATTTACTTGAAAATGGTCGTTTTCTTACACTTCATTTTACAACTTCTGATTAGAGTTTATCGACTGCTGATGCCAACAGTTTATAACGCTATTCAAATTGCAGATTTCCATTTGTTAGGACGCATAAGGACTCACGTACAGTGAATAGAGTCATAACTTTGATCTCGAGGGGTCACCGTCAGCGTATTGTGGGTTTAAAGATAAAGTTTTCGTGTCGCAAGGTTCAAGAACTATGGAACTCACACACTCACGAACGTTATAATTGAAATAAAAGCTTGTAAAATACAAACAAATCATTGAATATCCTTTCGTGTACATCATCAGGCACAAATATTTTTTGAAGTTCCAACCACTGTTATTAACTGTCTGTCTGTTTCCACATCAAAGTGATACGGGCAATGTCAGAGCGTATCATTAAAACGGTAATTATATGTTGTTTAGCATGGAATACTATTTTTATTTGTGATCAACACGATCGATAGTAGTTGATTTTTGTTGTCATTCTGTCGACGCGTCTTATGTTTTTAAGGTATTATAAAAACAAAACATCTCTTTGTTATACGTCGTTCCTTTTTTATTAAATGCTTTTTCTATTCTCTATTTTAAATTGTTTTTTACCGCCTTAAAAAAGAGAAGAGCTTCTCAATTCGACTGAATTTTTTTATGTTAGTTAGTTACCTCAGAACCTTCCACTGGGTGAACCGATTTTATTTTTGGAAGATGGAAAGCACCAGATTTTAACTATTTGTGGTCCTATTTCAATCAGGTCCAGTTCTTGAAGTCAGTTTTTGTTGTTAGTGGACATTCCTAGTAAGCAAAAATGAGATATATTTTAAATTGATCTCTCGTTTGGTAAGAAATTCTTAATACCATTCTTAATTAAAGAGAGTGCTGTAGCACTAATCTTGAAATAAATTGTACCGGTTAATGTGATTAAGGAACCAGATTTTTATGATTACAAGTGACCACTAACATGTGTGAATCATAATATGATAAATAAAAATATAATTCTCATAAATATAACGATTAAAATCTTCAAACTATGCAATATTATTCCAAATTACCAAATCATTCAAACAAGTAGCGGTAGTTGGATAGATCTTGTTGATAAAACTCTACCACGTTCGTTAGATATTATGTACAAGCCTTTGCCCTTGGCTCCACCCGCGTGTATGGTGGTTGTCGTGGTAGAGAGTATTCTATGTCCTTTCTATAGACTCTAAGTATCTTTATGTCAAGTTTTATTGAAATCGGTGCAGCGGTTAAGCTGTGAGGGCGAGATTGATAGACAGAGAGATACAGCTAGACAGACAGCCGACAAGACAGTTCAAATTCAACATTTTATTATTGAGAATGGATTTTTGTTGTTCAGTAGAAAATCCTCATAATTTCCATTAATACATCAGGATGAACAGCCATAGTAAGTCATAATGTTGAGGGTTTCGAGATGTCAGGTTGCTTAGAACGCTTGTCAATTATATTACTCAGTATTGATGTTTGTACTAACCATTATGATGTACGAATAAATCAGAACTGTTTATATTATGGTCTTATTACTTAACATCAATGCATTATGTAGACGCAAGTATTACTTGATCATCTCAGAACTTCTGTTCAAAGAAGGGGTGTTAGAGTATTAATGGCTGATAATATACATAAATGACATTACGTAGAACTTAGTGTTTTTTTATATCAACTGCTATTGATAGTCTTCTGCTAGACCATGGGAGAGCCACGCTTCGGCACGAATGGGCCGGCTCGACTGGAGTAATACCACCGCCTCACAGAAAATCGATGTGAAACAGGTGTGAGGATACCGAAGGCCCATCCATTTACCCCTCTCCTCACCCCGTTACCATCTCCAGAAGGAGCAAAGCACTTGTGACGACTGTGGTGTTGGGTATGGATGTCCATGGGCGGCGGTAATCACATATAGTCCGGCGATCCTTCTGCTCGTTTCTCCCTATTACATAAAAAAGACAAGTTTCTTATACGAAATGAGGTTTAGGACTACCAAAAGTTGCTGACCCGACTGGTTGATGTAGTTTATATCAAGGGATTATACCTGCTTTGTTTGATCCCTTAGTCACCCATGGGATACATAGGACTAGTGACACTTTATTCTTAATCGGTCACCATGCGGATGTTTTTAATGTTAATGTATTTACCTAGTACGTTTCAAGTTATTACAGTTAAGCTCTTTCAAACCATATGGGAATGAAAACCTAATTCTGAGATTTCAATAATGAAAAGCATCCGTTTGCCAAACCGCCATATGTTACTTAGATTCTTCTTACAATTGCTACTTTTCGTAACCCAATTAATTACTTATTTCTATCGAAGGCTTATTGTTTCATTCTGAATTTTATTCTTCAGTATAATACTCGTACTTATGAAAGCATAACAGAATAAATTGTTAATATAACTATATAATGGTGTGGCTGTTTTTAACCTATTTTTAAACCAGATTACTGATGATGGTCCTTACTTCTAATATAATATAAAATTCTCATGATCTAGCGGTGTTTGTTACTTGCCTCTTAACTCCTCTAAAACTGCTAGCCCGATTTTCATGAAATTTCCTGTGCATATCGGGTAGGTCTAAGAATCTGCCTACATTAATTTTCATACCCTTAAATGGTAAGGGTGACCGGTGGGTCATTTTTGCCGTATATATAAAAAAATACAAAATAAAATTATTTAGAGGTGCCTTTATACTATTTTGTCATTTTTTATATATACCGCAAAACAACATTTGCCGTGTCAGCTAGTATCCAATAAGTATTTATAATAGCAGTATTCAATGCAGCTATTTAATACCTATTTATAGAGCTACCGAAACCGTTCAACTAGTTATTTTCCGATTACCCATTTAAAGTTGATCTTCAATACGCAACAACCTGCATAGTGTTACAAAAAATCGACCGTGGTACCTCTTTAAGCAACTAAACGCCATAACAAAGCTGGTACAACTTTCAACAACTGGCCTTTTTTACCCACGGATCCCTCAAAATAAATCCACTTACAGTAGTTATTATAGGTTGTTTGCTTCCAACCAATTATTTGTTTACCGATCCATATGCGTACAGCGAGTTGAGGCTCGTCCGTACTATTATAAAAAAAACTATTGTTAAAACAATCTTCTTATTAAGGTAACAATCTTTTGAAGGGTTAACCGTGAGGCCATACCACACATGGATATATTTGTCGTACAGCCATAACTAAGTATAGTAAAATATAATAAATAGTACAGCAGTAGAAAGCGAGAATTGTGTTTTGCACAAAAATATTGTAGGAATGTTTTTCTGAGAGAAGTCTATATATGTCAATTCGCTGATTTTTCTGTGCACTCTATATACTATGTCTTTTTAATAAATACTTCGGACAATCAACACGCAACGCCATCTAGTCCCAAACTAAGCAGAGCTTGTATTATGGGTACTAGACAACGGATATAAATACATAAATACTTTTTTTTGTAAATACATACACATTATACATAGAAAACACCTAAACTCCGAAACAAATATTTGCAGATCATACAAATATTTACCGACCCGGGAATCGAACCCGAGACCTCAATCACAGCAGTCGCTTACGCTACCACTGCGCAACCAAGGCAGTTAGGTTATAATAATAATTATTATTGTATTTTTGTTGTTCCCTATATATAGTTCCACAAAATTCACATTTAATTCATACAAAATGTACCTTTAGGGGAAAATATTGTATATTTTCATAAAAAACTGTGTAAAATATTAAAGTTACAATTGGTAAGGCATAAAGGTATTTCTGTATCTACTCATTGCAACTATTATATGCGAAGCGGTAGGGTCTATACCCTTCCGCTTCGCATATAATAGTTGGTTATATTTATGATTTTTTTTTTTTTAAGATAATCCTAGTCGAAATACCATAAATGGTACTTTTTGTTTAGCTTTGTGTATATAATAAGCAAGTAATTATTCCGAGTATACGAAATAACGTTCAATCCACGATATTTTATAAAGTATTACATTAGAACACAGCGTTTGATAAATGATTAAATATAGTGCCATTGATTAATTTGACAGTTTTAATAACACGACCTTGACTTGCTTATACGTAACTGCCTATTGGGTTATGGATTACAATATGATTGATTAAGTTTGATTATAGATGGTACTTGCATCTGTTTATATATATACATACGTAGGTTTAACTTAAAGTTACTCGTATTTCAAAAAATCTTCGACTAGCTAGATTAACTTATAGAATACTTATATACTTTATTCTTATTTACTACATAATTGTTACTCAGAAGCAAATATTTGTAAATTATACAAATATTGAATCCAATACGGGAATAGAACCGGAGACCTTAAGCATACCTGTCGCATATCGCAATCCGGAAAGCATGACAAATTTCGCTTAATACCTATTTACCTATTAACTTTATTAATGCTGATTTAACCTTGTCTACCTGTTAAGTTTTTACAACTTGACAGATTTTAATGTAATTTTACAATAAGATACTTTGATTTAAAAGGAAGCATATGGGCCACTATTCAAATTAATAACTAACATATAGTAAGAAACTATAACTATTCATTTATTCGATAATAAATGTACCAGATTAGAGAACTTTTCTTAAGCGTAAACTTAACTAGAAGCGACATAGTCATAACTGCGGCTAAGCTCCGTAAATATATATTAAAAAAAAAATAATAATAATAATAAGTACGGTGTTACTTCTTAAATAATTATGTGATCAAAAGTTAGTCTTTATACCTTAAAATCAAATTATAATTAACACACACATTAACACATTATTAGGGTCATTATTTCAATTCTGTGATCTACCTCATCAACCAGACCCGTGTTTCAGGCAATTACTCACTACAATTTACTTGACTCGAGTCACAGAAAAAAGCTAGTAACTAAATGAACATTGTGATTCTGATGCTCGCAGAAGTAAACTTATACAAATCAATGTAAGTATGTGACTTTGAATAAATCGTTTTATAAAAAATGACAGTCTTCACGAACTGTCTTGTTTCGTTGGTGAGTGCGAGACCTTAGGCCCAATAATGCAGCACTAGGCAGCCATGGTTTAAGTCAACATGCTACATTGTTGCATTGTCTGCATTCGCAATGTGTATAATGAACAGGCAGAGTAGAACCACTTTCAGAGGCCCTCATAAATAGCAAAACAAAAAAAACATTTAGTTTTAAGCCAATTTAAAACTAATACCAATAAGTATTTATGTAACCCCAAGGGAGTAGGACTAGAATGTACGTTCGTAATTTAACGAACGACTTTTAATTTTGAGTCCGGAATGTGATCTCAGCAAATAATTTGCCGTTACCAATAAAATATATAACATATGAATTTTATAATCGAAAATATATCACATTTACCTAAAGATGTTCACTAATTTATACGTCCGTGTGTCAGAGAGCTTTTATTTTTAATTTCTTACCGGTTTCAATCCTTCTGGGAACGGATGTACAGGGTATCCGTTTAATCGTACACGCCGAAAACCCCACTGGTATGAAATCAATAGGTACAAGATAAAGTTGATTTTATCGCAAAAGAAATAGAGTGTAATGTTGCTTGTGGTTAACTAATGTTGCTATCGATGTTTGAGCGGTGAACTGGACGCAAAGTGGGTAACTTAATGACTTGCCGGTCGCAATGAAAAAAAAAACCTGATACATTTTACAACGTTGTTTTTATAAAGCGGGTTCTGATTTATTTGCACGAATATTTTATTTATTTTTGTTTTAATTCAAAGTTGTAATCGTATGTTTGTCGATAACCACACATGTGTTTTCTTACTTATTTTATTACTGCTTAAATTAAATTAATGTTTTCTTGTGTTTTATTAATTAGTTGCTGATAAGGCAACAGTTGGTAGAATTCATACAAATACATGTTAGCAGGGAAGTGAATACTAATTTTATTTAACTTAACGACTATTAAACAAAACCTTTCCAAAGTAAGCGATCATCAGGATTTGAAGTCTATAGTTCAACGTACGTCTTTCCAAATGAGCTCTAGAATTTTGTTCAAGCTGCTGTGTTGTGTTTCACTGAGTGAGTGAGGTTACTGGAGGCCCAGACATCAACCCTACCCCCATCTTACTCTACACCCCCAAAGGCCGGCAACGTACTTGCGACCTCTCGTATTGCGGATGTCCATGGGTGAGAGTATAAGCTTAAATCAAGCGATACGTATGCTCGTTTCCTACTATTCTATTAAAAAAAGATTTTCATGAGGCAGAGTTTAGACATTTTGGCAGTTGTTATGAAAAAAAATACTACTCTGGTCTAAGGCAATCTATATACATTCACAGCTAGCAACTTTTTTCAAATCGTTTGATATCGTTGTTCAAAGTTTAATTAAAAACACTTGAAATATTTTCTATTGCTGTATCAAAATGAAAACCATAAAAACCTGATTATAATATTTATGAATCATAGACAAATAATTTAAATGACAATAAACAATATTAAACTTAACAAATAGCTTCATATTTTTATACCTCACTACAAAACTTGGAAGTGTGTAGAGAGCTCATAAATTTCTTTGTGTCCAGCAGATGGCAGTTGTAATGTCAGTCGGTTGAAATAAAAATAATGAACATTATGAAAATCTACCAAATTCGAAGTTAATAACAAATAGCTTTCATACGGCCACCCACTCACTACTTCATAAATAATATCTATGTACCTGCTTACAAGTTTATGAGTGGCCCATGCACTATCGTGAATGTCACAATTAATTTTTTAGAACAACTCTATGCAGGAAATAAGCTCCGATACTAATCCCTTTCGGTTTGACCGCGGAAAGTTCTATTTCAAATCAATTAAACTTCGAAACAAAAAATATCATTAGGACTATAATTGTCTCGGCTCTCACTAATCGAGTGAGCAATCGATTTAGTAGATTAGTTCCAATCGATTTAGCTGTTTACTTTGCCTACCGTATAGATAGATGTAGTAATCGTAGATATACAACATAATTGATTATATAGAAGCAGGGAGATAAAGATGTAAGGTATTTTGTCGGTTTCTATTTGAACGGTAATTTGAATTGATTACTATTACTTATTGGTACTTTGAACGCCATCCATAGAACATTTTCAGACAGAGTCCTCCCTCTAACATCTGAAAAAACTCTCATAGTCATTAAGAATTAGACCTATATATGTTTTTCATAGCCCTATCGTTGGAAACCCTGCGACACAAATAACCGATGATTAAAGAAAGTGGCTAGCAGTGGGTGGATGCGGACTGCCCAAGCCCGGGATAGTTATTTGGGGGACATCTTCATTCAGCAGTGGACGGCGCTAGGTTGATTGGTTGTTTTTCAACTCAGTCGTATAAAAACCGACATTAAAACGACTACCTATTCATCAACTTGATGGTCCTTAAATGATTCTCAGAAACTACAAAAACCATACGACATAAATTATTGTTTTTTAAACGTATTTATAGTAGTTATGAAACCAACCTCATTTCATAGTCTTTCACAAACATATCTGGACTATTATTCATGAATTTATATAAAAGTACAAGGGCTAAACCAAACAAGCTCTCGAGAATTTTTTAAGGGTGGCCTGAATCATTTCAGGGATGTTTACCCTGTTGTGTTTTATTCATAGCTACCCTTGTTAGGAACATTTTACGACACTACACTTAAAAATTGAAGTTGCATAATTTATTTTCCCTTGGTATGATGTGATAATATATTTAACTATGTTTTCCAAAGAAATTAATTCGGTTTAGTAATAGACTTTGGTATTATAATATGAATTAATAAGCACCCAATCGTTTCTTTTTTGAAATAATACAGCTTTTCTTTGAAATAATACAGCTATTTTTATTTTTATTGAAACCCAGCCAAAGTGGTTTTACTCTGCTTGATGTTTTCACGAGTAAAATTCAAATTTGGGGTGGGTGATTACTATTGAATTAGTTTTTTTTTAATGAGGTGGATTTCTCGTAATACAGGAGCAAATTGAACAGATGATGGTTAGTGACAACCGCTATTAGGGGGCTCCTGCAACTCAAGAGTCGCAAACGTTGCCACATTTTCTCTTCTCTCTGGCCTCCAGAGTCAGAGAAAGTAGGCATTGGGCTGTGTGATGATTTCGCAGTAAGTATAACCGCATAGAACACAGTTCATATGACTCATAGACAGGTCTGTCTAACTTCAATTAGATAAACTTATTGATCAAGGAACCAATCCTCACACATGCCAAAATCAAATAAAGACCCCATTTATAAGGATTACCTTTTTTAATTACCTGGATTTTAGCACATGAATATTGGTTCTTCGTTGCATAAGTAGGTCTACTTCTTCGCCTCGAAAGGTTCATGTTTCTAATGCACAGTTATTTTAATTAATATAAACCATTTCAAATTTAAATTCCTTCGCAACGAAAAAAAATGAGTGCAGTCAGATTTCGTTCACTTCATTAGCATATTGATTGGTGCGTTTACAGTGGCGAACACCCGCTGTCAAAACATTATAATCATCGGAGTGATGAGAAGTTGCTTCAATTATTTTTACGATTGAGCAAAGCTCATGATATGGTTGTAATAGATACTGTAACGTTTTTGATACATATTTTTTGTTATACTTTTTTATGGAATAACAAACGAGTAGATGTATCGCCTGGTGGACACCCGCAACATTAGAGGCGTCACAAATGCGTTGCCGGCCTTTGGAGGATGTGATGGGGATGGGGAGGGGTATGGGGGAGGCGTCGGGTATGGGCCTCCGTTATCCTCACTCACTCACAGTGAAGCACAGCGTAAGGGATGTTTCACAGCGGTTTTCTGTAGTACCAAAGCGTGACTCTCCCACGTAATACTTGTAATTAAAATACTGATTGGACAGTTTATTTGTATAGATATATAAATATATATTAGTTACTTATAAACTTAAAATATTTTTTTATTGATATATGCTAGTTTTAATCTATGAAGTCTGCTTTATCCTGTTCCACAGAAGAAGAATCATCGGATTAGGTAACGCTTGTTGTTATTGTGTATTTTGTTATCGTGTGCGAAATTTCATCGCGTGATACATAATTAGTTATTTCCATAGTGCGATGTGTCTTCTTTATATGTCATTGAACTACTTTCCGCCATGTACCTATGTACATAAACATTACACAATAGGTAAATTGCTGTATTAATTTTGAACTAACGATTACGTTTTCTTTTTATAGAAACTAAATACTTGTTTTATATTCAAGTCTACTACAGTTTTACGTCTGCAGAGACACTTGACTTTAAATACTTTGAATACTACACTGACAAGAGGAGTGCAATGAACTACCTCTTCTAGTGGTATTCAAAATTGATTAACACACTCCACAAGTCAAGATGTTAATCTTAAGTTTTAAAAGGTCGGGGCAAGTCTCGTAACTGTACAACTCAATCCTATTCTGTAGTCGTAAATTCACAAGTCCTAAAAGTTTCGGTTAATGGTTTAGGACGTTACGGTAAGACATACAGTTAAGTTACTTAAACGAAGTTGGTGTAATGCTGTTGGTAGACTTCATGTGACGAGTTTCAATACTACCCCGGGGTCAAGTTTTCCACACCCATATAATTAGTTAGACTTAATGTTGTAAATGCTCTAGAATTAAGACCTAACTAGTCATTTTTAGACTGCTTGGTTTATATTCCATTTTAAACTACATTCCTTTACCCAACTGCGAATGAAGGAGGGATTTTTTTTCGGGTGTATGTATGTAAATTTTTTTAGCACGCCTTAGAGCCTAAACGGTTTGTCATATTTTCATGTGAGTGGTGTCAATAGATTTGTCTTAGTTGTGAGATTACATCCACTAAGATTACATCAAAATTAAAAAAAGAATCAAAATTATGGATTTTTAACATTAAAAAAGTAATCTAAAAAAAGATGTTTTAAAGGTAGTTACGAATATTTGCAACTTATTTATTTGACTGAAACAAAACTAAATTCAATAAAGATGATAGATATTGACGCAGTCGGGTTTTTTTTAATAGTTTTACTTGTATTTATATAGGCTTTCATATTCTCTCAGTATAGTGCCGGATGAATAAGAAAGAGTATCACTACCACTGTACATCCAGTGGGTGACGAAAGAGGCGACTAAGAGAGCTACTACGACTAGAACGACACAGGTCAATAGCGCTCAAAAGAAAGTACAAAATAAATAAAAACCCTGAACCAACTTGTCTGACCAATAAATAAATATAGTTTGAAGTTTGACCAAAGTGCTATAGTAGGGGAAAAACCTTATTTCTACGATGAGACTTATAAGCAGTGGACTCTTAGTCTCAGCGAAGAGCGTAGCTTTGGCTATAGACAATGCTGTCGTTGTTCATATTGCTATAGGTTTTTTTGTTATGAATTAAAGGGCAAACGAGCAGACGTATCGTACCATCTGATGGTGAACGATTATCACAACCGCAACACCAGAGGTGTTACAAATACGTTGCCGAGCTTTGGAGAATGAGGAGGAGGATGGCGGAAGGGGTTGGGATATGAGCCTTCCCTATCCTCTGGATGTCGTAAGCAAGCGGATCCCGGATCCCTCACATCTCAGGCGCCGAGTGGCACACCGTGTAGTTTTAGTCGGTTCGATTCTGACACACCGCCCCGCCGCGATCCCAGTGGGGTGAAGGCCCGAGCCTTCCGTATCCTTACCCACAAAGTGAAACACAGTGCAAGCGTTATTTCGCACCGGTCTTCTGTGTGTTTTTTGTATTACTCCACTTAGTTGGTTATTTGAATTTATTCGATTTTAATTTAATAATAATTTTAATTTACAAACAAAATAATGAATCACATAAAGCAACTTTGAATAAATAAAACTAATTTCTTTAACAAAATCTATTCACAAACTTCCCATGCGTGTTAGTAGGCTATTTATCGCAAAACTTAGACTCACTGGGCATACAATCTGATACCAATACATTTTCACACGTATTTATATAATGAAAAGAAAGCATTTTACTATATTTTTTATTACTATGCAAATAAGGTGGTTCCATAAATAGTGTTTTATTACTTTCATCCATTTTATCAAAGATAAACGGAGTTTCCTTTCATAAATTAACTTTAAAGATTTTTAAAAGCACATACATGTATCCTTTATTACTCAGGCATGTCACAATTGCATTTAAAGCTAAAATAGAAATTTATGGAAATAATGTAAGAGAATAGAGAGTACTTGAACTTGAACTTGTAAAGGCAGTTAATGAATGAGAATAAATATTAAACGAACATCTAAAAACAGGAGTCTTTGATCGCGTTGTGTTAAATTTTCACACCTCAAGTTATTATAAAAAAAACACAGATTTTTTTTTACACCGGAATATTTAATTTCAATTATGTTACCAATTTAAAAGCACTATTCAATAATATATTGATACACGGTTTTGAACTTTAAGGTTATAATGAAAAGGTTTTCAATATTTTACGGCAACCGCAAAGTAATTTGGTTGTAATGGTGTCAGGAAATGTCAGGCGTATCAATTGACAGTTGGAAGTTCTGTCGTGTATTGTGACCGTAAAAAAATTAAGGGAATAAATAAACAGAATTTCTTTTGTATTTTTATTTGTATTTATACTGACATGAGGTGTGTTAATAAACGCAGTAATAGTCAACTTTTCTTTGGGATACAATTTTAATATTTATTTACTTTTGATGTATATTGTTTGTTTTTCTTTTTCAGTCCTTTACCTGCATGCTGTGAAATTGATTTGGTGCAAAAAGATGGAAACATTGTTAAACCTACGTTCTACTTGACTACTGCCAAATTTTTTTTTTCATTTCTTCTAATCTACCATATTTTTTGGAAACCTTCATTTAACTGTTTACGATTTAAGATAAAAATAAAATTGTCCAGTAACATTATTGACAAGGTTATCAAATCTAAGTATAGTTAGTGCACTTAGAACTCACAAAAACAATTTCTAAGACTTTCGTTAGACAAGAAAATCTACACAGAAAACCAAGAAAGGCCGCCTGAATAAAAAAAATAGCAACCTGCTATCAAATTTAAAAAAAAAAAACAATATTTCTTATTTAATGTGGCGCAGTGGTAGTGAATGCGACTGCTGTGCATTAGGTCTCGGGTTCGATTCCTGAGTCAGACCAAATGTTCGTATGATCTGCAAATATTTGTTTCGGAGTTTGGGTGTTTTCTATGTATAATATGTATGTATTCACAAAAAAAAGTATATAAGTATTAGTATCAGTTATCTAGTACCCATAGTATAAGCTCTGCTTAGTTTGGGACAAGATGGCGTTGTGTGTTAAAATGTCTTACATATATATTTATTTATTTATTTAATGGAATTCTTTATCATATATCAAAGGTAAAAAGTAATTTGTTTACTAAATCGTTATGGTTTGGTAGATTTCATTTGTTTTTTATCCATGTGAGCCTGTCAAAGTGCCTACGCTTTTGAAAAGCATGAACAGAATCCAAGTATAGTGGTAACCATACTTATAGCGAATGCCAACAATGCAGCATGATGACCCACAATATGCTGTCCTATAGAGATGGTTCTGCATCATTGATTCGTGTCGTCTTAAATAAAATATTGTCAACTTTAAAATATGCGGTAGTGACATATTCAATAACTATGCTACACGTTGCCTTCAAAACGTAATTATGGCTTCCTGTACCTATACTAAAATCATAATGCCAAACAGGTTACATCATCAATAGTATAAAACATGCTACTAGATGGCGCTACTAGGTGAAAGCGGTTTATGTACATTTTCATATCCCCAATAACAGTCAAAGTAGCTCCAATTAAAATTGTACAATTAATTAAATAAAATTCAAACCATTCCTCCACTTATCTGTAATAAAATTAGTTAATGCTGTACTAAAAGTGTTGATGAACTTGACGTGTTTTGTTTTTTATCTGTTGTACAGGATTGTAGAGTGTTGAAACTGTTTCGTAAATTTTTTGTACGCTTATATATTTTGGCTAGAACTAGTTCATAAATAAGAGCATCTCTTGGTCCGAAGCTCGTTCAACTGGAATTTCAAGTAATGTGGTCGAGAACACTTTACGATGGGAAACTATATTAGTGGTTACAAATACAGTCCTTTCACTGTATTTTCTGTACTCAAACACAAAACTATTATATGTAGTAATAGCTTTGTTCAGTAGCTTGTCTACTATTGTGTACTGTACATTTGACCACAATGTGGGAATGCTGTCGAGGATACTTACAAAGTAAAATGTAATTTTGTTTCACAACGGGTATTTTGTATCCATCTAAATTTATATCGATCTATTGCCGTGAGTGCAAGTGTGTATTATCAGTTATATACATCACACTAATATTTTAAATTCGAAAGTAGCTCTGTCTGTTTGTTACGATTTACACAGCTAAAGCACTGCACTGATTTTAATTAAACTTTGCATGGAGATGAATTGATTGTTGAGAAAGGACATAGGCTACTCTTTACCGCGGTAACTGGCTTACACGAGGGCAAAACTACAGAATAACATCATCATTAACAACCGCTACTAATCCAATGTTGGATCTTTCTTTAGAAAGGAAGTTCAGGAAGGAAGGTTTTAGCCGATCAACCATCAATATATCGATTACTCACGTGTTTACTTTAATTCGAATAATATTCAGTGATAATACATTTTTAAATTGTCTTTTAATATATCGCTAGTACTACCCTGATTTAATGATAAAATTCAAGTCCAATAAATAGTATAAAAAAACGTCTAAATTATTAAACTAGGAAAGACTGACTCCTACGTTTGAAGAATGTGTAACTTTAAATCAATTATATATTAAGCTAAAGATTTATTATTATTGGCTTATTCAATGATATCTTAGAAAGTTTGGAATGAGTTCAAATTGATAATGTCGTTAGTTGAAATTCGCAATCGTGGTGAATCGGTTTCAAAGCCAATCACGTTACTCTAGATAAGGTTATGCAGTTGGAGAGTGCTTGAGCAGACTTTAATGGAATTTTAAGCTATAAAGTAAGTGAAATAAAGTTCATTTCCAGCAGTAAACAATATTATGTAAAATTTATGAAGTTTTACTTTTGGTTTCCTCTTGGTAGTATTTTAATTATTAAATTAAACTCTAATAATATTTAAATCAATAAATCAATAAACAACCCATAATATCCCACTGCTGGGCTCGGGTCTCCTCTCAGGAAAAGTTTAAGGCCATACGTCCCCACGCTGGCCAAGTGCGGGTTGGCGACTGACAAGAATACGTTGTGGCTACGTAAATCTTGCCGTTGGATGTTTTTAAGCCGCCCGAAGGCTTCCAACTAAGCTTCACGACTGTTATCCTATGATAACAACCGGGACCGACTGCTTAACGTGACCTCCGAATCACGGAGACGCTCATGGTAACATGCCACCAGCGGTCACCCATCCAGGTACTAACCGCGCCGTCGTTGCTTGCCCTCGCTGATTGTTTCTTATCACCGAGTGCAACTGGGCTAAATAATCTAATAGTCGTAATACTTGGGCAAAAGATTTCTATACCTGTTGAAAAAGAATCCACATCTGGTTTAATTTCAAATTAATCAAACATCTCCGAAATAAACGAGTAAGTAAAATCATCGATCGTTTATAAACTGTGCGTCTATTTATTTAACTTTATTAAAAGGTAAATCAGTTCACAATTTTTTTCATCAGTAGTACTTATCATAGGTTATAAAACTTTATTATATAGGTTTAAATGTACAAGGGGGATTGCATGCCCGAGATAGGAAAAAATAAGCAGCTGGTTTAGACAGTAAATACCGCCGACTTTACGTTTTCTCCTAGATATGAACGGATGCGATGGAGATCAAATAGTTTGCCAAGTAAGCTATAATATAAGAAACAGGCTTGCATGCGTCAAAGCCTGGCTATTTAGCATCAAAACTGAAACTAAGAGCTTTGTTAATTCATGATCTCTTTAAAATCGAGGAATTGAATATCGTCACTTAAATTCTTGTCTTTTTACCCGATTACGGCAAAGTTAAAAGAAAGAGTAATATTTTTGCCAGTCTGTGAATGTTTATATGTTCCACCGTAGCGTTGAAACTACAGAATCGATTCTAGCGAATGAAAAGTTAATAGATTCTTAACTGATGACTCGGGTAACAAACAAAATAGGTTGTCGAATTATAATTTTTTTAAACTTTTTTCTTAGTTATTTAAATGTATCTGATTAGTAATTATTTGATCTTTAAACTTGAATTACAATCCTAAATATAGAACACGCATCGAAATCTATTTTACTCAGACAGACAAAATACAGTTATGTGAATTAACAGTGTTAATAAGAACACGATTTGGATGTATCGTCACATCCAGGAAATGACACTGCAGCTATTTAAAAAGCAATCTCGTGATAGTTTTTTAATTTAAATTAGGAATAATGTACTGCCATTGGTCTTTTTGAAATAAACCAAAAACAGTTTGAGTTGATTTTTATTCAATCTTTTTGGTTATTCATAAGTAGTCGACGGCAGGTAGGAGCTGGATGCGAGAAGCCGAAAATCGAACCAAGTGGCGTGAAATTCAAGAGGTCTATGTCCAGCAGTGGAATGCGACAGACTGATGATGATGAAGTAGTTAAGCTATAAACTATAAACCCAGGAGCTATAAGCCCTAGAAACATCAGTATTTAATTGTAAACTATAAAGCTTACTGTGATAATACCATTAATCGATAATATACCCGAAATAGACGCGTGTATGCTGAAAGATGATTCAATCTTACGTGGACAACTTTCATGTTGAAAGTTTTGAGAGTAACCACATCCATCACGATGATATTTAATACCACTTGTCACCTTACGTGTTTCCATTCTTGTGTTAAAAACTCTACTATGAACCTTGTTTATAATTTTCGTAAAAACAATCACTGGGTTGTAAAAACTCTTGTTAAAACTGTTACTTTAAACAATTTTGTGGAAAAAACTCTTTGTGGAGGTAGCGAGTGACAATGAATAATGCATAGGTACCTACATAGAAACTTGATCTACGCGTGTGTATAGAACAATTTTCTCTGACACAACTCTTCTCTTACAAACCTGACACACCTCTTCGTAATCACCTATCGTTGCATGCAATTGATATACGTTATTGATAAAGTAAATTGTTGGTATTCCACAATTTATATCTATATTCCCGAAATAAAGCAAAACTGGCGCTTTAAACATTTAGGATAACTACTAGACTAAAAGTTCGAGTTACTTCGAAGGCCACGGATGTACTTTATATCAGATTAGGTGTTGACGAGACTAATTAATTTTAGATCTTAACTAACACTACACACTTGTAAGAAACTTTCATTCCCTCTTTAAAACCTAAAATTATTCAATTAACTCCTTCACTTGATTATGTATCTGTATTAAAAGATGTAATTTATAGGTCGCTAGATTAGGTTCTAGGTTAAATGTTATTTCTGACGGAATTATGTGAAATTTAAATTATACACGAAATAGTACTTGAAGTCGTCTTTTACATGAATAAATAAAATTTGAGTGTCAGTTCTTAATACATTTTTTACAGTTTTTGTCTGTCCATCTCTCTGTGTGCCAGGCTATCTGTCTGTTAGTTCCAGCTAATCCCTAGAACGGCTGGGTTGATTTTGACGGGACTTCCACTGAAAGATAGCTGATGGCATAAGGAGTAAATGAGGCTAATTTTTAAACTAGCTTTATCTTACGGCGTTACCCCATGGTTGTTATTGTACCGTGGGTAGCACCACGTGGCTCAGCTATTTCAAGTATAATTTCGTGTGTAAAAAAGTGTTTACAACTTACGGAACAATCGTAGTTAAAATTAATTACGTGGATAAAACATTTAACAAGTTCATTTGATTAAGCTAAACGTTATTGTTATGATATTTAAATCTTTTTCTTTTAAATAAATTTCTTTTAAAATTAAAGGTGGCAGAGGTATTTGACCTTTGTTTATAAATAATAATAAATGTCAGACATTCTGCGTATTATATGTCTGAAAAGTTTACAGACTATCGATAGTACAAGGCATTTTTGTTCTACGTAATTTTCTTGTAACTCTTCACACTTCTTTGAGCGATGCATAATGCAAAGATGCATTTATTAGTTTTTATTAATGAGTGCTGCTATCTTCACATCATCTTGAGGTTGGAAAGAAAGATTTTGGAATATATATTTCACATCTTTTTCTATTCCCTTTTCTAGTACTGCACCCTATACATATTCAACTCTTTACAATGAAATTTCGTTGCTTTAAACCTCCATAAAAACTGAATCGATTGATAAAGTAATAATAATAACACCGAGACATAACACTGTCTGGTCAACTAAAGTCTTTATTTTGTCTATCTGTCTTTTAAATGCCTTTCAACCAACTTTTACAAAAGCTGAATTCAAGGAACAGTTCTGTTAATTCCTCGAGACAGTCGGGCAGATCCATGTTTTATCGTCTGCGAGCATTTTATTAAGAGAGAGATGCGTGATTTTTTTAATTAAAATCTGATAGCTCCTTTTGACCGTCTTGGTGGCGCAGTGTTAGTGTATTGGATTGCTGTGCTTGAGGTCCGGGTCGGACCAAATGTTGGTGTTTTCTATCCATAACATGTATTATTTTACGAAAAAAAGTATATATGTATTTATATCACTTGTCTAGTACCAATAACACAAGCTTCTGCTTTTGGCACTAGAGGGCGTTGTGTTTTAGATGTCCGATAAATATAATTCCCTTTTCCAGTACTTCACTCTATACATTTTTTCACAATTTACCATCTCTAAATGAAACACGCCATGAGGGTTGGCGGCAAATAGTCGGCAAGCTATAACTGTTGTATAAATATCATAAACGTTGACCGCAAATAAAATTGGGGAAATGACAGGAAGATGGTGATAAAATTTATAGAAATTATAATTAATCCCCATTAACACTATTAATGTATAAAGTGACATATTTTTCACGAATTTAATAAACAGGCGCCAACAAGGATTAGCATAAAAAACGTGTTAGCTGAAGTAATTTTAAATAGTCGTTATTTATTTGTATAAAGCTAACATATTAGCGCTAATATAATATTATGGGCTAATTTATTAGAATGTCATTGCCCTCACTTGATTATGTATCTGTATTAATATATGGAATTTCCAGTCGCTAGATTAGGTTTTAGGTTAAATGTTATTTCTGACGGAATTATGTGGGATTTAAATTATGTTTGTGGTGAAATTGATGACCGTGATGATGCTAATTATTAAAAACTGTTAACTTATGTGAAGATTGTATTAAAGAGATTTAATTTTTATTATTATTTCTATAATAATAAATCTAATCTATTTGAACTACGAGTAATCTTATTATTTGGTAACAAAACAATTGTAACGATAGTGTCCGTGTGGGAACCGACTAAGCACATATGGTGACACCACCAGTATTATTCCGATACATGACGTAGGAGGCAACTAAAGGAGCAAACCTTCTTTCGAAGTAAAGGAAAATTTGCAACAAACACTATACATACACATCGTGGAAACTGAAAACTCCGAACTATAAAAGGACCTAGGTTTAAAAATATATTGTACATGGTTTTTGATCTAAATAATCATGTAAAACCTTTCTATTGTTTTTAATTTTCAATAAAATTCGCATCAGATAAGATTATAACACATTTCTTACAAAACATTGAAGGATACAAATAACATTATGTTGATGATGACCATAATGTTTGTGGCGACTTACACGTACAGCGCCATCTATTGAAGATATACCGAACTTACGGAGTGACATTACTGCTCGAAATACACAACACTAACAATTCTAAATCGCGCAATAGAAGTTCTCGCACCGATAAGAATATATATAACCTCCATTTGTGTTGGAGGGTCCTGACCCCCTAGGCCCCCAAAATGGTGATATTAATTTAAAAAACTAAACTGATGTAGATTTACCTAAGAAAATTGACATTACCACGGGTGAAGCCTCCGAGAAAATAAGCTAGAAATAAAATCAATTTCAAAACAATGTAGGCCCTTGTAGTAGTTTATTTTATTATTTAAATGGTGTAGTCGCTCATCGACCATAAAATTTAAACAACAAAACGAGTCTATTATGTATTTTACGATAGACTTGTAAAGTTATAAAATACTTCGACTTTTTTCTCTATTGTTCTAAAACTGTCTTTGTAACAACCAATTCAGTCGTTTATGCTTAATTAGAAAGGATAGTAGATTTTTACGTGAGTTCTTGGAGACTTCGTTGCGGCCTTAGATGTTGCGCTTAAGTTACGTTTATAGTTTAGAAGCAGTCTTCATTTATCTTCAATTGATTACTCGATCTTAGTTTGCGTTTTGAGTTCAAATGATTTATTTAAACTTTAAACGCAAACTCAGTTAATATTAATGGGTTTAAATGCAACTACTAGCATGAAGAGTTTGTTTGTTTCTTGTTGTTGTAAGTGAAACGCGCTGACCTCAGAAACTACTGGTTCAAAGTTAAAAAAATGCATTTTGGTCTTAGGTATTAGATAAACCATTTATCGAGGAAGATATATAATCAATATATAAATCACTACCGACAATGGGAACCTGGTATCAATGGAAAATGTTGTAAAAATAAAAAATATTCCTTTTGAGAAACATAGATGAAGCTATAAAGTCAGCTAGGTTCAATATAAAATTAAAATAAATTTGGTTTAACGACTTAGTGGTAAAATCGAAAACAAACAAAGATATTTTTGAATATATTTTGAATAAGGAATTTTTGTTTGATTGTAGCTAATAATAACAACCAAATATGTTTAACAGGAAACAAATTTAATTTCCACCCATTAGAGAAACATTCAAAGAAATATCAAATGTTGTTTTATAAAACATATATACATAAAATATAATGTTTTTGATTGAGTCGGATGCAAGAGGCAATAGGCTACGATCCCTTGAGACTGGAGTTGATAGGAAGTCGGGCAGATCTATTTTTTTTCGTCTGCCAACAATTTATTAAGAGTAAATGAAGGGGATTTTAAATTAAAATGTGATAGTTCCTTTCATAGTGAATTTAATTTATCAATCGCTATTGAGCTTCACTGTAAGTTATGAGTAAGCTTCTTCGCCTCAACTATTCAACTGTTTACAATGAAATTTCGTTGCACAAAACCAGAAAAGAGATCAGAAAAGTACTTAAATATTACCTGAATTGATTGATAAAGTGATAGTAATACACTATCTGGTCAACACGGTTGGCCTAGTGGTTTCAGTGGTCGCCACACCGCTTCCTACTGCGCCAAGTGTTGTGGGTTCAAATCCTACATGGGACAACACTTTGTGTGATCCATAAATTGTTGTTCTAAGTCTGGGTGTACTTTGTGTCCGTTTCATGTATGTTTTGTAAAAGATCCCCGCGATACAGGAATTTATATTCCTAATGCGGGAGTTGTCTTTAAAAAGAAAAAAAAAAAAAACGTCTTTACTTTCTCTATCTATCTTTTAAATGCCTTTCAACTAACTTTTACAAAAGCTGAATTCAAGGATCAGTTTTGTTGATCTCTCGAGACAGTCGGGCAGATCCATATTTTATCGTCTGCGAGCATTTTATTAAAAGAGAGATGCATGATTTTTTCGAAATTAAAATCTGATAGCTCCTTTTGACCGTCTCGGTGGCGCAGTGGTAGGGTGTTCGATTGCTATGNAGAAAAAAAAAAAAAACGTCTTTACTTTCTCTATCTATCTTTTAAATGCCTTTCAACTAACTTTTACAAAAGCTGAATTCAAGGATCAGTTTTGTTGATCTCTCGAGACAGTCGGGCAGATCCATATTTTATCGTCTGCGAGCATTTTATTAAAAGAGAGATGCATGATTTTTTCGAAATTAAAATCTGATAGCTCCTTTTGACCGTCTCGGTGGCGCAGTGGTAGGGTGTTCGATTGCTATGCTTGAGGTCCGGGTCGGACAAAATGTTTGTATGATCTGCAAATATTTGTTTGGGAGTTTAGGTGTTTTCTATCCATAACATGTAAAATTTTACGAAAAAAAGTATAAATGTATTTATATCAGTTGTCTAGTACCAATAACACAAGCTTCTGCTTAGCTTGGGACTAGAGGGCGTTGTGTTTTAGATGTCCGAAATATTTATTTATTTATCTTATAGATAGGTAAAGTCAATCCAATTTAATATTCGTGTAAGCTTGTATGTGTTTTCCTTAATAATTAACTACTCATCTTAGTAATATAAAATCGCATAACATCAACAAATCTGAAAAAATAACCTATTTGCGCGTACCCATAAACATTTTGTGATTCTCTTTGAAAATTCTTTTTACAAAAATGAATATTTGATACTTAGTACGAAAATTATAATTTAAATGGCCCCTCTTTAGTATTTGTTATTTCCCCTGGGGTTAATTAGAATTATTTCGCAAATACATCGCTATAACCATTTAAGTACAATTTATTTTATTGTAGGTATTAAACAAACTAGTTTAATTAACTTTTGACCTCGCATATTGAAATACAGTGGGGAAATAACTGTAAATTTTCATATATTTTTTGGAACGAAGTTCCTTACGGCAGGCTTGGAGGGGATAGGGATTTTGCTGCGCAACCGAACTGAAAAAAATGTGATAGTAAAACCGTAAGAAAAAATCCGTGGAAAAAAGTGCGTGGAATAAACCCGTTAAACGTGCGCTGGCGCGACAGTCGTAAAAACAAGTGAACTAACAAGTAGCTTGAATGCAATTGACAGTGATAATAGTGGGAAATTAATTGTGTTTATTACTTATTCGAAATTCTTTCCGTTTACTAGTGGTGATTGATTATTTAACTGCTGAGTTTACATAAAATCCTATGGAATTAGGAAAGACAGAAGGGTCAGAAGAGACCTTGCTATATTTCTATATCATCATTTCATCCAAAAAAACATACAAAACAGCATATAGGCCTACCCCAAGATTCTCCATAACCATCGCTCCTATATTGCCCGCATCCAATAACTACTGAATTCACTTTCAGATACAAATATAATATATAACATGACTATAGAGTCATGTTTTCAAAACATTGGTTAACCACAAACATTTATGAATTAAAAAAATGACAATTTTTGCTTTGTTATACGCTCAGCTCACAGTACAGTTCCAAAAATACATTTTCGTATTTGATTTACCACTTCTTAATGAAGTTATTTGATATTTTACAATGCTATTTACGATTCTAACACACTGGAGAAAAATAACATTGATAATACTAAGAATTACTACGTATTGTAATTTATAAAAAGCCTTGTCATGCGCGAACATTTTTATTTTTATTCACACGTAACATGCCTGGCTTTTCGTTGGTTAAGAGTTGCGTGGAGAAATGGTTCTTTACCATACCACAACATTTATCAATATAATAAAAAAAAGCTTTGATATCCATAAACAGTATTACTATTTCTGATTGTGAAAAATGAAACAGCAGGTAGTAAACCTGAAAGCGAGAAAGAAATGCTATATGTATGCGTCGAGGTTCAAAAATAATATTAATATATAAATAGCTTCGGATATGAAATACGCAACGCTATCTAGTCCTAAACTAAGCAGTACTTGTACTGTGATTACTGTGGGTACAAGATAATTGATATAAATACATGTATTCTTTTTTTGCAAACAAATACATATTATACGCAGTAAACGACCAAATTCTGAAACAAATATTTGCAGATCATACAAACATTTCAACACAATCGAACACGAGACCTCATGCACATCAGTCAAGTACGCTACCACTGCACCAGCGAGGAAGCTTTAAAGTAAATTATAATTTGATAACAATAGATGCAGAACCATGTACATCAATAAAATAAATCCTTCACCCTTTATTTATAAAGTGACGAATCAAAAACAGGTTTATCAAGAAGCATTGTGTGGCGTGTGGTTTTTTCATCTTTTTTTGCACTTTCAAAGCGACGAATACGTTTAAAGTAAAAAACTAAATGGTGGCATGTGTGATCGATTGCTATCGAAGGTATGTGACTATTTATATCTTTAATTCACACACATTGTTTAACTCAGTTTAGGTAAATGTTATGCTGCTAACTATTAACATATTAATAAAAAATATATATAATTATATTGTTTTATGCTTTAGTAGCTTGAGCATAAAGTTATATTTCAAAAGATCATACGATATATATCATACTTAACAAAAGATATACTATGTATACAACAGTTTTTGTTGACAAGTAATGATTTATTTAAAAAAACCCAACTGCGTCAATATCTGCTATCTCTATCGTATTAATTGAAGAACTAAAAAGAACTGAAAAGAAAATATTTGTTTTAAATGTTTACTTTTATTTAATTTTTATATACCCATGGTTACTCTCACGAGTAAGATGAGTCTATTGACACCGGTCATATAAAAATACGACAAGCAGTTTAGGCTCTAGGGCGTGCCATAGATACATACATACATACATACATACACTCAGAAAACATACATACATACACTCAGAAAACATAAACCTCTTTCTTTCGCAGTCGAGTAAAATATAATAAAAATGATATTTTTTCTCCTTAATTGATGATCTGTACAATTATATTAAAACTTTTTGTGTATAAAACAGTACATGAAAATAGTGCAGTTTTCATATATAAACTATTCGTAATCTGAACAAATGAAAACAAATATCAACGAATACCCAAAAAATTATATTTTAACAAAAAATAACAATCAGCGAAATAGGAAAAAATACGAAAGTAATTGAAACAATAAAAGTTTAATTTACGAACGACAGAGACATTAAGCTTATCTGATCTTCGGCCACACAGACGAGAAAAGAAAAGCAGATTCTCGTGCCTATTTTATTTACAAAATTCTTAAATTAGTATTATAATTAGCTCGTGTCTGACATTTGAGCTTTTGAAAGGAATTTTATTCGGAATTTTTTGTTGAAGCGATTCATTAGCAACTCGACTTAGTCTAGTTTTTAATGCTAAAGTACAATTTACATCATGGGCCAGTTGTCCTTCTCTTTTATTATCACACTGGGTGATGCGAGTAGAGAGAGATGCTTCTGGGGCTTCTGAAAAGCTTTCGGTCTCATTTCCTGTACGAAATTCAAAATACTCGTTAGTTAGTTACTCCAAGTTAACTTCTAAGTTTTGAGTGCTTTGAACATTTACCATGAGCGTAACCAACTTCTTAGAAATGCGTTCGTATTTAAATTTAGGAAATTTAATTTACAGATTAGCTTACATTAATATATATTTCGATACGGCTACAACGATTAACTTTCTTACTTTGTAAATTATTTAATACTGTTAAGTTACTTGTAAACATTTTTTTTCTGAGAGGCAATTAATACATTCTCAAGGAGAGGTTTTGGTTTGTATCTGAATATCTATGTCTCGACGATTGGCTATAAAAGGCAAAAACCCTATACAATATTACATACTGCGCTGACCCCAAATCAAAATTAAGAAGTGAAAAGAAGACCAAGTTCATGATAGTTTGACAATAACTAAAAAGTTCGCCCTGAAATAAATTTAAACGATAAAAGATTTTTTACCGTGATGCCTAACGCATAATGACTTACGCCATTAGCTACGTCATTAGGTGTTGGAATCCACCCAACACCCTCCCGAAACTATAAGTTTAGTTCGAGCGGTTAAGGGACTACTAGTAGTAATATTTGATTCAGTTTTCTTCACTCGCCGTCACCTCAACCGGAGTAATACTAGGTCCTAATTGGAAACTGATCAATTCTTCATTGCTTTTTGCCAGGGGCTCAAACTTAACTGAATTTGTAATTTTAATCCTCAAACTAACAAAAGTCTTATCTATTATTTCTTTATCACGCAAGGAAGTACTTTAATTGTAGTACTTTCCTTTCACTTCGGTTCTACATTTTAGTATGTCAAAAAATGTACGGATTGAACTTCAATCTCTAAGAGTCCAAGTCTTGATGAGTCCAAAAAACGAATAATGAGGATTTAATTATCTCCTTGAAGTTTTTTCACTTTTACCAAGCTGATTTCCAAACATTGCTCCATTCCATTCTATTCCCATTTCCAGCGATTTTGAAAGTCGACAAAGAGAATGGAATTAATTTGTCCCTATTGGTGAAATTTCATAGGGTTTATGTCTTTTTGACAAATAGTACAAAATTTATTACTAAACGCCATATTTACTACGTTACACCATCCTAACGTTGACTGCAGAAATTTAGTCAGGTTCAAACTTGAGCTGTATGGATTAAGCAGCTGACCAGAGCTAACTCTCATTAGATTTACTGAAAGGCTCATATTATCAAAACTTTATAACTTATTTAATCCTGAAATAATATACAGTAAAAATAAAATAATAATATATAAAAGCCCTCTAAGAGAGATCTAATTAGATATTTTTATTCTTAAAAATGAATTTAACATTTAATACTCCATTAAATATTTAGATTAACGACTATCGGTATTTATTTATGGATATTTTATAATGTCTGCATTAAATTTTATATACCAGTAAATGTAAATATTAATGTCTTTAATTATATCCTATAACCTGCCAATGAGTAATTAATAAAACAGGCTCTTATTGACACATCTGTTATAATGAATGTAATTTTGATTACAATTTACATTAGAATTTTACCGATCATAAATTAATATTAAAACAAATATTATCACTCACGTTTCTACAATTTTAAGCAAACATTTGTAGTGATGACCAAAAAACCTTTGTTTTTATCGGTCATGAATACTTTTACTAAATAAAACTGAAATTCAAAATTCATTCTACTTACATTTTGATATTTGCATACGTCACGTTACCAAAGAAAGTTTCGATACACGTTAAAAAAATCTTTGCGAACTATCAGTAAGCGCGAGCGCAGGTTACTTTTAACGCCATCTAGCGTACACAAACTGAACGAACTTTCCTATCTCGCGAATGTCATAGTGTAAGTCATGTAAATACTCATCTTTAATAATGAGTTCAATTTTACTTTTTTAGCGTAAAACTTAAAACTAATTAGCACTACATTATAGAGAAGTTGACAAATGCGGAAGCTTAATACATTTCTGTCTGTCCCCTCAGGGTATGTATGACTGGAGCTATGTTCGTAATTGGTTTTTATTAGAATTTGATGATGTATTTTAACGTCTGAGTGCCAAAGCATATATAAATTGGACAAAAAATATGTAAATTAATACAAACATGGCTCGCTTTAAATCCTTTTCTTCCCATACTCATTTAAGAAAATCACAGCTTGTGGTACTTAAAATTCCAATAAAAGCAAAAAAACTGTAATATTCTACACAAGAGTGTAATCATAATAACACCTTTTTGCAAGCAATTCTTCCGCAGCCATGATGCGTATTAACCCTAACGCATAACTCCAGTCGCTTTATAGTACTTCTGTGTGGCTCCTAGTCGTAAGTTTTAACGCACTCCCAACAAAAATGGTAGCTAAATGACGAGTTGAGACGTCGCAAAATATTGCAGGCTATAAACTAACACCGAAAATATACATTGAAATTCAACCTTATACGAATACGATAAAGCATACTTTGAATTTATGCTCTAAGGAAGGTGACGCCGTTTTGGATGTAGAGCTTATAGGCGGCTGCCACGCGAACGCTTGGGAACAACGTAAAAGCTGTTTTGGATTTTGTTCCTGAGAGGTAAGTACCAATTTTGGTTGAAAGGGAGATGGTGTATAAGATGTTATATAACAGAATAAGGTCGCCATGCGTAAAGTACTTGTGGGGACTCAACTGGTTTTTTGTTTTCATATAATATATTTTTTGCATTTTATTTCTTCCGATGCGTCGGAGACTCAAAGGTTCGATATTTTTTAGCCTTCATATTTTACGTACGTGTTTTGAATGAAACTGATGATACTTTAAGGTTCAAGCTATTGTTTTATAAAAATAAATATTTAATAATGTCCGATGTATTTTTTATAAGACTGTTGTCGAGATCTTCACCTAGTTTTTATAGTTTTAGCATTTATGTAAGTTCCACCGTCGCGTCTAAACTACTGAACCGATTTGAAGTGATCCAATTACCACTGAAGATGAATAATTCTGTAAATGTGTAATAATAATATTTATTTTAATATTTATGTATCTAGTAATCTATTTTTAATGTTTATTTAGTCTAGTTATTGTAGCACAACCCACTGCCACTTCAGCTTGCTAATCCTGTGGGGTATGTCGATGACCCTGGTTCTTTATCGGATCACCTCGTTTCTGATGCGATCCCTTAAGCTGGCTCTACACTCGCGTGTGACGTCGCACCGTGAATTCACGCTGTGAATAAACGCCGTGATCCACGCAAGAACTGTGTCCCTCCAAACTCGCAAAGCTTTACAGTCTTATTGTTGTAGGTGTGGATGCGTTTACGTTCGCACGCCGCAAACCCTTTGTAGCGGGCCAAAAAACCGACACTGATCGGGGAACGGTGCGAAGCTTGAACTAGAAGGCATGAATAACATCTACACTCGTGATTCGCAGCTGTCGCGGATTTTCGCAGCCTTTCACGCCGCGAGTATGGAGCCGGCTTTAGAAAAACGCGGACATTATTAGGCCCTGCCTGATTTGGAATCAGACGAGCAATGTCAGAAATATCAACGAGTATATTTAAATGAATGCAATTGTCAAGATAAAAGACAACTCCCGCCTTTGGAATATACATTCTGTATCGCGGGGAAATTAACAAACATACATGAATTAGACTGAAAACACATCCAGGCTCAAAACAACAATTTGCGAATCACACAAAGTGCCGTCCCATGTAGGATCTGAACCTATGGCGCAGCAGAAAGCGGTAAAGCAACCGCCTAAACTACTAGGCCAACCGTGCAGTCCATAAATATAATTATATACTATTCCTTTTTTTAATTACGACTTTCATATTGTAAAATCACCTTTCACTCCTTATTAGCATGGAATAAATCACAGATCGCAATTATGCTGCTAATAGAAAAGGGACTTTAAGTTGAACATTTTGTACACAGATAACTTAATCAAGAAATCGTCTTAGCAACCTCTCAATGTCTTTAAAAGACTTTTATCATTAGATATGTATTTTAAAAACATTGAGAGGCGCTATGGAGTAGATACGAGAAAAAAATCATCCCCGCTTTACATGCAGGATTTAATTTTAACATTTTCTCGACGTGATAGTACTCCATGTACCTTAGTCAAGTTGCATGATTTTTAATGCAAAATAAAGAGTTTATCTATTTATCCAGTAATTGTTTTCCGTCTATTAAAATCAACTATTAAAGTGAAACTTTTATAACATCGTCTCAAATTTTTTGGTCTGTGTATCGCACGTCGCGTGTCGCGTGATGGTCGGCCAGTGTCCAGTGGCCAGTCGGACGGTGTGCCAGTGGTACACGCTAATTTGTTTGTTTTTGTCAGTGTTTAATGTTGTTATTTATTTGCTTTATTAGATTTATTTATTCGCATGTGAAAAAAAAGTTTCACTTTTACCGTGGTTTCATAAAACCACACAATCCTTTTTTTAGTTAACTAACTAACTTTTCGTTGTAGACTACACGGTTGGCCTAGTGGTTTCAGTGGTCGCCACACCACTTCCTACTGCGCCAAGTGTTGTGGGTTCAAATCCTGCATGGGACAACACTTTGTGTGATCCATAAATTTTTGTTCTAAGTCTGGGTGTACTTTGTGTCCGTTTCATTTATGTTTGTAAAGATCCCCGCGACACAGGATTGTATGTACCTAAACAAAAAAAAAATTAAAAAAAAGAAAAAAACTTTTAGTTTAAGACGCACAATAATATAGCTATGCAACTTTTAGTTCGTAATATAATTAATACTACCATAGATGATAATGCTCTCATGGCAGTTGCTGGTAGTCGAAGCAACTACGCGTCATAAGTATGTGCCTAAACAAAATAAACATCAATGGTCACAATAAAGATGAATTACAGAACTACCAGCGCTTTCTATTTTATTTATTGAGTCTTATAAAGTTCACGATATATCTATTCTAGAATTAAACTCACTTCTACTTATTTCACTATTTTTATTAACTTTAATCCTAACCGGTTTCGGCCTATGTCATATCACTCATCGGTCGGGATTTAATTCAATATTTCAACAAATTCAATCAAGTGGCCACAATCGAGAGCATAAATCAAATACGATATTTTATCAATAATTTAGTGTAATTCTTAGATTGATTAACAACTTTTGAAATTACATTTGTCTAACATTTTAAGTAATTTTGCAAGTATATAATTATGATTATGGGCATTTACGCGCTATTGAAAGATGTTAGGTACATACATACCTTTGAAATACTTCACGGTTTAGTCATCCTATGAACATGATCAGTGTAACATGGTCGAAAAGTAATAAATACAAGACTTGCATATATATATTGAAGTCTTTTTAGCCTCCACCCAGATATAGAATTCTGATAATAATCTTACTTATTTGGAAAGCAGAACAGAAACAAAACTGTTTGCTCGCACAACAAAACTGTGGAATGAACTACCGCCTGCGGTATTTCCAGGGCAAATACCGCAAGCGTACTCTTTCCTTAAAGGCCAGCAAAGCGCTTATGACGCCTCTCATGTTGGGAGTGTCCATGGGCGGCTGTAATCGCTTACCATCAGTCGATATGACTGCTCGTTTTGCATCTTTAGCATACACAAAAAGCAGAATTAACTCTATTTTGCAGCATAGCTGAGGCATTACTCCATTAATATTGGCCCATTCGTACCCAAACACAGCTCGCTCATAGTCAATGCAAGTTCAGTTTAGTATTCAATATTGTTGTTTAACTTGTGTTGGCAAAATATAATAATATAGCCTTTCAAAATAACCTCCTTTTGTTTATCACATTGAAAATATATTACAATGGTTATGATTGCATGTAAGGAAAAATGGTAGGTGTTTGTGCCTGATTCAATTATTTGATAAGTATTTTCCAATGTGTGGAAGTCATGAAATTCTGTAGACTTCCCTTTTTTATTAAAAATATAAATATTATCAAACATTATGCTACATACTGATAGAAATGTGCTATATTTTTAACACTTTTAATAGTTCGTCGTACTTAATGCCCAGAGTATTATCTTTCAGTAAACCTTTGGGCGATGTAAAAATCTATCTGTCTATATAATCTAAGGTAGTGTATTATTAATAAGTAGTTGTTCACGCTGTAAGAAAACTCCATTCTTAATTTTCTTAAAATTTATTCTTCTTTACGCAATTATTTTATATCGAAATTGATTAGTATCGAAATAAGGGCAAAACGAACTTTCGCTTCTGCCATTCGACTGCACAATGTGCAGGCGCCGCTCTCGACAGGTGTATGTAGCGGATGTGTGACCGGTCTCAGCCAGCTTCTCGCCACACCAGCGTACCGGCCAGTATCAGTTTTCTAATTTCATTATAATATATATCTGGTGTGTACAGACTTATAATGTATAATGCATATACACGTATACATAGCATAGTATGCAAAGCAAAATTATTTGCTTAAGAAATTTAAATATTTAATTTCAAGAGAGGAATACCAATTTACCTATTGTCATTCAGTACAAATTATATTTCTACAAAAACCAAAGTATGGATTTTAGAGATGTTAAAACTTTGCAAAACGGCAGATCCAACAACCCAAATTCAATTTGAGCCCGTACTTTGCACGGCTTCTCTCAAAATGAATATTACTTTTAATTATGATAATGAGAGGAGGTATAACTGAGTGCTCGTTAAACATTCAAAAGCACGCCAATCGACGAGTCGACCCCGAACCTATAACATATCCAATCTCGGCTCCACTCGTCGCTAATGCACGCCCACAAAATGCAACTATGGTATTTTTTTGCTGAAATGAGAGCACAGCGTAATTTTTATTCGGCAGATTTTTAAAAAAGTATCAGTGCTATTTGTATAACGGATATTTCGGATAGGAACCCTAAAGTAAACCTATGATACTAGTTACCCCTATCTTAAATGTCGAATATCTTAAATGTTAACCCCACATCATTATAACATTTATTTACATACACATAGCTACTAAATGAATGCTTAGCCTGATTACAAGCATGAGTAGTAAGTAGGTTCTATCCAATATTGGGAAATATTAAACATTACACTCATCATTTTCACAAATTAATGTTCTTTTTTTATGATTATTAAAATCTGCCAAATAATACCATGCTATTTCGTAACTGTAAATATTTTACGAATCATTCCAGTCCAGCTTACCAAAATGACCTGTTTGCAAAAGTAAGAAAAGTAATAAAAAATAATATTTACTGCGCATCGCTGGACCGCTGCTTTCATAAACTCGAATCTGGTGTTTCCGGCTTTCGAAGCTGCTAGAGCACTTTAAAGCTACAAGCGATAAAACCTTATGCTACAATTTCACCTTTATTACTCAGCAACAATGCGTTTATGCCTTCTTTCCTTTATTCGGGCGAAAGAAAACCTCGTAAATTAAGTTTTATACTTTTTTATGTACGTTTAGGTTGTATATTTCTCAAAATGTTATGATGTAAATCATTTATACGACTAGTAAACGTCAAAGTTTTCCTTAAAACTATCTGTAGCAATATCTCATAGCAAGTTATATTTTGGCCGTCGGTAGCCTTTGAAAATTGAAAAGCTTTTATATATATTTGAGTTTTGACGGGTACACGTGTGGGTTTCTCGGCTGTTAAAGACGATATGGATCAACTCACATAGCTTATTTTTTTCAAGAAAACATAGCTGATTAATATGTATAAATTGTTACGACAGAAAGGAAGTTTTAATAATTAGTAGTGCTACTCTTACGTTAGACATTGACAGGCAGTACAGGTAAGAAAAAAAATGCTGACCTTCAATTCGGTTTGGTGGCCTAATGGTCGTGTATGCGACTGCTATTTTTTAAGGTTTCAGGTACGTTTTATATGTCGAACTAAATATTCCTATGATCTTTAAATATCCATTTAGGAAGTTGGATGTTTCTTAGGTATGACATGAACGTATTTTCAAAAAATAAAGGTACTATGTACCTTTATTTTGCGTTTATTTTGTGTATTCTGTCAGTCAATCTAGCTGACATAATACCAACTTAGTTTAGTTGGAATCGAAATGGAGTTGTTTGTCAGATGTCTGAAATAAATATTTTAAATAGCGTCACATAGTCATCACGTATGAGTAGGATTAGGCATTCAAGATATATATATATATAAGCTAGTACTTGGTAGACTACAATGTTGTAGATTATATGTTAAGGCCGTAACAAAGTAATCAATGTTAGAACTATCACTAAGCAATTAGACCAGTATGCTATCATTATATTGTCACTTGAACTATGGGCTTACAATAGCCTATAAGTCTGTATCTGAGTGGCAACAATTTTCTCAACTGATTGAATTCAACAAATATTTTAATCATCACATATTATTATCACACCATTTTAATAAATAGCTGTTGTAGTACTACAAAGATTATAAATAAAATTTAGCATGAATATTTCAATGTAGACGCATAGCGGACAAATCCTAAATTACATATATGTATCATATAGTTCGTATAAAACAAACAAACAACAAACAACAACCCATAATGTCCCACTGCTGGGCTCGGGTCTCCTCTCAGGAGGGGGTTAAGGCCATACGTCCCCACGCTGGCCAAGTGCGGGTTGGGGACTGGCAAGAATATGTTGTGGCTACGTAAATCTTGCCGTTGGATGTTTTTAAGCCGCCCGAAGGCCTCCAACTAAGCTTCACGACTGTTATACATTACAACCGGGACCGACTGCTTAACGTGATCTGCGAATTACGGAGACACTCATGGCAACATGCCACCAGCGGTCACCCGTCCAGGTACTGACCGCGCCATCGTTGCTTACCCTCGATGATTGTTTCTAATCACCGAGTACAACTGGGCTATGAGCGCCTTCGATAGTTATGATAGTTCGTATAAATAGTACATTTTGAATATATATTTATAGTTCGACCGTGAATAGCAACAAGTAAGATGTTCCAAGTTACATATGAGATACACAAATCAATAACGTAAAATTTAATATTTAACTATGAGACTATTATTAATAACTTCACACATCTTACGCCGTGGGAGAGCCACGCTTCGGCACGAATGGGTCGGCTCGAACAGAGTGATACCACAGAAAACCGGTGTGAAACAGCGCTTGCGCTGTGTTTTACCGACCCCAATCCCTTCCCCCATCCTCTCCCCCACCCCCCAAAGGCCGGCAACGCACTTTTGACTCCTTTGGTGTTGCGGGTATCCATGGGCGGCAGTAATCGCTCGCATCAAGCGATAAGTATGCTCATTTGCCTGATTACAAACTAGGCAGAGCCTGTACTGTGGTATGGTTACTGCTGCTAAACATACTGATATATTTCGAAATTCATATATATTATAGATAAACTACAGACAGTTACAGAACGAATAATCTTATTTATCACAAAATTATTTGTCATTAGGCCCACAGCCTAGCCGGCCTCTTAGCAGACATATTTACTAAAACCTGCTTTGGCATTTTGCAAAACTATTGTAAGTTACCTTTTGTATAAATTTTTGTTGCCAAAATAAAGATTTTTCTTTCTTTCTGTCTTCTTTCTTTCTTTGTCGGCTTGTTACAAAATTGTTAATGAATGAACAGCAACCCAGCCCAATCATGCAGACGCACCTTAATAGGCTGCCATTATGGACTGTTGGATTGTCTGCATTCGCAATGAGCATGGTGACCACTTTCTCTTGGATTCTGCACAAACTTTCTATCAGTCAGAGTACAGTTACTTTGGTAGGTCCATATTTAAAAGCTTGATAGAGGAGCAGCTTGTCAAAGATAATAGTTATTCATAACAGAATGTGGCAAAAAACCTGCATAGAATGTCATCGCAACGCCTACAAGTATCTCTTTAAATAAATTATAATCCTTCAGCTGGTGTGGGTGTTAGCACTTAATACAACTTATCTTGGAGATTGTATTTTTCCTAACTTTAATACCGGTTCTGCGTTCATGGTAAATCAATTTTGTTAAGTGTTTAAGCACTCGCAAGTCCTCATTTTAAGATTCTGCGTGATTAGGTTTTAAAAGAGTTTAAATTTAAACTTGTTTGTAACTTGCTCTATATGTTGCATTCTTGGTAGGATTAAACATGATTTTTTGAGTGATATTTTGAAAGTATTGTAGAACCGATTAGTATGTTTAATTTTTTTAAATAGATTTTGTTTTGGTTATAAGTTTGAAGATCCCGATGATGAAACAGACCCAATAAAAGATAGCGCAATGATCTTTCCGCCTTTCGCATAGACTGATCGGAACTGTCCTTGGATAGAGAGAAGTGGCTTGTTGCAAGGGAGGCCTTTGCCCAGTAGGGACACAATAGGCTCAAAAAAAAGTTCGAATGTTTTGAGGTGTTGACGTCACAACATTTTACTACGCTTAAGCTTTTAAAAAAGTAAATAAAGACCCCACATGATGACCCTAAAACTCACAGAATTTAAGGTTTTAATATTTTTTTCTCCTTTTTGCTATGTAATGCATACGGTGAACATTCTGTGACATATGGTTTTAATGTGAGATATCATTTCTAAATATCTTTAAAAATATCGGTAAAACGAAGTCGCAATAATTTTAATCATGAAATAGCTGTTCTATATATTCAGCCAAATGTGTCGTTATTATCTATCTACTAGTGAATTGTTTGTGACAGGTATTAACGTTCCCATTCAACGTGTCAAAGTTGCCAACCCATTGTTATCAATCGAAACAGATGGATTATTTTATATAAAATGAAATTCAATGTATATAACATTCTGTTTACAGTTTCAGTAATATATGTATGTATATGGATATGGTAGCGGGATTAAACTAACATATATGAAAGGGACAAAAAGAACATCCAGGCTCAGAATAGCAATTTGTATCCACACACAAGACTCAGCCCAATAGAAAAGGACGTGGCGACCGCTTACACCACTCCGCCATACGTCAAATCTTAGTATCATTCTGTTTACACTGTATGTTTATAATTCTATAGACGTAGTTTTACTTAGTATTACTTTATTTATTATAAAACTATATATAATAATATATTGTATGAATAACTTTATTTATTTATAAAAATACTTGGAGATCCTTTCCACATTATGCAGTGAAAATCAGACGGGACTTAATTTAAATTTACAAAGAGACATCCAATAAATCTTTTGGCAAATCTTCGTTAACATGTCTCGTTTGTCATAAAATTTACATTTTTTAACAATAAATGCCGAGTGAATGATTAACGAACGGATTCGATGTCAACTCTTAGATATGTTGGCATTTCAATCATGACCTTACAAGTTGCTGTTTGTCCCATCCCAATGAGCTTGAATTAATTAGTGTAATAAAATAAAAACAACTGCACCCATTAAAAAGTAAAGACATATAAGGAAGAGGATCTTAACTCAACAGATTTTTTAGCCATATACCGATTTTTGACATCCTTTTTAATGGTAGTGGTTTGTGTTTTACTTTAGTTTCATTCAAATTAAGATAAACCAGAGAGGCGAAAGTAAAATAGCAGAGAATGCGTACGACATTATTCTACTCGCATCATACATACATGAATAAAGTTATTATTAACGTATATTAATGTTATCCTCATGTTTATATACATGCATTCCCTAAATCTGTTAGAGATTAGTGACTGTTGTTAATAATCATCAACATTATTTATAAATTTGGTATCCCTTTATTTCATTATAAAATTTAGATCACATTTGGTAGGTTAAATATTTGTAAATATTTGTTTCCATTTGTTTTACAAAAAAAAGTTTATACGTATTTACGTCAGTCAAATTAGCTTTTATAGTACAAGTTTTGCTTAGTTCAAACCTAGATGGCTAAGTTTTTTTAGACAAACGCCCATGGACACCCGCAACACCAGAGGCGTCACAAATACATATCCGAAATATTATGTCTTCTACGGTAAATAGTACATATACACACAACGTCTCAATCGGCTATCGGGCAATTTACAATTCATCGAGTATATATAACACAACAGTGCGTTTTGAAAATTAAAGTAATGTCACTCCATTTTACAAAAACTTCAAACTGTTTTCGCTCGTCTATTGTAATAGCGTCAATATGGTATTTTATTTTGCGCAAACCTTTAAACGTCGAACGTATAACAATTGACTGGCACCTGCCTATCAACTTCTTGTGTAATTATTGACGAGTTTCTTCTGCCGTTGTCAAGAAAAACTTAGAAACTTTTGTATTTGGAACTGTTATGGACGTGAAAAAAATTTAAAGCATTTTAAAAGCGAGTAAAAACGCAGTGAGCTATTATGATTATAGAAAAACTCATTAAATGTTTACGTGTCTCAAGCTTTCTTATCGCTCTCGCTTTGAGAATTTTCTGGAAAAAATACAGACACATCCACAGAGCCTTTTGTTAACTTTGCACGAAATTTTGTAAACACTATAATTGTACTCGTGATAGAAATGATTAAAAGTTTTTAAAGTTTTACTACGTAGTTCTATTTTGCTAGGAGCTCGTTAGCGGTTTTTATTATCAGCCTACCATTAAAGTTTTAGACGTAGGAATGGTGTTCAAAGTCGAGCGTGTAGTTAAATATTTCATAATAGTCTCTTTTTGGTATTTAGGACTTTGAAAAACTAACTTCCACAGTCGCAATTATCCTTGTGTTGCACAAATTGTTGTTCTAAGATGTTACTTGTGTCCATTTCATGTATGTTTGTAAACTCGTCACATTATGTATATTCTTAATGCGTGATGTTTTTAACTCCGATGCAAAAAGAGGAGTAATATAAGTTTGATGTCGATGTCTGTCTGTGGCAACGTAGTTCTTTAAAGGATGGCTTGATTTCGATGAATTTTTTTTATTTGAAAGCTAGTTTCCTTGCAGTGGTTCGAAGATAAGGTTGGTTAGCATCGGTCTAGCAGTATAAGAGCATCAGTTCTTTTCCAAAACGATGTAAGGCATTTTCAGCGTATTATTACTCGATTAAGTGCTTGCGTAGAGAGTTTTTTTTTATTTTAAGTTGTACTCTAAGTTTCCTGATAACTAGTAGTTCCTATAAGAGATAAAAGTTAGTATATTTCATTCCGAATTTTATTAAAACAGCACAGCCATTTAAGTGTGAAGGTAGTAAGTATTTTTGTGAGTAGTTACCCATCATCTCATCATAACACATTTTTTTAATATTTAATAGATAATCACGTCGCTTAAATTTTTGATCACCTAATTCCTTACTTACAAATAAAATACCAAAAATATAAAATCCGGCACTGGCTGGACGTGGGCGACAACTTGTTAAAGAAGTCGTTCTGTTGCTTGATGGATTATTTTATTTTTATGAACGTTGCAATATCTATAAATTACTGACTCGAGACAATAAATTGACGTTTTAAACACTAAAATTAAATTTATCTAAGTCATAACTTAAAAATGCAAGCTATCGCCTTATAAGTCTTGATAGAATCATTTCTTAAGATGGTGTTGTTTCTTAATCAAAATACGAATACATTTTGGATACAATTCTCCAATTAAAATACAATTATTTTCGGATGAGTTTTATGTATGTTGTTGTATAAGGTTTTGCTAATTTACTTCTATTATCATTAAGTAAAAGTATGACTAGAAATTCTTTGATCTTTGGCCTTGGAAATTAGTTCTAATAAATTATTGTATCTTTTTTCAACCTATTGGGAGCAAAATATAAGTTTCGGAGCTTGGGTGTTTTCTATGTATAACATATATGTATTTAAAAAAAAAGTATTTATGTATTTATATCAGTTGTCTAGTATCCATGATACAAGCTCTGCTTAGATAGGGACTAGATGGCGTTGTGTGTTAGATGTCCATAATATTTATTTATATCATTTATTTAATTGCAATTATATTAGTCAGCAGTGGACAATGTAACAAGAACTATTAAACCTTGTCTGATAAATATTGTTATCATAAAAAAATCGGTCACAAACAAAGTCTACTTAATAAAATTAATGTAATGAAAAATAAGAAAAGCTAAAAAGTATTAACTATGGGAACCCATTAACACACATAACAGACCCCACTAATATCAATTTGCGGTTACAACGAACCGCTATCATAAAAGCGACCTAATTCTTCACCCTTATATGGTGATAAATATAATGAATACGGGTAATGAGTATAGAAAATTGGTAACAAGGTATGAGAAAGTTCAATCATTATTGGTTATGGGAGTGGTCGAACTTGGTGATAAATTAGCACACGGTGAGTGTGGGTTGAGAGATCTGGTCCATGGTTTTATTTACAGGGTAAAGGGTCAGTTTCATCAATTCCTGGTAAAGTTTCAGATAGTTATATGAACATAACACAGTTCGACAGATGAAAGTTCCTGAGAGAGATATATATATATATACATATATATATTGTATATACATATATATAGGTGTGTCTGTATGACATATGTCATACACAATCTAAACTTGTGAAACCGAAATCTAGAGTTATTTGACAGATAAGTTCCTAATAGTATATCAGTGAGCTTATCAGTAAGTGATAAAACTTACTCTAAATCACACAAGCTGAATAAAAAACACACCTTTCTATAAGGAGTCGATTTTTCGTATTTTATTTAAGTACTGTTGTAAATTCATTGCTATCGTAATAGGTCATCATAATTCTACATAAAGACGAAGGCTGCAGATCAGGGAGCAATCCCCAACAGCCATCGGTACATGTAAAATACTTAAAAGGCTGATCTCATGATTGTCTGTTCTAAAGATCACTATGACTGGGCTTTTGTTCCACATAATGCAGCGTGGAAGGAACAACTTTGGAAAAAACATTATTTGCTAAAGTTTTATATAAGTATTGTTAGAAATTCAGTTAATAATTTTTTTTGATGGGCCTATTGGTCTACTGATAAGTGGTTCTGACTGCTAAACTAGTTTGAAGTAACTAGTTGTGGGTTAGATTTCCACCCAGGAGAAATCTCTGTGTGATTAACATGACCATTTGTTCTGTAATTTATCTATAATATCTGTGTACTTATTTCTTTCTAGTTAAGGACTAGACAGTCGTGTGTGAAATGTGTGAAGATTTTATTATTATGAAAACAGCATTGGGTGATACAGAAATTTCACATTCATAAGATTTTACGAAAACCTGTGTTGGATGATTGAAACGATGTCATAAGAAAAGGTAGAAACTTTTATGATTATGTTTTCAGACTAATCAAGATAACAAAATGTATTCGGATAGAAACCTTATTTTTCTTTACGTAGAACTTATTTTCGAATTGAACTGATTTCAATTATAGGAAACCATATGTATAGACCAATCATGAAAAGGCAAATAATATTTTCTTACAAATTTTAACCTTTGCTGAAGTCACAGGAGCGTGGGCTGACACCTACGACCGACATATGAGAAGTAAGGAGCGAAAATAATTTGTTATAAATATGAAAACATATTTTGAAGCAAAATTTTGCTATCGCCACTTCAACCGGTCGAGAGCGTCAAACAGATACTACGTGGCTCCATCGCAAAGATGGCAACAGTACTCCACGCACGAACAAACCTCGGGCGACAAGAACCGTCTCACCTTGTTCAGAAGGCCTAGCTTCCGCGAGGCCGCTTATTGACACTCTCAAGGTACTTGCGCGGATTGATATCCCGGCAGATATCCATGTTCAGGATATAGAGCGCACATTGTAAAGGCAGTTAAGTTTTCAGAAAAGTGGAAAGGGAGAGAAATGGAGACTTTTTGGCACAAAGGGTGAACCTGTGTTTTCTTGGCATTGAACTCAACCAGATTCACACAGCCCCATTGAGAAATGCTGCCCAGAACATGGCCGAGTTGAGTGACAAGTTTCTGTCGTTTTTCCTAAATATCTGGTTGTAAAAATGATTCCGCGATATCCCACATCAGAGAGCAACAGGGTAGGGAGTAGTCTTATGCAGGCTCTGTCAAAGTATAAGTCCAAATGGGCTTACACAATACAATGTTATGACACACATTGACTTTCTGTTTGTGCAAATGTGAATGTTTTGTTATAATTGTTAAGAATGACAGACTGTTTCGTATCAAAATAAGTGATTAATTTAAAAACGTTTTTTTAAGTCAAGCTTTTCTTACTTATTAATTAAAAATACTTTAATTTAATATAACCTTTATTGGGTGGGTTGTTCAAAATATGTACGCCGCCATTTTGTTACGGCGGCCATTTCGGATTAATAATAATAATGATTATATATAATTGCATTGTCATGAAACCTAAAGGGATTGTTCAAATTTCAGCTCAATCTGAAATCGGGAAGTGGTTCAAATTTAACTTGCAAGATTTGGTTACCGCCAAACATTAGGACAGATGAAACTAGACAAAAGCTTGTAAAAGACGCCATGGTTAGTCTTCTCCTGTCCACTTAATGTGAATGTTGCTCTATGTCCGACATACACGCGGGCGGAGTCACGGCCAAACCTACAATTGTGTCAATCTAACAAAGAAATATAGTAACACTGACTGTGTTTTTATTGTGTAGTTGCAACACTGGTTAGTTTAAGCCCTGTAGCCAAAATTTAAAAGATTAAAAGAGTAGTGTTCGTATTATAATCACTTGTATCAGCACAGGCAGGGTTCCATTTAATTATAATGTTTGGCACGAGAATTACTGAATCGACTTGCTTGAAAATTACAGTGTTGCATTTTATCGGTCCCCATAATTGAAGGTTGCGGATTTTGTTCTGTTGTTTAACTGGCTCTCGATTTCAAAACACATTCTGGTAAATATTTTATATGCATAAGTTTTCTCTTTATTAAGGTTTTCATACTATTATCTTGTTTCATAAAGGATTATTCAGATATTTCATAAGTAATTTTACGTGTAAAGTTCTTAGTGTCTTCTATTACATCAATCGAGTTTTATAATATATTATTTTTTAAATTTCCAATGGGTAGGTATTATTATGTATTTGTTTTAAATACTCGTATATTTACCTATAGAAATATAATATTATGTCACTACTGTAGTTTAATGGCCTTATTCCGTGGAAAAGTTTGGATGCAAATGGAGTGAGATTTAAATTCCACATGGCATATCACTTTCTGTGATCTACAAATTGTTGTTCTGAGTCTGGTTATTCTTTGTGTACGTTTCATGTATGTTTGTAAAGTCCTCCATGACACAGGATGTATATTCCTAATATGAGAATTCTTTAAAAAATTTGAAGAAATTTCTTTCTACATTATAATAATTTAGCACATTATATCGTAGTAAGTCATAGAAATACAAGGCAAATAAACAGAAGTAGATTTCATAAATTGACGTTCACGATATTATAGGCGTCTTCACAAATAACAATCTTCATATCAACTTTTGCATGGATGGATAAGAGATTAAGTATTTAAGAAAAATGCTTTATCATTCACGTGACGCAAATATTGTACTAGTCAAATTGTAGGAAGACTGATGTAAAGAAGCATAAAATCATTTAAAATAAAACCTCATTCTCCCATAACGCAGTGTTGCAAGTTTATTTCAACAGTAATAAGTTAACATAAATGTATACAATATCACTAACACTATTCCTAAAATTTATGTAATAAAAAAAAGAAATCATCATTTTGCAACATCAAAGCTGGTCCCATAACGATGGGGTTGTGTGGGCGGACAAGATAGTCGTGCGTTGTAACGGTGTTACAACGACAAACGAATACCAATGATTCGCGTGAGTGTTTACGATGAGAGAGCACAATGTAATGTCACACAAAAATTTTAAGTTAAAAATCAACTATTTATTGAAAAAAATACGCACTAAATATTGTTAAATAGTTAAACAAGACTGGTCTAACGTCAAATGACCTGACTGATTTGATTCCCATTTTCGAATCATGACAAATAATTGTGTGATGGATACGATGTTCTATTCAGTGTCTACAGGTTATTTATCTACCCTTACTTCCATACTAATATTATTAATTCGAAAGCAACTATATCTGTGACGCATTCACGGCTCTTTCGCTTGCCATGGTCAAAAACCAATTTATCCAGTGTAAATATTTAGATAAAGACGTATGGCCTGAACCCTTTCCTGAGAGGAGACCTGAGCCCAGCAGTGGGACATTATGGTTCGTTAATGAAATATTTAGAAATAAGCAGCTCGTTACTATAGTACAAACTCTGCCTAGTTTGTTTAGATAACCAACATTTTCTGGATAAAGATTGATGAGAACGATTAAAGTTTTGTAATACATGTAAAGTCTATAGTGGAATGTATGTCTATAAATTATTTTACACATACATATACATATACGTGAAACAGTCTTTATAACTTGTGCAATAAAATCGAAATTAATTTGAGCTAAGGATTCTGCTTGGCGTATTTACGTGACCGATAAAGTCGAGTTAAAGAGTTTGTATAATCACTTCTTGTTTGTGATAAGAATGTTATAAACAAGTTAAGCTGTTATGGTCTAAAGAAAACAATAGATGGTTAACGCTAAAATGTATCCTTTATCGATTACCGTTGAAATGATTCATAATAATAAAATTCTTTACGACAGTCGTAAAAAACCTTACAGGTCTGCTACTGTGGTAGTTGAAAGTGGTAGGGAAGCTTTCTACGAGTAGTATATTATTTTTATTTAATCAAAGTTTACGGGTGGGAAGTCACTAACAATTTTAAGTACTGTCCCCGGTATTATCAACATTGATATTATCTTTCGATTACATATGACAAATGTCTGATTTACCATAAAATTAACGAAAACGTGCAGCCACGATGGATATACAGGAAAAATTGAAGCTGTCCCAGTTTTATAAAGGTCAACGGGCATAGAGACACAACATATTTATACACTGTTCACAGAAGAGATCTTCTGTAGAAGGTTCAGTTATCATATCTGGCATTCTGATATTATCTACCTGACATTGCAAATTGGATATATTTAATAAACGAGTTTTGGTATCTCTGTAATATTTTTAACGAGTGTATTTACATTTTATATATAAATCATGAACAATAATATACTGGGGCAACACAAGAAATAATCATAAGTGCGTCCAGATAATCGAAATTTGTCATCATATCGCCTCTGTCTTAGAGCTTAACAGACTGATTGATTAAAGTTACTACTGTAAATCCATTCAATAAGTTTGCAATTCCGTTCAATAAATTGATTCAGTTTGTGTCTGTAAAAGAGAAATCAATGTGTTAATTAAATTTTAATGCCTTGTGTACTTTGGTCGTTACTGGGTACTGTTTTAATTGAAATGGTTACATTTATTCTTAAGTAAAAAAATGTCGTATCACTATTGGGGTCGTAGATTTTTTATGTCACTAAGAATAATAAATGCAATTAGGATTAATTGTGATTTTTTGGTATCAACAAATCGCTGTCCATACTGAACAAAGGTGGCTACAAAAAGCGCCAACTTTACGAGTTATTACTGACCGACCTTCGACACCCATAACTCCTCCTACTGAGTCACAAGTTAAGTGTGTTACTATCTTTTGAGTACCCTACCCGCGTCCGGAATTAGAGATAGTGCCTGGATAAATGTCCTTGCTCGATATTTCTTTTTCGGTAAATTCCCTAAAAATAAATCCTAGCTATATCTATTTATCACCGCAAAACCCCTGCATATCAAATTTTCAATCTATTTTTCATACAAATCGTTGGAGCCGTTTTCGAGATTTAGATTAAATTTATTTATACAAGAATTGCTCGTTTAAAGGTATTAGATAGATAGGTAGTGTCTCCAGTTAAAACGTTCACACACAAACGATAAAAAATCTTTTTTTTCTGCGAGGCCATAGTATTTCTTTTTCTAATGGGCCTATCATAATTTATTTATAAATACGAGCTTGCCTAACTGACTCTACTCTGCTTCGTGGAAAGAAGAATCACAGAGTGGTAGTGTGGCGACATCCACATACACCGCAACAGAAATATACTACAGCGCCATCTACCGAAGATACACTGAATACGGAACAACGTAGTGTACGAAGAAACTACCAATCCTGCATCGCGCTATAGAGTTCTCGCGCCGATTAACAAACATGCAACTTCCCAAAATAAACCGTTGGGCAATGGCTCGCGAGGCATGATCATCTCACCTTGTTGGAGAATCCTCCCTTTGTGTAAGAGGAATATGTGACCCGTTCCTCCACAGTAGTTACCACACTACCGTGGGAGAGCCACGCTTCGGCATGAATGGGCCGGTTCGACCGGAGTTATACCACGGCCTCACAGAAAAACGGTGTGAAACAGCGCTTACGCTGTGTTTCATCGAGTGAGTGAGGATACCGGAGGCCCATACCCCAATCCAACGCCCCCTATCCCCCTCACCATCCCCTTTCCCCCAGCCGCCATAGTGTGGGTCACCATACTGCATTGTTCTTTATCGCATTGAGGATGGTGACCACCACTCTTGGATTCTGCTCATGCTTTCCATCAGGCAGGGCAGAGTCATTTTGGCAGCTTAAATATATAAAAAAAAAAAAACACTTATTGCTAATGCAGACAATGCGACAGACAGCAAGTGACGCACACTACAGCGGCCTATTGAGATGCTTCTACAAAATATGTGCGCGGGGCTTTCACTTGGTTAGTCCTTTATACTAATTCTACTTGTTGCTTTATTAACATGACACTTAATATTTGACATTTATAAGTGTTTTTTTCTCACCTACAATTAGAAATATACTGTTACAGAAACCAATAATCTTTATTCAGCACGCAATCAAAGCTTTTTAACTTTCCGTTCTCAATTAATGTGTGCAATTTGAATGCAATTTCCAGTAGCTATTGCTAAATGTAACTTAATCAGTGATTTAAATGTTATATTGTTACTACACATACGTTTATATTTTTGAAATACGGAGCAGCTTTCTCTATTATTCCTCATTATGCTCCGGTTCCATAAAAAAGAAGTTATATAAAACAAGACCACAAAATGGTTTCTATAAAGAAACGTATAAGTGTCATCATTTTTGGTCAAACTTTATTTTTAAATAATTAAAACCTCCCAAAGATAGTCGAATGTTATAGGAAAAAAATAGGATTTCTTTTTTTTAGCTATTTAAAATACGCAATAGCGACGTTGTTCGGACTTTTATAAGAAATTCCGTAAATCATACTCGTTCTACAATAAATTTATCGTCTATTGAATTTCATAAGTACTTATAAAATAAAGTGTTTATTTTAAAACTAGGCACATCATACTATTGCATGCGTTGTTTGCCTCATTAGAAACGTGCATAAATTACAGGATACATTTGTAATCCTATGACAATAGTTGCTTAATCATTAAAGGAAAACAGTAACAGTGTTAGGAATGATACGTCCGCACGCTAAGTATAATTATAGTTTCCAGATGATAATTAATTAGTAAAATCATACTCCAAACCGAAAACCAAACCGAAAGTTCTTAAGTCCGACATCCGTATCTTAAATCAAGGTGACTTTAATTAGAAAGCAAAGGCTTTCTTCCATCGCATGTGAATAAATGTCTTATCTAATCTACGTATTTAACACTTAGCCTTCAGGCCTCAGAAAAGGCAGAAGCGTTTACCTGTATTATACCTGATGATACAGGTATCATCATGTATAGATCATACAGGTATGATACCAGATTTAGCTGATTTGGAATCGAAATAAGGTAGTTTTGTTGACTTCTTATTGCCAATTATAGTGTAGTGCTCCATGCAATAAATATACTCATTACTGAACACTAGCCTACTTGATCCATGAATGTTATTTAGCTTTAAGCAACAATTCTTTGTTATTTTTAACAACACGGAATTTTTGTCATAAGGTAAATAACTTTATAAATGTAAGTATCAACAGTGCGTTATTTGTGATTAAATGTGAAACGAGACCAGTCAATTGTTATTGTAAACTTATACTTGTAAACAATAAATACAATATAATAATGAGAGGGTAAAACTCGACAAAAGTCTTCTTTTTCTGTCTAACATAAACGATTAGACATGGTCAACTAATAAACCATACCATTTTTTTTATTTTCTTTTAAAAGTACTCCAGCGTCCAGGAATAAAGCGATTTCGAAAATATCAGATGAATGGACTCAAAAAACAGCATCAATAAATATTTGTTATCTTTGTTTTTAAATGGCTCTCCTTAGAAAGGTTTGATAGATTACGCAGGTGTAAGAACGTGTAGTAACATGGTCTTACACCTGTGTAATCTATCACATCGTTCTAAATACGATATTTTAATTTTCTAACGATTTCAATATTCGGAGATTCTTCAATCTATCGATCTATAAAATTATATTAATATTCTTTTCTGTTCAGGTATATACGATTTTCGTTTGTAAGCTTTACAAAAGACATTCATAACAATTAAATTAAATTAAATTTACTCCACAGTAACTATACAAGAGTTGGGTGAGTTTCGTCAGAGTAGCCTTTAAAGGTTTTTAAGAATTTTACTATTAGGACTCAATCAGTAACCATTAGTTTTTCTGTTCTAATAAAGTTTATATTTATATTTATTTATTAGCTGTTATGTATACAGCCTTACTATTTGTAGAATTAAATAGCAAAAGAAAACTTGTGTCTATATACAATAAATATTTATTTAAATAAATAAATAATAAATATTTTATAAATTTTTCGGACATCTAACACACAACGCCATCTATTCCCAAACTAAGCAGAGCTTGTCATATTGGTACTAGATAACTGATATTAATACATAAATACTTTTTTTTGTAAATATATACATATTATACATAGAAAACACCCAAACTCCGAAACAAATATTTGCAGATCAAACAAACACTTGGTCCGACCCAGGATTCGAACCCGAGACCTCATGGACAGCAGTCGCGTACGCTACCACTGCGCCACCGAGGCAGTCGAGTATAATTTAGAATAATTTATAATAATTGCTTTTAAATAATAGAATTCAAAACGATTGAGATTACGAATTGTTTTGGATTCTAAGTAAACACTTTCATTCGATATTCTGATAGTTAGTCGACTCTTTGGTTTCATCTACCTACATTCTCCGAATAATCCTTATATTTCATGGATGAAAATAAAATGGTAAAAAAGTCTCTCAAACTTATAACTTCAATTTCACTTTCAAGACGACGTACAATCAATTCGCCAACCTCTTAGAGCCAATTTCAAGAAAACTTTCCTTTCAAAACCAATTTCTTAACAAAAAACTTAACGCTTATATGAATGAACCAATAAGTTAAGTTGGAATAAAAAGGCACATATCAAATAAGTGATCTTGATCGCCTAAAAGCAACATTCAAAGAATGAAAAGATCCGAACTGAACTATTGGAACTCGATTTGTTATCCCTCTTTAAGTGATGATCACTTCTACGAAATACGTTCTGAAGAATATTTATGTGTTCACTGCCCATCAGTTTTTTTAGTAAGTATCGAAAATTGTCGAAATTTAAACGTAATATTTAAAAAATAATGTTTTTATTTTATTTTTAGTTCCCAAGATTAAACACGATACTTGATTCAGACTAGCGTTTATCTTAAGCTGATGTGACAGCTTCTTTGTGGTTCCAGTTGACGTGATTCGGAATGAGCTACTTGCTCCTGTTTTACGGTTGATTAGGACAGAATACCTGATGCATAGATTACGCTGATTCATTAATCTGTGCATCATCATTATCTCAGTAGTCAAAAGTCAAAAGCTATTGACTGCTGGAAATAAATCTTCCCCAAGACTGTCCACAATAACCAGTCCTATGCTGTCTGTATCCCTTAATTTGTAAACGTATTGAAAATATCTAAATAATTACTAAAACTAGTACCTGTATAATATTAGATTGGTTGAGATAAAATAATCATGTCATAAACATGGCAATAAATAAACTATGAATTTAGTTTGACTAAAACCAAAAGCGTAGTTACGAGATATCAATCAATCAATCAACAACCCATAATATCCCACTGCTGGGCTCGGGTCTCCTCTCAGGAGAGGGTTAAGGCCATACACCGATATGAGGTAATATTGAATAAGCATTTCCATATTCCATTAGGAATTAGCAGCCAAATTATAAGCCGTAAGATTTGCGAAATCACATTGATAATATTGAAGTGTAATCATACGGCACATTAGGCAATTAATTACTAAAGTGATCTTAAGTGATAAATCAATCGAGTGATAACAATTCAAATCAGTCCTTAGTAACCCTTCTATTAAAACTGGGAGTGAGTTTTTGTACCCGGGATAATTGACCAACAGGTGTGTTCTGTTGTTTATTTACATTCTAACTTGACTGGTTTCGGAGATCGCTGGGTTGAATATAACAATAAGAAACTCTTGACACGGCAAGTCAGTTTTGCATTCCTTTTGGTGTTGTCATTAAATTACTTGAAAATGTTTGATGATGTTTTGAATCTAGGGATAGGTAGAAATTTTAGCACAACGACGATTTGAAAATTTACAATTTGCACCCAAAACTTCTACGATTGTACCTATGGCTTTGTTGAAAATATTTTATTAACTATTTAAATATTTTCTTACATCTAACACACAACGCCATCTAGTCCCAAGCTAAGCAGAGCTTTTTTATGGGTACCAGACATCTGATATAAAAAATACATAAATACTTTTTTTTAATACATATAATGTTAAACATAGGAAATACTCAAACTCTGAAACGAATATTTGCGGATCATACTAACATTTGTTCCGACTCCGGAATCAAACCCGAGACCTCAAGCACAGCAGGCACATACGCTACCTACGCTACGTGTAATTGATTCATTACTGGGTTCTATCATTTAATTATCCGCTTTAAAGCAGCAATAAAATTACGTTTACAATGAAAATTTACTCGCTAATACTATTTTGGATTTTCCAATTAACATAACACCATCTAGTGAATTTTATTGAAACTTCTACAATGCGTAATCGCACAATAATATTTTTATAAATGAAATGTTTAAAAAACCTCAAACGTCAATACAACAAAGCGGTATTACTCCCATAAGAATTTTAATTCTAAAACCTGATCGAACCAATGTAATTGAAGACATTTTCTAAGTTATTGGTTTAATAACAAAATAGGCTTTTGTAAAGCAACCTATTATTCGCTTAAATGCTAAGGCTATAAATTAAATTTATCAAATGGAGGTTGTAATTTCGACATTAGAAGTACGAACCTCGCTGGATACGCAGTACAAAAGGTGATTGCGCAATGACCGTCAAAGGCATATTTTAAGCGAATATTGTTCCGTATAATATTATATCAATGTTGAAACCAAATAATTTTCTTTTGTTTTTGAAAAACAATGATTTTATTTTCTATTGAAAGAGTTTGTTAGGCTTTAGGAAGGAAACAAAACTTAAATATAGATGTAGACTGTGATATGCAAAGGGTTGCCTGATTATGGAATTTAAGATCACAAATACAGTCTACTGCTAGAAATAGACCTTATCTCAGAAAGGAGGTTTTGACTTATTACACCATGCGGGCTATACGGGTAGGTACAGGGCTTATTTCAAGTTGTCATCGTATTCTTAATCCGCCACCACAAGGACAAAAGTGATTTGCTGCCATTGATTCCAGAATTATTGATAAGCCCTCCGATAACATATCTCACTCAATGAGCAATATGTATTATTTTTATAGCATATGGTTTGTAATAACTGAAAAAGTGTTTTTTCAATATTTTCTAATAAAGGTTTTTTATTAAGGACAACAGAATATGATTAAGAATTCAGGCAATCCCTTGTTATATTTCTAACCATATTATTTTCATCCAACGTTGTAATTTATTAATAAATTTGCTGAATATCTCCAGATAACGAATAACATCAAGCCCTCGAACCTCAAATTAAAAATATTCAAGTAACCAGCCAACGGAATAAGAATTTAATTTATTGTTCAAACAATGTCCAGCAGTAGATTAGTGTCTAGGTCCTCATTTAATACTACGTTGGCTTAACATTCATTATTTCCTTTGGGAATCTGAAACTCATCGCTTTTTCCTTTAAAAGAGAACAAAAAAACATTACTAAAATATATTAGTGTAATAGAACCTGTTTCTAGCAAGTAAATTAACCCGTAGAGAAATTGTCAGCACGCTGATCGTAATGATTCTAGTAATCGCTTTGTATACTATTACCAAATAAAAGTCCACACCTGGCAGAACAGAATACAACAATGCTATACAGTTTTTTATCATATAATTTATTAGGTACAAATAATAATAAGTATGTATATTATTACCCGACTTCGGCCATAGTGACCAGTCCCAACCAATATACAACTATGCAAGAGACATTATAGTGCACAAGTGTGAATGTGTAAACACAGGTGCACACTCTGTTCTTTTACTCTCACTACCGGGCAGAAATCAGGCGCATAACTGAAGGCATTACGTACTTACTGAGGCACGGGCCTAGATGAATATGTTGAAAATAGCGAAAAAAAAATAAATAAATATTTCGGACATCTAACACACAACGCCATCTAGTCCCAAACTAAGCAAAGCTTGTACTATGGGTACTAGACAACTGATATTAATACATATATACTTTTTTTTCGTAAATACATACATATTATACATAGAAAACATCCAAACTCCGAAACAAATATTTGCAGATCATACAAACATTTGGTCCGACCCAGGACTCGAACCCGAGACCTCATGGACAGCAGTCGCGTAAGCTACCACTGCGCCACAGAGGCAGTCAATTTGTTTAGCTTTAGTGTAAAAGTTGTTATACACAAACAGTTTTATATAGAGAGAATTATAAAGTTTGATTAAATTTATGTTACATACATATTAGATGGTACCATTATGCTGTAACCTTGCGGTATAATAAAACTACCCTTTACAGGGGTGTAACCACAGGAACCTTCAGTGATTACAGGGATACCTAACTATGCGGATAATTAAGCAATTGCCGTGTAAAATGTCTCTCTAACCGTGGGAGAGCCACGCTTCGGCATGAATGGGCCGGTTCGACCGGAGTGATACCACGGCCTCACAGAAAACCGGTGTGAAACAGCGCTTACGCTGTGTTTCATCGAGTGAGTGAGGATACCGGAGGCCCATACCCCAACCCAGCGCCCCCTTTCCCCCTCACCATCCCCTTTCCCCCCAGGCCGCCATAGTGTGGGTCACCATACTGCATTGTTCTTTTTCGCATTGAGGATGGTGACCACCACTCTTGGATTCTGCTCATGCTTTCCATCAGGCAGGGCAGAGTCATTTTGGCACCTTAAATATATATAAAAAAAAAAAAGAAATAGCGGAACTTACTGCCGTTCCTTTCGAATATTTAGATTACGAAGTTTTCAAATCGTTAACTCATACAAGTTTATTCCAGAGCTAAGGTTTACGTTCAGAGTAAGATTAGCAATGCAACAGATTTTTATTATTTTTCTAAAAACTATGAAAACCCACAGGTATTCTTTTTTTAATCTAAACCACAATCTTGTGATAATAATTAACACCGTACTCGTATAGAGAATGCCATTATGGAAAGTACGTACTTTATAATTATTAAAATGAGTTAGCTTACGTGGTGTACAGTGCCACTCATTGATAAATTGTAGAACCTATCTTAAATCCATCTATACCTACTATGATAGACAGAAATTTTCTCGCTAGACAAGGGTAGGGGCGACAAACAGAGCCTCAAGATACACACACTTGAGGTTTTAATTTTAATTTAAACGTATAAAAAATACGTTTACTCAAATCGCTCTCCATCGATTCACTTTAATTCTTTAAAATCACAAAAAAATATATATTAAAACTTAGTAGCTCCGTCTGGATATATGTTGGTTATTGTGGTAAAGAGAAGTTTATGACTTCCTTTGACATCAAAGTATGTCTCCATACCAAATTTAATTGACAACATTGCAGTAGTTTAGATATTACAACGGAGTTAATTTGATAACCAGACGAAACAACACTAACCGTGTAATTAGTGCATAACGTAACGTAACTTGAGACTAGGCTTGACATAAAATACCATAAGTTGAAAGTAGTGCGTCCTGCCGTGTTAATACGAAACATTTATTATTATTATAGTATAAACGGCATTACTTAAACATGATATTTATAAATTTATTAGCCGCTTATTTGCCTTTTGATTCATTTATCCATATTGTCACTTAATTTAGCTATTTAGCACTCGAGAACAGATTTTTTTAGGTAAAAAGACAAGTATGATATCATGAGAGGAACTTGACATCGTCACCACGCATAGCACCACGGGGGCTGGTAAAATATGTGGAAAAAATATTAAACATACAAACTCACAATCATTGTTTAGTGTTGGGCTTAAGATGTATTATTTTTGTATAATTAAGATTCAAATATGGGAATTAGCCTTACTTACTTTTTTAACTACTTTTCGAAAGAGCTTTCGATTGGCTTGATTAAAAAAATATATAATATATAAACCACACTGCAGAATTATGTAATTCTGTTAACTTATCATTTTTAAATCTTTAGAGTTTCTCCCGGTTTAGAGTTGAAGTTTTTCGTAAATAAAATAATATCACATGTATTGGAGCGAAGCAAAAGCAAAATATTAAAAAAATATGAACATATATTTAAGTCATTGGAACTATAACTTTATGAGAGATGAACAGTGGACATACAGACCGGGCTTTATGGTATACCTTGTGAGAAGCATATGTCCAGTAGTAGGCCTATGAAGTATATATGTTTACCAGGGTCAAGATTATATTAGTGATCATAATGTTAATAAAAACTGTTTTATGTCAGCACCAAAAGACAAACACGTCAGAAATCGTTTTCATTTTGACTATATTTCATAATCTGTAATACATATGTATACACACACTCAATTTTTAACCAATTAAGTGCAATGTTTTATTTGGCTAGTATATTTGGCTTTATTTAACAACTTATGTTATGATCTGAACTTTATTACAGCAAATCTCTTCATATCGTATTTGCGCAAACATTTGCGTTATTTGGTCAAAGCAAAATCAATTCTACATGCATAACGAATGTTGATTTTAACGGTACCAAACAAAGCAAATATTTGGACAAATGTTACTAATTTGGAATGCACAGTAAAAAAGATAACATATTAGCTGACCTGGCGAACTTCGTACCACCGTATTCGTATTCGTAAATATTTTTTGAACTACCGAAAAACTTATTTTAGTAAGCCCATGTTAACTTCCCACAAGACTGCAGTTTATACGACGGAACAAAAAAATATTACACATCCAGTTATCTTTTATTTTTATTACTTTTATATATATTATATTGTCAAATAACAAACACATAAAAAATAATTATTCGATTTGGTGCAGTCGATCGAAAGTTATGCGCGTACATACATTTTTGTGATTTATTTATAAAGATTGTGTTGTGTGAACCAGTGATTAGCGTTTAAGCATTCATCACTAATAACACCATCTCATTATCAGATTCGAGTATCTTCTGGCAGTCCGAATGGTAAGCATATATACATGTAGAAAACCTTTACAAAACATTTCAATCTTTCGCCAGCTTTTAGACTTAAAGAGCTTTATACGTAGCCAGAAAAACAAACGTTTTTTAACACTGCCACCATTTTTCACATGTACAGGTTGGACATAGAGGCCTGACGTCAGCATTCGTGACAATTCCGTGAATTAGGTGCTAAGGGTGGTAATACACCCCTGCATAGAATATACTACAGTTGAGTCTTTGTGTCGAGTAAAACAAACACTTTCTTGATATTTATTGAAGTGACCGTTTTTTGTAATAGTAAAATAGTATTCAGATGAGAGTGTTAGTTAAAGACTAATTTGTACAACTGACACTTTATCAATTTAGGCTACAATATCCCTAAATAGATGAAAAGTTAGAATTTTTCTATGCTATGTCGCTCGGACAACTTATCATCCTTTTAAATAATTTTTCCTTTTAAATACATTATTAAATAAAATGTAAGTTTTGTTTACAACGCACGTTCGTTCTTAGGTATGTAAAAAATTTTAAAAAGAAAATCTTCTGCTTTATTTCTTCCTATACCTGAAATTGTTTCTTTTAGGCAACAAGCAAGCAGGCAAGTTCGTAAAACCCGTGGTATTAATGAAAAATATCATCGTTGTGAAGCCTTCTATTTTCTAACTTAATTAAAAAACAATCTTAAAAGAAAATTAAATATATTACCAATTTTTCGATATCAACTCCCACTCAAATAATTAATTTGTTTCTGTACGACTTCATTTCGATACTCTTTGTACAATTTATATGGTTTTGCAATCATTACAGGGTTGAATTTATCGACAACACCATTAATTTTTAAATACATTATCCAGAAAAATAGAATATTGTACTCTTTCGTCTTATCATGATCATCATCAACACGTTGCAGTCACTGCTGTATATAAAGGTACGTCATTCCTCCCGCTCTACAGCAGAAGAGTAAACTCTATGAAGTGTAAACAAACGGGATGTAAAATGAGATTGGATGCTCAAAGAATACATACCTATACCCCATTTGTTATATAATCGAATCATTTTTTCCTACTAACATACGATCTAGTTTTCTTCAACCTAATTCTAATATTAAATTGCTTTAACAACAAAGAAATCATTGTAAAGCCATTAGCGTACAGAAGGCTTTCAAAGTACCTTGATGAACACTATTAGTTATTCCATGTCTGAGTATAATTTATCTCTCAGATTACAAATATATAAGTATGTTGTACTATTGTACAGGTGCCGCCTAATTTGGAAGCAGACAGCTATCGTGCACGTATGATGTTTCAAGGTAATTCTTTTAGATCAATTAAAAAAACATCAATTAAAAATATTAGAGAATATTAACTTTCATAAATCTAAAAAAAAAACAAAAAGAACAAAATAAGATATAACAATAATATACATTACACTGCAAAGTTTTAGTTAAAAGCCATTACTACGTTATGAGCAATGCAATATACCTATCTATCCATTTGTTTACTACAAAGGTATGGCAAAGTATACTGCCAGGAAGAGAATGCCTATAAAGATATGGGGGTGATAAGGCACATTGTGTGGCCATGTTATCGGTAAATACAATTATATGAATAAAAACAACAACATAACCTCGCGTACGCTCATAGTCAGGCCTACACTGCTCAAAGGTAATAGCGTGATGTTACATCGTCTAAAATAATTCTTAACTAATATTCCTGCCTACCCCAATCATTACAATTAACCTATCGGAGTCCAGCGCTGGACGCAAGCCTCTCCAATAACACGTCACTCAGTACCAAATAATATATTTTTCAACCCCAATCGTAACAAAAAAATTGTAGAATTTTGTAGTCGACTCATTATAATTAAACACAGAAGTTATACCTATCTTCTTGCTACCAAAATAGCACTTGTAAAATATTTTCTTACCTACATTATATACGATAAATTATTACATATTAGATACTATAATAACCGAAAAATAAATTAATTAATGGATTAATACTGCCACGAATATCCACCTATTTCATATCAATAAACACAGTCGAATTTAATTACATTAAAACATTTATACATAAAAAACAATAACAAAATTATAACAAACAAACAGGGCAGACGGTCAACTTCAAACCATTAAAAAACATTAGATTAAAAATAAACCATGTCACATACATCGATATCTGTAGTTACAAGTATGAAACTAGATAAATGATTGGAATATAGAAAAGTAGGCAGTTCAAAACTTGTATACCAAAGGTATACACCACAGTGTTTCCACAATAACTTCAATGTTGTGATTATGTTAATGAGTACAGGGCATAATAATTCCACGTTGAACAACGTTACACCCCACAATATGTTGATACACCGGTACTAATATTCAATATATTAACATAATTTCTGCTTTGCTACATATTTTGTAGCCAACCTTTATTGAAAATGCCAAACAAAGTAAATACATAGCGATTATTTACGTTTGTTTGAATTCTACTGGCTTTTTTCTACATAAATGAAACCCATTTTTATTCAACACTGTATACAACCTTCCGCTACCCTTTTATCCCATAACGAGGCTCATATCACCTTTACCTTTTTTGCCAAGGCCAGGCTAACACCCCAGTCAAAACAAAATAAAAGTTTCAGCTTTTAAACAAACGCGAACAACGAAATTTCACCCATAATATAATATATATTTCACTAACCTTAAGCTTCGTAATCACGAAACAAAACGTTCATTATTTAATCCTGTAATCTTTCACATTAAAAATCCAAATGGCAACGCACTACACTAAAAAATTCATAATATATTCCATGCACATTCAAAATAATCTGTTTTTACACAATATCGCACATTAAGAAAAACACTTCTATTTTTATTGTTATTGCTAGAAATTATTTTTCGGTGAAAATGTACGTTTTCCAAAATGCCGCGTAACGGTGACAGCAAGCGAGCCGAACACACCGATCCCCGTGATGTTCAGCTAGTGACTGAGGGTGAATGTAAAAGCTGCGCTCGCCCGGCCAGCCTAGAGGTCAAAGAGTAGCTTATAAGCTAGAGAGGGTGAGGGATACTTTACCTACACTCCAAAAAGTACCACAATAATATAAACGAATTAAAAATATCACGTTTTATATGTTCAAAATATATAGTATTGCATAATTGAATACAAAGCTGTAGGTGAACCTGGTTCAGATCCAAAAACCTCTTAGTAAATTAATTTGTTTTAAGAGATGATTCCTAACAATTTATATTATTAAATTTCATGAATATCGTACTATTATCATTAAGTTATAGTTTTAGTAATTATATTTAAAAAAGTATTAAAATAATTGGAGAAATTAAATTGCGATAATCTATAGATAAAAATGAATGTAAGAACTTTTCAAACAATGGAAAATACTGATAATACTATAATAATTGGAAAAAAACACATACGGTGCTATATTTCTATTATTTTCTACATAAGCATAAGTAAAATTATGCTGTGTCGTTAATATAAATTAAGTTAATAACGTATAGATAAAAGGAACAATACCATTAATCCTCACCAAGATTTTAGTGGAAATTGAACACTTTCATTACCACTATTTCACTTCTACAATTTTCCACACTACCATAATCTTTGACTCGACAACGACCTTAATCTGAAATCCCTTTTCAACTCCTCGTGCGTCTCATTATTGATCTCTTTCACTCCTCACTACCGGTGCAATAATATACATATCTCGCTCTTCCATTAGGCACGTGCATCTATCAGTCTCTTTTCCGCACCACTGCAGAGCCTCAAAAACGAGGTAGAACCACCGTACTATCAACGTGCGCGTTCCGAATAAGAAATTTTTCCTTTAGACTGACCATAGCATAAATTGATACTGCTTGTTTACTTTACCGCACTGCCAATTTTTCTTTTCAGCTGTATTGAATAAGTTAGAATGTACAAATTTGTGTAGAAATGAAAAGTTAAGTATAAACAACTGGATGACTTACAACTTTCTTTGATAAAAAAATTTAGAATTTACTTGCAGTCGGTTATATTAGTGCTACGTTTTCTTTTAATTCTGAAGCTTAGTTTTAATTTAGTTAAATATTTTTAGAAGTTACAAACGAAATCCTACTGTACTTTAACTTTTATCGAAGTATATATTTTTTTAATTAATAAGTAAAGCGCTATGTTCCATACAATTATTTTGCTATATAATCTCAACAATAGTTTGCTTTTAATAAAACCAATTGGTAATAAAACTTGTTTTTTTTATGTAATGGTATTATCTTTTACGATGTGGTATTAATTTTTGCCAATGATTTTTGAGCCATATACATGCAACTTAAGAGAGTTGTATTTTGTGTAAAAGATATTATTTTTTGCACAAAGGTTTAAGGTCACGTTTCCGCCATGGATTTAGAGTTTTGTGTCTATAAATATAGCTGTATATTATATACGTGAATATAATAAATAAAACATAAATAAATTTGCGAATAGGAATATTTAGTATTTATGTAATCTGTTCAAAGTGTCAAAGTATGGATCTCTAATTTTTTAAGTATATATATATATATATGGTTTTAGTATTTGTTTCTGAACGGATAATGATTTGGTCAAGTTTCCGCCATGGATTTAGAGTTTTGTGTCTATAAATATAGCTGTATATTATATACGTGAATATAATAAATAAAACATAAATAAATTTGCAAATAGGAATATTTAGTATTTATGTAATCTGTTCAAAGTGTCAAAGTATGGCTCTCTAATTTTTTAAGTATATATATATGGTTTTAGTATTTGTTTCTGAACGGATAATGATTTGAAGAAAGTATCTGGCCGCGGATGGAAGCAGACTGCCTAAAAGTGAGATATTTTGCGCTCCTTGGGGATACCTACGTTCAGCAGTGCACGGTGATAGATTAATTTAATTAATAACAGTTAATTTGGTTGAAATTTTAAAGAGTGGGCGTACACACAGGTGCACTCTTTACTTCCTATTTTATAATCCGATGGATAGGACTTCAATTCCCCGCCTCCCGTTTATTATTAAATATTTCTATAATTAGAAAAAAATAATGATAAATACTATTTGACTCGACACGAGAATTGAAAAGAGACCCCTTCATCTGCAGTTGCTCGTGATTACCGCTGGAGCAAAGAGGCAGTTTTTTTATGTAATAAGTGGCAAACGATTACCGCTGGCCATGGGCACCCGCAATACAAAATGCGTCACAAGTGCGTTGCCGACCTTTAGGGAATGGGGAGAGGTATGGGAGAAGGAGTTGGGGTATGGGCCTGAAGAATCCTCACTCCCTCGGTGAAATACAACATAAGCGCTGTTACACACCGGTTCTCTGTTAGGCCATGGTATCACATCGGTCAAGCCCATTCGCGCCGAAGAGTGGCTCTCCCACGGTATAGTAATAATAATATATTAAATAAAAGTCTCTCGATCTAATGAAGTTGCCATATGGGTACACTTTTTGGACATAGGCTCTCTCCCAAGGAACACCACAGTGCCCAGTCTGTTGCTTTCTGCATCCAGTCACTGCCAGCCCTCTTACGTAAGTCGTCCCATCATATGTTGCATGTATCATCATAATTTTTTTTTAAATAGTAGTGTCACGCTGATTTCAGCAAGAACGGACTGGGTTGACATTGGCTTTGGCCTTAAGTTGGAAGTTAAGTTGGATTTTAATTTGGCCTTCTGTGTGAGGGTAATACCCTCATACAGAAGGTCAAATTAAAATGACAGTATTATTTGTGCTGTCGTGTTTTGCTGGTGAGTGGATAATCGGTGCCTCTTTTATTCAGAAGCATCTCAAAAGACCTTCATGGTGTGGGTCACCATGCTGCATTGTTGCATTGTCTGCATTTGCAACGAGTATGGCGATTACTTCTCTTGGATTACGTTCATGCTTTTCATCAGGCAGAGAAGAGTTACTTTGGCAGGCCCATATATCAATAAAAAAATAATGATGTTGTGTAATATATACGTTAATATTGTCAAGTATCTCGTTATCATGACTAGTGAAATGAAATTACGTGTCTAAAAGTAGTTGAATTTAGTATGTTATACTAAATTTTAACTATATTTATTCAGTAAAATAGTCAGGTACTTATTTCTAGCTGTTTCTAACACGATGGCCAATTAGCGCGTGTCTGCAGACATTAGACACACCCTAGAGTTTTATGAAGAGCTCTTTTGCAAACAGGTTTCTATTCAACTTATCCTTTCTATTTAGAAGTATGTCTAGGTTTCGTAAACTAAAGTTACTTTATTCTTTACAGTTTGGTGTGTCACTTTCATTAATCTCTTTTGACAATCGCTAACGCCTCAATTCTCTTCTGTTATTTTGTTTTGATCACGTAACTTAACATTGAGATGACTTTATTCCCATATATTTGATTAGTTTTGTGTGACAGCAACATTTTGTAGAACGCCAATTTGACTGGGTGAGCTGGCAATTCTCGAGTCCCTTCTAATTTGTAATTCGTATTACAATTTCCATGGATGCGAGAAGCCGAGGATCAAATCAAGTGGCGTGCAATTGGAGAGGCCTTTGTATAGCAGTGGACTGCGATAGGCTGATGATGATGATGATTAAAATTTTCAATAGTTTTTAAATATTATAAAGCATGAGTGGAAATACATACAATGTACAACGATAAAACGTTTTTTATTGGATACTGCTATTTTAAAATTATAAAAAAATATATTACTTTGTATAAAATCGCACAAAAACCATCAACCATTGCTGTATGAACGTTATCTCCAGGTGTGCGAACTAAAAAAATAAAGCTTGTTCTTAGCCACGCGACACGCGTGTCTTTATCGCTCTCGTGGTCGTTAGTATATCTGTCTTTCTCATTATGTAATTAATAGCATAGTACTCGACCCGAAGCCAGATTTTGCTTCACACGTAAATACGAGCGTGTCTTATGTCTTACATCTATGCAAACACTGCGACACGAGCATTTTATATATAAGATTTGTCTGTCTCTCTACCTGTTTATTTCGGATAACCTCTGGTAGAACACCTAGATCAATTTTGACGCGACTTTCACCGACAGGCAACTGATCATATTAAGATTAACTTGGTTACTTTTTTTGACTTCCTTCGCTCAGCAGCGTTGTTGTGCCGTAAGTAATACTGCAGGGTTCAGCTAGATGGTTTCTATAATATTGTAACGTGTAAATTTTAAGATTTTCCGATCGATTTCGGGCCTACTATGGCCTCTTTCTCGAGTAGTAACGTGACCTGCTACGAAAATATCAGATGAAACATTGAATTATTAGCAAAAAAGAAAACATAGTCTATACCTAAAACTGAAGTTATGCCGCCAAACAGAGATTAAAAAGCTGGAAAAGTAGATTTTTTACTTAAAAAGAATGTGAAAAATAGAATCAGCTTAGATATTATATTTAGTCTATACAATATTTAATAATACCTTGAAACGAGCAATTCTTGTGTAAATATATATAATCTTAATCTCGGAAACCGCTCCAATGACTTTCATGAAATTTAGTGTGCATGTCGTTTTGGAGGCAATAAATCGATCTAGTTAGGGTGCATTCTCAGAAATAAAATCAAAAATAGATACATAAGCAGTATAAATTTATATAAATTTAGAAATTCATTACTTATTGATCCGTAAAACATGATATTATAATTACACCAATATCTACCGAACAAACTTCGATTTACTTTTAAAGTTTTGTTTGTGTTTGAGCTGAAGTGTAATTATTACCAAGCCACTAAAACGTGTTTGGCAAGGCTGTATTGACGTTGTAAGCAAAACTAACTTAGGTACATATTCTTATCTTTGACCAACTATACCAGTTGCAGATACATTTTACCAGAGAGAGAGAGAGACGTGAATATTTATTCCCTTAATAAATCGAAGTAGTTTTTTTTTATGACAAAGTCCCCTTAGGAATACAAATCTTGTATCACAGGGGAATTTACAAACATAAATGCGCATTAGAGCATTTCACCGATGCTGAAATATTATTGGACAGGAGATCTGTGGAAGCGAAAAATAAGGGTTTAGAAACATTTTTATAGCACAATTTTTGTAATGTTCATAATATACAGGATATGTTATTATCACGTATTTTTTTTTATAAATGACCCTGCCGAAATGACTACTATGCCTGATAGAAAGCATAATCAGAATCCAAGAGTGGTGGTCACTATAGTCATTGCGAATGCAAACAATGCAGTATGGTGACCCACTGTAGTACTGTCCCGGTCGAGCTGGGCTGTTGATGCTGATGTTTTCCCTGCAACGGTATGTGTTATCATAAATTTGTGTGTAAAATGGTACTTACCTTTGCAAGTTTTGTTAAAAATATTATATTTATTCCAGAGCCAAACCTATCACTCGAATAAAAGTCAATAAATAAGTTCCTTTGAGAAATTCAATTTTGTTGATATCCAAAAAGGAATGAATGACTGTGCAGTATAGTGATATTGTAGCTATCAAATTGGATAAATTAGACATGACGTGAAGAGTTTATTTACAGAAAACCACATGTCAAAATACTAATCGGCTTCTAGAATTACAATTCCGATTATCTCTGCAAAATCTATATAAATAAAAATTGATCGCCGAAGTGTGTATACGCTCATAACTTCTGATCAACTAAATTGGATAGATTTTTATTATGTTTTCGTTGTTACTAGGTCAAGGTTTGCATTGAAGAAAATTATGAGAACACTGAAAGTGTCATATTTTAGAAGTCCGCCACTGTACACTGTCCATGAGAAACTGAGCTGGATATAAATACTAAAACAATTTTTACCGGAAATTTAGGAAATATTCACGATAAAAAGTATGTCGGTTTGAAGTTTGCTGGGTCAGCTAGTGTGTAATGATTTACGGCCGTTTTCAATAAAATATTTCTAGTCCAGACTGGAGATAGTTTACATGTTCTCTTTTTCAATGCAATTGATTCAATACTTTCATATTAGGACGCGTGTGTGTGTGGGTTCAGCACTCGCGTGTCAACTATGTAGATGGGATATATAATGAATGAAAACTCATAACCTCTAGTCTAGTCCAGTCAGGATAGCTAACCAATAAACCACTCATAGTTGTAATCATCTTTAAAATAAATTAGTGTAGTAATAATCATTTCTTTTGCCATTTTTATATTTTCGATGTATTTTGAGTTATTTGTTTATACATCATCTTTGGTTATCAGACAAAGTCTTTTACTTTAGTATTATATCGGACGAATAGTATATGAGCAAAAATATTTTTTTATCAAATAAAAGCAGCGTTTTTTTAGATTAACCGCCACTAACACACATAAAGTCGCACTCTTCGCACTTGTAAATTTACTTATTGCTTTAAAATTTTAGTTCAAAAGAATTTGAGATGCCTTTTCGTGTTTTATTTTACTCGATACATTCAAATTTTAACAAAAATTGTTACGGTACAAGAATAGTTGGCACGCGATACTAATTGTATGAACGTAACTAAAGCTTTAACAAAATTTATATTTAGTAAGCAAATATGCACAAATGTATTTTTTTTGTTGAATATACGTATTGCCTGATTTGATATGCGTATCCGGCCTTTACGGGATGGGGGATGAGATTGGGATATGGGCCTCCGGTATCTTCACTCACTCGGTGAAACACAGCGAAAGCAATGTTTCACACCGGCTTTCTCACCGGCCGCGGTATCACTGCGGTCGAGCCGGCCCATTCGTGCCGAAGTATGGCTCTCCCACGGAAGAGATATTAGAGGTGAAACGACTTGATAAAAGTTTAATTTTAACCTTTTTTGATTCATATTGAAAATAAATTTACTATTGATAAATTAATTTACTGTTTTCGGATACAATAAACTTATTTTATATCATCGAAGTATTAAGTAGTAAACTAAACGGAGTATTATTCGAATTTATAATATCAGTATAGACGATAGATTTAGCATATAAAATATACACACACCTACATAGCTATATGACTGACTGACTTCAAGCTATATAGCTATATATTTGGCTTGAAGTCAATGCGAATATATCGGAAAATGTGTGCATGCCCTTATGAATACCAAAACAACAATATTGTACGCGATAATGATCAGACCGTTCACCTGCCTGAGAACTAAGGCTATACCCACACTGTGACACACTTGTCTGCCGTTATACTACTGTTATTATGGAGTGATTTAAATTGTTTCTAGGAATGAATTGTACGATTGTAATTGTGTAAAGGGCAAACGGGAACGTTTGAAATAGTATCTTAAGGTATTACTTAAATGGAGCAAGGAATTATTTGGTTTTATACACAGTAAGTATATTTCTAATAGATATTCATTCAATCGTATTATAATATTAAATAGGGGCGATATACTATGGGGATCATGTGTCAATAACAAGGGAAGTGTACCTATTATATTTCGTATTCCTCCAGTTTTCTTCCGATTAATTTCATTGCGGGTATTAATATCCTCGGAAATCGAGAGTGTCATAACTTGGTGTGTTTGTGGGTCACTACTGTTCGTGCTCTACCCGCGTGTATGTCGGATATCACGGTACTAATTTTCCGATGAATATATACCCTTTGACCATCACAAACAAATAGCTTTCTAGTGGTCTAATTTTTTTTAATATCGCTTTAGGTCCTTTTTTTACGCGTGTAAACCCCCTCGAGCCTTCACCCCACCGGGGTTTGCCGCGGGGCTATGTATTGGAATCGAAGCGTCTCAAACCACACGATGTGCCACTCAGCGCCTGAGACGGGAGGGATCCCGGAACCACTTTCTTACGCCATCCGGACCCATCGCTTTAGATCCTGAGATTACCACTTATAACCTCACTAACTTTATTTGTGTATAACGCAAGTATAGATTTACGCATAACAGCATGGATATACAAAGTTTTAGATAAAAACATCATCGTTATAATACACCACTGCAGTCCACTGCTGGACACTAACAACCCTTTATATCCCACTGCAGAGCTTGGGTCTCGTCTAAGGAGATACGTCCCCACGCTGGCCGAGTGCGGGTTGGGGACTGGTTGCCGTAATCTTGCCGTTGGATGTTTTTAAGCCTCCCAAAGACCTCCAACTAAGCTCCACGACTATTGTGTTATGATAATAAAAGGGACCGACTGCATAATGTAACCTCCGAACCTCGGAGACGCTTATGGTATCATACCAGAAGCGGTCACCCATTCAGGTGCTGACCGCGCTGTCGTTGTTTACCCTCGGTGAAAGTATCTAATCACCGAGTGTAACTTCTTTACATACAAGTCTAAACACGCTAGAAGTTATTTTGTTACATTTCACCGACTAGTAGGTTAACAAAAAGCACCCAAACCACCCCTTTCTCTTATTTTAGGGGGGATAGGAACGTAAGATACAGTTACTCACTTAAATTTTTTTTAGTTGCCCTTGCTAACGTCCAAGAGAGGTATTAGTTAGCTCGACCTACCGATACCTATATTTTTATCTAACTATGCTTATATTTATCTATATTATACTAATTATAATAACAAACCCGAACATGAATGCAATCAGTATATTTCTACCTGGTTCTATAGAAGTTTATAATCCAGCTTCATCGATCTCGATTCACAGCTATTCAATTTGGAATATAGGTTCGCGTTACATATTTCCACCTACAAAATACCGCTTGCCAAACTGCGGTTTACTTATCGATAGGTATACTGCCGTATGGTGTATCAATACCAATACAATTATGAGTCCAAAGTAGTCTATAGCTATATTTTAACACTCACTTCTAATATATAAGGTGTAGGGATAGACACTGATTAAACGATCACATTTATGCACACAAAATGCAGTAACTTCTGATCCTGCAATCAATATTCTCGCGCTGGGAGGTGGAAAAAACCGTAAGGAGATTAATAAGATCATGGCCAGATAAAAGGAATATTACCTATACACGTAAAGCTGGCATATGAGTAAAAACTTGAAGAAGAAGGTTAAAAGTACAACAAGAATTCGATTCCTTATGAGGTTGGATAATTTGCATGGCTCTCAAATGCATTTCCACCCATTAACATTCCATATGATGTATAGTAAGAAATTTGTTTATTTGTTAATATTCTAAATTTGGAATGGGACTAAGAATTCAAGAAGAAGTAGAAATAATGAAATACAAGGAGGCGAGGCATTCAATAAATCACAGATATAATATAAATCTATCCATGCTCCTGACAATAGTATAGGTCACCTAGTTCACAGTCGTAAATGTCAGTAGTGTTGCCAAATCAGAATAGGCCAGAGTAGTGTATCTGTCGCTGTCAAAATCTAAAACTTATTGTATCATAAAATGCCTAGCTTTTCAAAAATAGCATGTTATTTGTAAAATTAATGTGTAATATTAGAAATTTGATAATGCTTAAACTAAAACTATCAATTTGAAACATTAGCGTATCGATGACGCGAACCCATAGAATTTTCGCCTACCAAAAAGTGCTAAACACGGTCAAAGATATTTTCACTTCGAAAATGTCAAGTCAGCATGTCGGTGACGCGATCTTCCCCTACTAAAAAGCGCTCAACACTTAAGAAGTTTTCACTTCAAAAACCCCAATACCAACTCACTTGGCCAGAGTAACGTAGTGGTAGACAAAACCCTCATTTTATAGGAAAGACATATATCCAGCAATGGTCTGTGAAAGTTGTTAATGTGATTTAGCGGTTAGTGTTTGTGCCTGTCGATCAAGAGGTCTTATGTACGATTGCGGGTCAGGTTGGTTTTTGAAAATAAGAATGCCTAGTAACAGCCCGGAGGTTAGGGTTTTAACTTCTGTGAATTGGAATGCACGTGAATCCTGTCCTACGCCTGATCTGTCCCCTGTTGTGTCAGATGGCTCTCGTATCAGATTTTGAGAGTGAGGGAACAGACAGTGCCACTGCACACACTAGTGCGCTATAATATCTCCTAAATAGTTGGTTTGTCTCCGTTAAGACTGGCCGCCGTGACCGTTATCGTCTAGGAGAACATCATTATGACATTATTTCACTATATTTTTAATGCTTTAAAAACATATGGTGACTGAAAATGATTAGACTGTTTGAATTAATGGACTTGAATTTTACATTTTCTTAATCTCTTAGTAAGAAAGGCATTCAAAGCTACACGGGCAATTTATATGAGAAAGTTACTGGACAAAATACGACAAAGGTTTCTCCCAAGAGATAGCAACAATACTATCAAGCCAGTAAAGCCGAGGGTAACGGTTATTTCTTGGTAAAGTAGTGTAAGTTTGTAAAATGTCTAAATTCAGAAGTTTGTTGGTCACAATATTAACGAAAGGCAAATAAATGATAATACAAAACCACCAAAGGTGAGTCTCTACCACGGACCGTCTCAATGAATATCCAATCTAAATCATCACCATAACTTATTTACAACCAATTATGAGTGTATTTAGTAGTAGTAAACTACTGCGCCTAATAAATTGCACTAGAATCATCGACCAAAGTGAACTTTGGCACATGGGCTTGGTGCGAATCGAAGCATCTACGTCGGCTACAGTTATATTTATACAAATCTGTTAGAATGTCCTGTAGTTTCTATCTCAATGGAAACGATAGCTTGAACACTGCTGTACAAATAAGGACAAAATAATGCGTCTAGCATTTTTGGTTTTAGGGTTTAGGTTTGTGTCCTCAGGTTGAAGTATTGGGTTAAAATTTAAGGATTTAATTTTTACGTCATTACAAGTTGATATAAAATGCAAACCAATTTCATTCTAAGCTTTTACATTGGTCTGTTGCATATTTCTATTTATGATAGGTTCATATTCATTTTCACCGTATGCGTTCATACAAAATCTGTACGTTTAACCATTATATCTGGTACGAAGTTGTGCTTGGGTTAAATCCACATGACATTGTATTATTTAGCTGCGAATATTCCTATTGTTATTTAATATTAAAATTAAATTTAAGAAAATTATTTTCACGTATCGTTGAATTGGTTAAAGTAAACAGGTAGCACTAGCCTTAGTAACAGAAACAGTGTAAGAAAAAAAATAGTCCAATAAATAAACCTATTCCATTCTAAGTGTTTTACATTTATTTCTTACGTTCATTGTGAGATACTAACCTAGTGGAGCGGTAATAGCTGAGAACTTATACGTATGTAACGATTATAACAATCTGTAATAAATTATTATCGTTGAAGTATTCCACTTTATGGCCTATTTAAATTTAATTTACGACAACAAACGGCAATCTAAATAATTTAAAATTAGAACAAAACTTTTCTTAGTACCTTTACATTGATCAAAAATGTATGGTTTCATTCAAGTGGGCATTTTGAAGATGATTCTTTAGTTATACGCCTAACAGTTCTATATTAGCATTAAAAAAAGTTCTATGCTGTTGCAATATTTTTTGATATAGAAATCATTCAAAACCTCTGCATAGTTACATTGTTCATTGTTCAAGAAATTAAACAACCATAACATTTGATGGGTGAATATTTAGGCCGGTAGTGTACCGAAGCTAGTTTAGCAACGCATTCGCTATGTCAAAGCAGACGTGCCAAATAAACCGACGCCAGTAGGCGAGGTCTTTAACAATTTATCCCTTCACTTTGAAAGCGAATAGAATATTGAGAAACCATTTTATAGTACACTTGTTCCTTGTGAGTTTATGGTGCAATTACTTTGGATTAGATGTAGAAAATGGTTGGACCTTAATGAAAAGAAAGTACTTCTACGTCCGGCAGTCGCTCGGCTAAAATGAAGTTATATCTTTTATACTTAATAAGAATCAAGAATTTTTTCTTTTCTTTTAAGAATATAAGATGTTTTGAGAGTATAACTTAAAATTACGTAAGTATAACGAAAAGTGAAATGATATATTACTACATATAATATATCTAATTATAGGCAGAGTCTGAACCCGAGTCTTAGAAGAAATGATCGTTCAAAATGTTAATTAAGTTAGGCAATAAGTATCTACTTCGATTTTTAATAATACTAAACTCTCCTTAATGATAAATTAATTTTGATATACTCCGTGTAACTCTTACATCATCATCATCATCATCAGCCTATCGCAGTCCACTGCTGGACATAGGCCTCTCCTGGACGTCCACAGGCCAGGTGGAGCGATGATTTGCGTAGGAGGGCTGGCAGGAGCTGGATGCGAGAAGCCATAGAACGAACAAAGTGGCGTGAAATTGGAGAGGTCTATGTCACTCTTACGACTAAGAGGAACCTAATGACACCACTCACATATAAATACAAAAAGCCGTTTAGGCTCTAGGGCGTGCCAAAGAAATATACATAACATAAGCCTCCTTATTTAGCAATCGGGTAAAAAGAGAAGAGGCATTATTTATTTGTATAGTTTGTGTTCTAAAAGCAATAAGAAGATGATTTATAGTTACCTGGAAACGGACTTTGATAAGTAAACTCAACCAATTAGGCTAATGAAAAACCCGATGTTACCAAAACAGGGAACATTTAGCATTGTCATCGGTAATCATCGACTTTTTCATATGGAGTTAGCCAATAAGTTCAGAATCTTAGCCTAGTATCTTGATTGTGGGTATATTATACAAGTACATACTATTTATACACACATACCGTAAATTAGGAATGTTTAAGGTTGTAATTCACTATACACAAACAAATGTTACACTTTATCACATCACATCGACAGCTTATAACAGTCCACTGCTAGACATAGGAAAAGAGATATACACTATACCATGTTACACTTAGCTCTATAATAAAGGTCTGAGGCTGTCATACACATAAATTTAAACAATTTCACTAACTATCACTAGTTAGCGTCACGTGTTCAACATAACTGAGTAATCGCTAACTTTTCCTACATGACCCAGAAGTACTAACATAAGTTTGATGAGAAGTATGATGACCAGTGAAAGCGATAAAATAATTTTAAGCTAGCAGACGTTATGAATGTATCTGAGGAGGAACGGGTGTGATGTCCCTTCAACACAAAGCGAGGATCCTAAGGCCGCGCGAGGTGATCATGCCTGACGAGCCACTGCCCAAAGGCTGACGTTGGGATGCTGTACACATGCTAATCGGCGCGAGAACTTCTATTGCGCGATTTAGGATTGGTAGTTTCTTAGTTTCCTTCGTTACTCCGTAGTTCGACGTATCTTCGGTAGATGGCGCTGTAGTGTGTTTCTATTGTTGCATTGTATTTGGAAGTCACCACATACCTTTCAGACAGTCCACCTAGTGAAAGTCCTCATATACACTTCCAACTCAGAATTCATAAATATGCGTTAGGTCTTCAAGCAAGGAATAAGCTTTAAAAAATATTTGGTATTGCATATTACTATTTTTTTGACAGAACATCATTTTTAATAGGGTCATCGATATCTAATTGATATTTTTCATAGCGGCATTTTATGAATTAATGCTTCTATGAACTCCTCAGATTCTTGAAAATTAATTTACATCCATTTAAAGTCGACCAAAATCTTATGATTAATAATAACATTATTTGATATCTATCGTTCATTCAACGTTTAATTTATATCGTTTGTTACTTGATATCTTAATGATAGTGCAAATACATACGACATTGCAGTTGGGCGATATCTCTCCGCAACCACAGCGAATACATGGTTTCAGAAACATACGTAAATATAATAGGTATATTTGCTGATAACTATTACTAGGTTAAACACACGAAAATATAAACAAAATGAAAAAGTGTGACAGACGCTTACGTAATTTTTTGCGGGAAATCTATCGCTAATAATGAGCGTTTTAGCGCTGTTTCTTTTAATAGCTTGTTATATAACAATTAAATGACAAAGCGCTGCAGCGTAATATATCACTTTTAGCTAACACTCGATGTTACTATTCATAAAATTTAAAGCTAAACATGTAATTCGTTTCTTAAGGAGTAAGCTCCGATATTATGTTTTGTCTTACACTGTGTCGTTTACCTAAGAAATCCGTGCCGTCCAGATGTCGGTCGTGGTCCGGGCGGTAATTTACTAAATTATTCCCTTCCGGGCGTCGCGTGAGCGCCCTTGCATTGTCACCCCATTCCGGCGCTTTGTTTTAAATCGATTTTCTTCGTGGCCTCTATGCGTTGTTTCCTTAAATAGAATTTAAAAACATATTGGATTTTTGTACTTTTGAATCGAGTATTTGATAAGAAATTCAAACTTACAGGATTTTTCCATAAATAAACTTATGTTGCTAAAGAATTTGAATATATATTTTTTAATTTTGAAGAAGAAACCAGATGATAACAAGAACATCTATCTATTAGACTTTTAGAAATATTTGATGCCGCAAACAAACCAATCCAAATTATGTCGTAAAGAAAATAATTTCAGACAAGTCTTTTGTAATATTTTTTTTTCTACTAGAAGCATTTTCTCATCTGAATAGAGAAAGGTAGTCAATAAGAGTCTGATTCAACATAATTAGTTCAACTAAACCCAAAGTTTAAAATGAGATTGAGCTGGAATCGAACAAGTAGCCTCTTCGTTGTTTTGTTATTGATCATCCATTGGTATACTAGTCCATATATCCTATCTATACAAATAAATAAAATCAAAGTGTCTGTTTGTAATATCAACAGAGTTTCACTAAAATACAGCGACGCTCATAAGCAATAACCCGGTATTCAGAAATTCAAAACTTTACAGAAGAAAAGATTTACTGATTTTATCGAATATCTTTTTAGCAAGTATTCAAATCAATATTGATGTTGCCAATGACTATTCAAGTCATTGATGTATCAAATGCTGTTTAGCTAGTTATTTTTTTAAATATTACTGGCTATTAATATGGCACTCCTTTTATTCAAAATGAGTAATTTATGAAAATAAATAATATCAAAACTTCTACACTTAAAATATTACATTAAAAATTGTACCATTATATTATTTTTATGTAATAAGGAGTAAAGGAGCATACGTATCGCCTGACGGTAAGCGGTCACCGCCGCCCATGGACACCCGCTACACCAAGAGCGTCACGAGTGCGTTGCCGGCCTTTTAAGAAGGAGTACGTTCATTAGACGTTAATGACATTATATGTCATCGCAGGGATAATACATGATATATTAATACTGAATTATTGTGTTGAACAAAAACTCTAAAAACATTCTCACTGCCTCGGTAGCCTAGCGGTAGCGTATGCGACTGCTGTTCCTGAGGTCTCAGGTTCGATTCCCGGGTCGGATCAAATGTTTGTATGGTCTACAAATATTTGTTTCGGAGTTTGGGTATTTTCTATGTATGATATGTATGTATTTACAAAAAAAAAGTGTATAAGTATTATATCAGTTGTCTAGTACCCATAATACAAGCTCTGCTTAGTTTGGGACTAGATGGCGTTGTGTGTTAGATGTCGGAAATATTTATTATTTATTATTCTGAAAATTATTTACGCTAGAAGCTTGTAAACTCGTAAAACAAGTAACTCGATAAACGTAACTTACCAAAGTAAAACATAAATATATTTTTTTCACAGACCTTTTACCGATATATTTTTGTTCCCGGATTGCGAACAATAAAATTTAATTTCATGATATCTTTGTAAATTTCATTAGCAAAAATCTACAAAAAATTGCCCAGAAGTATTCCAGTTCATAGATGTCGAATTTGACATTACAGCAAAAACCCCATAATAGCACATTATCTACTTTTTAGTTGGTAGCATCGCAGGAAATACCGTATATACTGATATAAAAGAATCCATTTAAAAAAAATTGTCTATCTGACTGTTTCGGCTAATCTCTGAAATGGGTGGATGGATTTTGACGCAACTGTCAAATGTAGATGATATAAAGAGTAGCCTTGGCTACTTTTATTTTACCCTGCGGCTTTATCCGCGGTTATTGTTGTAAAGCTAAAGACACCGCTCGTAAAACTGGGCAGTTTAGCTACTTTATAAGTAAACAAGCTTTTGCCCGCGGCTTCATTCGCGCAGGAGCTATAGATATTTTCATCCCCTATTTTACCTCCTTGGGTGTGGCATTCCCAAAATTCTTTCTTAAGTGCTCATTTACGTTATATAAAGAATATATTTATATTGAGCCTACATGCATAATTTCAGGATTCTAGGTTCAGCAGTTTGGGCTGTGCGTTGATCTTTTGGGTATCCTAGTCAGTCACTGTCCTCTTTTATATCTATAGATAAATATTTCACGCCTTCATGTCCCAAGCTAACTAGAACGTGTTATAAGTACTAGACAACTAATATAAATACATATATAAATGTTATACATAGAAATAAAAACATAAAATGGAAGACATACGTTCTCGTACTCATCGCTTCGGTGCTTCCTTCCTATGCCGAGCGGTCAAAACCTGGAACTCATTACCAGCGCACGTGTTTCCTTCCCAATATGATCCCGGGTCCTTTAAGTGGGGCGTAAAAAAGCATCTCACCAGGCCGCCATAGTGTGGGTCACCATGCTGCATTGTTCTTTTTCGCATTAAGGATGGTGACCACCACTCTTGGATTCTGCTCATGCTTTCCATCAGGTAGGGCAGAGTTATTTTGGCAGCTTATACATAAAAAAAAACACCCAAACTCAGAAACAATTATTTACAGATCATACATAGATTTAGTCCAACCCGGGCATCAAACCCGAGACCTCAAGCATAGCAGTCGTATATTCTACCGCTGCGCCACTGAGGCAGTCAATAAATTACACCTTGGTCTGTCACCTCTTATAAACTAATTGCGAGTTAAAGTCACATAAGCGCAAAAGTATTTAAACAAGTAATTAATTCATGGGCAACATATAAAATAGTATCTCATGATATTAATAACGGATTCATTTACTTAAACAGTATCAAATTAAGAGGAGAATGTATATCAATATTCAATATCAGTACATATAATGCCGTTAAAAGCCGCCCGCTCGTCCATTAAGCCGTGTGTACGCAGTTAAGTGATCGCGTTATATCCATTAATATTATAATATTGTAGATTGCTATCAATTTAGTAGTTCAAGTTTAGATGGACTATTTGAAATTCAAGCCTTAACCGTATAAGTGTAGTTTGATTTTAGTGCCTCGATCGTTATTACTAACAGTTAATCGGATTATTCTGAAATATAGGGTAAAACATATAAGTATAACAATGCAATTATTTACGGTAGATATCCTTCAGTTAACATGTTTTTACCCAACTACAGCGGGGCAACAAAGAATGGTATTAGTTTTGGCAGTCTATAATAAAATATATCAGTGATATGATATGACAAACAACGCTAATTCCAAATTAAGCAGAGATAAGCTAACTTGGTACTAGACAAAAATTATAATTATGTATATACTTCTTTTTGTTAATACATATTATATATAGAAAACACCCAAGTTGCGAAAGACATATTTACTGACCATAAAAACATTTGATCCGATCCGAGAATCGAGCCCGAGAACCCGAGCACAGATGTCCCATACAATAGATAGATAGATAGAAATCTCTTTATTTGCACACTATATTATTACAGTTAGAAGAGAGTACATAAAATGTGAGACGGAGTGTACACGGGCGGCCTTATTGCCAAAAGCGAGTAGTATAATTAATATAATTTATATTTAATATAATTATAAGTAAGACACACACAATACCATTGTGCCACATAAAAAAAATTATAGGTAGCGAAGCTAATGTTTGGGTATCATTTTCATAAGAATAAAAGTACTAATCACTAAAATAAAAGTTTTGAACAAAGAAATCCATGTAACCTCACACTTGCCTGGTTTCATAATTCATCTCAAACAATTATAACTATCCAGATTGAAACTACAAATGAACAACACAATTTGCAATTAAACCCATCAAAACATAATTAGCGAGAAGAAAATGGTTTTGTATTCAGCAATTAGTACGTAAATTGGTACTACAGCATACTGGAGCAATATTTTGTGGAATTTCATAGTGCTGGTTGAAATGAGAGATGTGTATACTGTGATGTTTTACTGTGTGTCCAGAAGTTTCTACGTGTTTTGATTAATCATAAGAAATAGATCTAGAATCATAGCTTGCAAATATAATAGTAAATTCAGCTACCTAACTCTTGTAATCCCAATCTTCAAAATAACGGGTTTTGGACTGGCGAGTATAAAAACCTTTTCTAGCGGCATGTAACTTGTTCATATCCACACTTTGTTTAAAATTATTTTTCATCCCCAGAGACAGAACCGTTTCTTTCGGTGCTAGCAATCGTGTATTTTATGTGTCCCTATATAATTACGACGTAAAAGCAAATAACAGATAGACACACAGACCAAACTTAAATAAATTTAATTTTTTTAAATCCCACATTGACTGGCATGATTATGTTAGTATTCAAATGTCTATCAATAAACTCAACGTGAATTCGCGATTAGTCGCTTCTATCTAATTGAGTTTTAGTGAGAGTACTTGTTTTATCGATAAACTTATAAACATGCTATCGATGTAGAATAATGTCATTTCAGGGTTATTATATGAATATATTATAAAACATTAGAATCAGTTGATACTGTTCTATATATATATTCTAGTTTACCGATGATTGTTAAATAAGGATTCTAAATTAAATTGATAATGTTTTACCTGTAATTTTACTCGCGCGTTTATCTATATATATATAACAAAAGTAACATAGGTATATAAAATTCCTAACCAATTTACCTTTGTTTCGAACTTCATTTTCAATCTTCAAATACTTTTAATATAAACGTTACTAAAGATTACTTAAAAAAAACTTTAATTTCTATGCTACTACTTACTACAAAATTACAATAGTTTTACTTTTAATCATCCGGTCATGCTGTAGAAAACAACTTTTTACACGAAAAAATATTGCAACGTAAAATCTGTTTCCCACACAGAAATACTTGTTGACTGTTTCTTTTTTCTATTACAAACTATGTCTGTCCCATCACTAATACCCTGGAACCGCAGCTCAGGTGTGGCGTTAACATTACATTACTCGCATGCGATGACTAGTTATATCGATATTCTTTCCATTTCGATACGTATCGACCAGTAGCGCAACTCTATTTGCTCATTGTACTAGACACAAATAGACATTTTTGTGGTCAATATCTGAATGTTATTTCACGTTATATTGTAAGTTACTATTTATATTATACAAAGGTACTAGTAGTATCTTCCCATACTTACTTGTGACATAATACTTTTAAGAGTAATTAGGAAAATTAAGGGAAAATGAACTAAAACAATTCTTGAAGCGGGTTTTATCATCATTATCGGTTTATCACTGTCCACTTTTTGACAAGCCTCTCATATTGATAGCTAATTTGACCACTAAGGTACTGGGTTATGTCAAAATATCAGCTCAATCGCTGCAGACCTTTTTGAGTTATTGAAACGGAAACAAATTCAATCTAACATTTATAAATATACATGTATACATTGAAAGCGTTATATACTCCTTCCGAAGTTTGTATCAATGCAAATTGGCCGTAATATAAATAGATAGACGAGCTTATTTCAACAACCTCTTGTAAATGGAATCAAGTATTCAATTCTCTGATGCAGCAGTTCCTTGAAATAACAAAAGGACCGTTCGAATAGAAACAGATTTGATAACAATGATATGACGATTCCTTTGATATTTCTCAATAAATACGTCGAAATAGAAAATAGGTAAAATAGCTATCTATTATTTTTAGTAAATAATGAAAAGATGAGATGGCCAAAACAAGTATTTTTAAGTACTTTCCTTGATACTTTCATTTCGTGTTATTCACCAACATGTGAGCACATAATTTAAAAGTAGATTTTTCATTGAAGAAGGGAACCTTTGATTAAAAACAAGTCAAGAAATATACTGTAAAGGAACAGGCATCATATTCCTTTAACATGAAGGAGGATCTTAAAGGTGGTAGAGGCACACTGATTACAGTACGAGTGGACCAGCTCGACCGGGGCGGTTCTACCCTCGCAAAGAAGATCAACCTAAAATTACATCATTTGTGAAGTATTACTATGCTGCCACATGCCTTTTCAGGTTTCTGGAAGCGCTGTTGATTGGAGGATATCTGCCCGTTCCTATGCAACTCTTCCACATTCTGTAAGAACGAGCTGCGGAGTTTCTATTACCTCCATGCATCTAATGCACCGAGAGCTGTTTGTTACACCTATAGTGAATAAGTACTTCTTTATGGGAGAATGTCCAGTTAGGATGCCTATGACCTTCCTGAGATCGTGCCTAGTCAATCTGATTAGATTGCTGGCTTGTCTTTCTGATGCCACCGCAACTGCATTTTTTGTTTGCTTGCATCCTTCGTTGTTTCTCCATTCAGTTTTCTGTTTTTTTTCGGTATTGGCGCGCCGCCATGTTTTTATTAGGGCTTGGGATAGGGGTTCACAAACTGTTGTATCTGATCCCCTTTTGGCCAACTCGTGTGCAGGGTCGTTACCCATTGAGTTACTGAACCCTTTCAGGCATTACAAGGTAATTTGTTTATGGTAACAATGGACTAAAAATTGTTACGACATTCCTTTATAAGGGCAGAGGTCATATTGTTGCTCTGCAGGGCTTGATACATGAATGCACTGTAAAAGATAATTTTGATCTTTGATTCTCTCAAATCTCTAGCTATAAGAGCTTGTGCTTCTTTGACATTGTCAATATATTCTGCGTGAAAGATTATGTTTAGTCTAGAGTTGTTGATATGTTGTTAATTAGGTCGTTCGGCCTTAACCCTCTCCTGAGAGGAGACTCGAGCCCAGCTCCGGTGCCCTTTTCTGTTTTGAAGCCGTCCTTGTATAGACGGTTACTAACTTGAACGAATGAATACGTCAACACTATACTGCATTTTCCTTCATTTTTTTTGGATATCTTAACTTCACTTATTATACTGAATGATAGGTTTGGCTGTAGATTTTTTACCACATCAACTACTATTGTAATTCCAAATACGTAGTTTGATTATAATTTTCACTTCAGTTTATCTTTTTATGATTTCAACTACCTGTATTATGCATGTTTAATAAAGAAACCATGGAGGCAATTGAAAAATAATAAACCTAACTTTTTTTTGGGTTTTTATTTTTATATAAGAACTGCCAAAATAACTCTTCTCTTCCTGATGGAAAGCATAAGCAGAATCTAAGAGTGGTGTTCAGTATCCTCATTGCGAATACAGTGCGTACTGCAGCATGTAAACCCACACTGTTTTGTCCTAATAGCAGTGGCTTTTTCACGCCCCGTTTAAAGGGTCTGAGATGGCCAGGGTCAGGGTAACATGTACGCTGGTAGTGCGTTCCAGGTTTTTACTGCTTGGCACAGGTCCTTCCTGGACGGAAGATCCGAACCATTTAGTTCGAGAGCATACGTCTGCTACTCTATTTATCAACAGGGTTTCTTAAAGCGATACTAAATTAAGCACTGTATTTTTTATTTATTTATTTATCTTTATTGTATATACATAGTACGAAGTGGTACAACAGGAACAATCACACAATATTTATAACAATTGGCGGTCTTATCGCTCTCGGCGATTTCTTCCATACAACCACCTGTGAAAATGTACCTATTTGACTGCCTCGGTGGCGCAGTAGTAGCGTATGCGACTGCTGTTCATGAGGTCTCGGGTTCGAATCCTGGGTCGGACCAAATGTTTGTATGATCTGTAAATTTTTGTTTCGGAGTTTGGATGTTTTCTATGTATAATATGTATGTATTTACAAAAAAAAAGTATTTATATATTCATATTAGTTGTCTAGTACCCATAATACAAGCTCTGCTTAGTTTGGGACCAGATGACGTTGTGTGAGATGTCCGAAATATTTATTTATTATTTATTATTATATATTTGATCAAGACCTCTTTGCAACGGAGAAACCTACGTCTAGCAGTGGAGTGTTGTTGATGATGATGGTAATTAAGAAAGAAACACTATCCTTTACTATAAAAAAAACCAAAATTAACCAATGTCATGAAATATCGATCGAAAAAGTATTGATCAAGAAGTTAATTGAGTATAAAAAGCTTACTTAGAGAATCTGATGATCCGAATAAACGAGAGAGCCGTGGGAGAGCCACGCTTCGGCATGAATGGGCCGGCTCGACCGGAGTGATACCACGGCCTCACAGAAAACCGGTGTGAAATAGCGCTTACGCTGTGTTTCATCGAGTGAGTGAGGATACCGGAGGCCCATACCCCAATCCAACGCCCCCTATCCCCCTCACCATCTCCCTTCCCCTCAGGCCGTCATAGTGTGGGTCACCATGGTGCATTATTCTTTTTCGCATTGAGGATGGTGACCACCACTCTTGGATTCTGCTTATGCTTTCCGTCAGGCAGGGCAGAGTCATTTTGGCAGGTTAAATATATTAAAAAAAAAAGAAAAAACGTTCAGGTGGACTACCGTATGAATATAGTTATTTATGCCGTTACAATATCACCTAAATAATTCTAATCAGAAGTTTACTAATAAATAGTATATTATTACATAATTCAACGGATTTCCTACGGATAATATCTAATATTATTATTTTATTGGTAAATAAAAGTTAGATATAAGTATTATTTCGAATTATTATTGTTGTGCGTTATTTTTTACCGTTGCTTACTTTACATTATAAGTTTCGATTGAACTCCAGTCACGTCGTTAAGCTTATAAACAACTTAGAGAAAGAAACTTCTCGAAAAACTTAAACGTTACTTTCAGTCAAGTGACAGGGTATGTTCTAACATTGACTTCTAAAAGATCAAAATTATCGAAGAAAGTACAAAGCAGGTTGGTGAGCAATTAAGTTGATTACTTGACGGTAACGGTAGACCGATTGTCTTAAGTTCCGCCTAATGAAGTCATTTATTCAATAAACTGTGCGTGTGTTGGTTACATAAGGTTGTGAAGACTATCAAGCAAATATGCTGGACGCTTTCTCAGTATCGATTCAGTTTAATACGAACAAACTTAACAGTAGTATTTAAATATAAAAAAATAAAAAAATACCAATGCCCGACGAATAATATTAGGATGTTGTATATATGATAATCAGATTTAGGAATGGTAGTTTTTTTTGTTTCCTCCGTTACTCCGTAGTTCGACGTATATTCGGTAGGTAGCGCTGTAGTGTGTTTTTGTTCTGCGTTGTATGTGGGAGTCGCGACATAAGGATTATTTTGGTAACCATAATTGATTTTTACTGTCATCTATGTTATGTACAAAAAAATCATAGTTGAAATAACAGAGTCATTTCAATAATGGATGAGTTTATTAAATGCAAAATTAATGAAAATAGTACACACCAAGAAAAGCACTGGTATATTTTAAAAAAAAAAACATGAAATGAAATATTTCAGACAAAACACACAGCGCCATCTAGTCCAAAAGTACAAAGTAATCAAAGTATGCATATATAATAAGTATGTTTTTTTGTAAATACATACTTATTATATATAGAGTACATCTAAACTCTGAATCAAATATTTGTAGATCATACAAACATTTGGCCCGACCTGGATATCGAACCCGAGACCTCAAGTACAGCAGTCGTATACGCTACAACTGGGCCATATAATAGCTATAGTGTTAACAAAACCAGGAAAATATTTAAATAACTTGCTTAGATCGATATAAACTCGCCCACAATTACCAATACGATTGTTCATCTTTTGATGCCAGAAACTGTTTTATTACGTTTACCGTTCTGTCTGCATGTGTGTCATGGTACACTGCCTTGGCACTGAAAATCACAATCGCAATTGACAAGGCGCTTTATTTTCATTGCGACGCTCATTCTTCAGCCGCACCAACTTTATTAGAACAATGTTCTCAAGGAAAAATTGGAGAAATCCTTGATTGAAATGTAAAAACAAGGCGACGATTGATTCAAAGTGTGTCTAAATTAAGGAATACATTAATGTGTAGAAAGTATAACTAATTGTTTCTTGCATCTCCAGAATTGCTGCTCAACCACATGAGGACGCTCTTGTCCTTTTAGAAGTAGGAGAGCCATGCTTCGACACAAATGAGCCGACTCTACCGGAGTGATACCACAATCTCAAAGAAACCTATGTTAAAAACCACTACCGCTGTGTTTCACCGAGTGAGTGATGATTCCGAAGGCCCAGTCTTTTGTTTGCAACAATGTACGACTCGCGGGAATCTTGTCATGCTATGATTTTCTTTAAGAACTGTAAGGAATCTCAAGAAAATTTAAATGCTGCTTTTGGGGAGTCTGCTCCTGTGTTAGCAACAATTATTTATTTGTTACGTGAATTCAAACGTGGTCGGGAGAACTTAAACGGTGACCCCAGACCCGGACGACCAACAACTGCAGTGACTCATAAAAACGCCATTAGGGTGGAGTGGTTATTGCGAGAGTTTAGACATATTACACATCGAGCGATACAGGCTGAACTAATCGTTGAACCACAGGCTGTGTCCACCATTCTGCAAGAACACTTCAAAGTTAGGAACCTTGCTTCGCTATGGTTACCTCACTTTCTCCTTGATAAGAAAAAACGCCGTCGTGTTTATTAGTGCAAAATTTATGTTACAAAAGTTCGAAGTAGGAAATTCGCAAAAAGTATCCTACATTCTCACAAGTAACGAATAACTACGATCCTCTTACGAAGCAGCATCCCAAGCAATGAGATTAAAAAAAATGTTAGTGGTTTTTGACACAGTAGACCAGTAGTAGTAATTCCGCTAGAAGACCGTAGAAGTTTGTCAGCCTCAAGCTTTTGGGGAGTTGCATAGCGAGTGCCCAAGTGCTCCTTTTTTCACCTGGATAACGCGCCCGATCACACACCTGCTAGAACTATGGACTATTTTACAACTTCGGGGATACAAATGTCATCATCATCATCATCTCTGTGGCGCAGTGGTAGCGAATGCGACTGCTGTTCAAGAGGTCTCGGGTTCGATTCCTGAGTCGGGCCAAATGTTTGTATGATCTGCAAATATTTGTTTCGGAATTTGGGTGTTTTCTATGTATAATATGTATGTATTTACAAAAAAAAAACGTATATTAGTATTAATATCAGTTATCTAGTACCCATAGTATAAGCTCTGCTTAGTTTGGGACTAGATGGCGTTGTGTGTTAAAATGTCTGAACATATTTATTTATTTATTTATCATCATCATCATCAGCCTGTCGCAGTCTACTGCTGGACACAAATGTTATCCCCATGGTAAAAAATGCTTCGCGGGCCAAAATTTAGCACTGCAGACGAGGCTGTCGAAGTATTTCGTTGGTAATCCAGTCGCAAGACACGTTTCTAAATGTTTTAAAAGCTTGCCCACCTGAATGCATAAGTTTGTAAATAAACTTCTTTTATAATATATCTTTTATTCATTTCATTAATATTTTTGAAACAGCCCACGCAGAAATAAACACATTGAACGGGACTTATTACCAGTAAAATTATTAAAAAGAATTAAGATAAAAGATTTAAATACGTGTACGATCATTCAATTAGGCAATTACAAGTAAAATGAATAGAAATTAAAGTATGAAATCTATATTAAAAGAAGTCTAACAACACAGCTTTTTTGTTAACACATTTTTGGCATGCGTCTAAATACATCAATAAAAGAAACACCTTTCTTATTACAGTTAAAATGTAATTAAAAAACTGTTACGCCGAAACATGCGACCAGTCACCCTGTAGCTCTAGATTACATCACATAAATTCATTTCTCCACTACATATTAATTTTAAAACACCAAACAGCCTCTTGAATCAAAGCAATTATTTATAATAAGAGACTTATCTCTAGAGTGGCGGTATGTAGAGCTTGGTTTATTATTTCCGTTCGGTACGCACCGGATGAGTTAACGTTATAATATTTAGGGTTCCGTAACAGTGCGATCGTATTGCAAAATATAGAGCCGTCTTATCTTAAAAGGCAGATATAGGAAACTGAGGTTGTTTTTAGAGTCTGAGGTTACAAAATTTTAAATATATTATGAGCCCCCGTACGTAGTTCATTTTAATTATTTTCATCACTATTGTTTATTATTTTAGTAGCTTAGGCTTAAAGCTTATAACATTATTTGTTATTAGTAATTTGAGTTAGTAGTTGTAGTAAGTAGAGGCGCTCATATTCCAGTTGCATTCAGTGATTAGGAACAATCACGGTGGATAAGCAACGACGGTACGGTAGGCCTTCGGGCGGCTTAAAAACATCCATGGCAAGATACGCAGCCACAACGTTATTTTGCCAGTTCCCAACCCGCACTTGGCCAGCGTAGGGACGTATGGCCTTAACCCTCTCCTGAGAGGAGACCTGAGCCCAACAGTGAGACATTACGGGTTGTTGATGAAAAAAAATTTTTTTTTCAAAAATCTTTATTCTTGTTAGTTATTACACCTAAAGGAACCAGAAAAAACAATTGGATGAATAAATGATAATATAGTGGAATTCCAAAAAATGTTTACGGAACCTTTATTCTTTTAATAAGTTTTACTTGACCAAATATTTCATTAAATTAATAGCGATTTATCCACCTTACATGTAGCTCAAATTTTTGCATTTATTAAACTAATAAAGTTATATATATATATACACGTATGTTGCCTTCAATATTATACATAATAAACTAGTTTTGTTTCTACTTCTTTTAATAATCTTAATACAGGTTTACGATAACATATTTTAATCATACCGATTTTGATCATACGATAAACATTGATGATCAGAATGCTTACCCGGAACTTGACTGTAGGACACAGCACTCCAACTGCAACTGCACAGAAAGATAATAATATCCACACGATTCAAAATTTTATTTTGTTTGTTTCTCTGTCAGATCTCGTCGTCGTCATCGTCGTCTCTAACATCGTATTTTTCCATGATACGCAAGAAATCTTTCTCGCAAGCTATCGATACTTACCAATAATGTTATGAATACTACTTAAAATATATATAGATAGTACATTGCGAAAGAGTTTGCACTTCTTGACAACGGCTAATTAGAGATGTTCGAATAGAACTATAGCTAACATCTCCAAATCCATTTCAATAAATTATAATGAATTATAATAAATTTATACACTTGATGGAAGTTTTTAAGATGTATTCTAATATAAAAAATTGTTGTAGATTGTAGTAGAATAGCTACCAGTGAGTTTAATTCTAGAATACAATGATTTCATTTTCATTCTAAGTACTACTTCTACCAATGTTTTCCCATATTCCTATCAATTATTTCTGAAGATAACGTTAGTGGGTTGGCCTCATTTTAATGAGTGTATAGAATAAAATGAACGAAATCTCTCGGCACTCAAACGACAATCATCGTTACAAATAATAAATATGTTTTGTGTTGTAACTACTGTACGCTCGTCTACTTTTTCAGGTATACATGCGTATATGTAAGAATATTAAAGCTGAAATTCATATTGTATCATTATTTGTTGTAGTTTGATTGTTAATAATGATAAAAGATTTTGAATTATATTTTTAAAACTTTAAGCAGATTTTTACCATTCCATAATACAAATACAAACTGAAAACGACAATAAATATTGCAAACTAATAAAATGTTTCAAAATAAACCATAGTGATTACGTTGCACCGAGGTCGGGGGAAAGAAAAGGGAAAAAAATTCCATACCTCCCTTACCCCTAATTACTTTTCCGAAACACGTAGTAGGACAAATGTACACCATATTTTTTACAAGTAACGATTGCAATTTGACATTTATTGTAGGCATTAGGGAGAACGATACTAGCCACAATACGAGAGGCCATTTTGTACACGAGTTGAATTCATAAAATGGCGGATTGTAGATGCGTTGACAAACCGAGTGGTGTTCATTTGGTTTTTTATGTTAGGTATATTGGTCAACGATGAGTCGTTCGATGGTTAGTGACGCATAAGATGAGTTGTTTGAACACATGTCTGCCTCGTTATAAACAACTGCCTCTTTGGTCTAGTGGTTAGCGTATGCGACTGCCGATCAAGAGGTATTGGGTTTGATTCTCAGCAAAATAGTGTTTTTCAGTTTTTCTGTTATAGAAACGCTTAAAAAGAATGCGGATACTGAAAATTTGCATCTTGACGTGCACATAAGTCCTGCGCCGCATCTCTCCCCGAACGTGCCGGATAATCGTCCTATCGGATTGTGACAGTGAGGGAACAGAGAGTGCACTTGTGTTTGTTCACACACTTGTACACTACAATAACTCCTACGTCGTTTGTATTCATTGAAACCGGCTACCATAGTCGAAATCGGCTAAGATTATGTCATCATCATGAATACTATTTTCTATTTTTAACTTTCTCGCTAGGACGTCATCGTGTGCATCAACATGCTACACTGTTGCATTGTCTGCATTTACAATGAGTATGGTAAGCACTATTCTTGTATTCTGCTCAAGCTTTTTATCAGGCAGAGCTTTAATTTGGCAGGCTAATTTAAAAAAAAATACTTCAATATAATATATTATATATATTGGATATTTATTAAAAGAAACATCAATTCAACACCAAAACTTAGCTTGAGACCATTTTTCAAATGTTATTTCGATATCAGCACCATTAATCACTGTATCTTGTTTTGATTTTAAGTATGATGTTCAAACAATAGGGATCATTAAAATATCAATTAACTATTTCTTAGATATACTTTTACTAATGACTTCGTTTACTAACTTAAAAATAATATATTAAAATCTTGGAAGAAATAACTTTTCGTTAGAAATAAATACGAAAGATTTGTTTTTTTTTTTTGTTTAGGAGTTTTCAAGTAACTAACAGTCTAATTCTAAGAATGAAATTCCTGGAACTGTTTTCACTACAAACTGATCTTGAAATGTTACCATCTAATATTCTTGGAAAAGTAAGGTAATTTTAGGTTAAAAATACAATCGAAAAATTAGTTACTGGTTGGGAACAATAAACACATCTTCACTACAAATTTCTTCTTCTCTTGTGAAGTATTTCTTGCTCGTATTTAACTAATAACTTTTTACATTGCATCGTTTTTGTTGCAAATGTCCGATATAACAAGGTATCAAGGAGGTTCGTGGATAGTTCTTATCTCTTTTGGATACTTTTATTGAGCTCCTCCTGATGGCCGAGGTAGGCCCACGCGGGACTAAAGGGTATATTAGCTCTCCGAGAATCCTACATGTGTTTTTCACTTCATCTACCTAGGGTATGATGTGATGGGCACACCGTCATTGTGGCGGTTAAACCGAGGATTGGCTCGAGAGGCGTCACGAGTTAAAGAGTGGTTCGTGGGCAGTTCTTATGTATGAAAATGCTTTCAATCATCTTCATACATAAAAACATTCAAGAGAAAAATACTTTAATCGTAAACCTAAAATTGAGTGCTTCGAAATAAAATAAGCTGGTTAGATAAGTGGAATTTAACAAACGTAGAAAAGTAGAATTTAAATACAAGATGTTTAACAAACTAGCTGACCCGGCGAACTTCGTACCGCCATATTCCGAAATTCCATATATACCAAAAATTTATTTTAGTAACTCTTACTTTCCGGAGGGCCGTAGTGTATACGACTAAGCGGACTAAGAGAATACATTACTACAATAGCATAAAAAAGAATTATCCACTTTGGTGCAGTCAATCGAAAATTATTAGGAATATAACTTTATGCATAAATTCAATATTAAAATTAAAATATACATTTAATATACATATAAGTTCTACTTTTTTGCGTTTATTAAATATTCAGATATGATTTAAGTTCGTCCATTTAAAAATTGTATTCAAATGTATAACATGTATTTAACACACAAGTGAACTATTAAACGGCATTACATTCCATTAAGTACCAACGATTAAATCGTATATCATTAATCATATTACATTAGCGATTGCTTTGTCTGTCCGTCTATTGAAAATCAGACAATAGAGTCGATCGTGACCTTTTATATGTATAAAATAAACTAATAATATGGCTGGAAGCGGTATTACTTATTATTTACCTCTTCACTAAAAATAAACGGTATTCTAAATATGTAGTTCTGTAAACCAGTTATTATATTTTAGGTTCCAGATGTATCCTTTTGATCAAGGTTTCGAGAAGTGAGCTATAAAATCTAAAGAAAAAAGATAGCGATTCTGAGTGGGAATAATTTTAAAATGTTAAGTGTTACCCCTATTCATTCCATGGGTGCCGTAAGCTCAGACTAAAAGAGAAAACAATGCAAGCCAGCAGCTCTGGAAAGTGTACTTGAAATAACTCTATACAAACCCTCTTGGCCAGCTTGCTAAGGTAGCATAATACTTGAAGTGGTATTAAGAAAAATCCTTAATGAATACTGTCGAAAACGATGGCAGACAGGTTGTGTTGTCCGAGAAGGGACCAACGTCTGGCAGTTAACTGAACAACGTTATTGATGAGATGAATTTTCATGAGGTAAAGAGCTGATTTGTTCTAGGTAAAATGACCTAAAAACATTTTAAAAATGATCATGATGAATATCAAAATGATATAATAAATTAAAAATTCTAATAAAAATAAAGTGTCCCAAAGGTTTTAAGTATATATTCTATAAATATCACACATTACACCTTTCTTTCTTTTCTTTTTCTTTTTTTTTTATTAAACAACTACCGCATTAGGAATATAAATTCCTGTGTCGCGGGGATCTTTACAAACATACATGAAACGGACACAAAGTACACCCAGACTTAGAACAACAATTTATGGATCACACAAAGTGTTGTCCCATGTAGGGTTTGAACCCACAACACTTGGCGCAGTAGGAAGCGGTATACCTGCCTACGATATGTGTTGCCACTGAACTGGTATAAAGAAAAATGGTTAATGAATACCATCTAAAACGATTGCAGACTGGATGCCAGTTTTAATAACAATAGATATTATCATTAATCTAATAATAAATGATGCTGATCAGACGATCAAAATAAGTAAGTCGATTAAGAAGCCGACAAAAAATCAAAAACAAAGTGATTTGAATTTGATCCTACTTGCAGACAAAACTGAACCTTCTTCTGATTTTAGACACAGAGTGAAATCCAGTGGTGTAGTTTTTGTTGTAAGCAGTTCTCTTTGAAACTACTATACAATTAAGAAAATATATCTTAAATGGTGTCATATCATTTTAGTAAATACAAATGGATATATTTTGAGTCTTTTCTACATCTCGCGAACAAGTTTGTTCATGCAATAAGGAATAAGACAGCATATTTGCATCTATAATAATGTTATAAATTCGAAAATAACTTGTCTGTCTGTTTGTTACGCTTTCACGGTAAAATCAGTCAGTTCAATAAAATTTAACATACAGATACTTGAGGAAGAAGATAGACTACTTTTTACGGCGATAAAAGTATGATGATGTTCTCCTAGCTGATTACGGACATGGCGGTTAGTCTCAACAGAAACCTGCCAACTACGCAGGAGATATTACAGTGCACAAGACTGTCGGCTAGCACAGGTGCACTCTCTGTTTTCTTTCTCTTATAATCCGATGGGACAGGTAACTGACACGATCGGAGAGAGATCACGCGCAGGATCGACAGCTTTACGAGCTCTCCGAGGCAGAGGGCCACAGACCCCAACTTCCTAACTCCGAGCTGTTATTAAGTCTTTCCATAACCAGAAAGACTCAAACGACCTGAGATTCGAACCCGAGACCTTTTGATCGGCAGTCGCATACTGCAATCGCTAGACCTACGAGTCGTATATGAATACGGGGCAAAGTCACAGTCACATATCTAGTCTTTAAAATTAAAAGCGTGACTTCATTGTATCTTCATTGTATATAAAAATGGGATGGTCATTGTTTTTTGACAAGGCTCATTTTGTTGTTTGTGTTTTTCTTCATATTAATTGACAATTTCAATTATAATTTATGGTCTACATTTAATGTAGGCCATGACTATGAAATTCTTTAGTTTGTACTGATATTATTTACGATAGCCTAAAGGCCCGATATAAATGAACTAATTACGCAAATTCGCAAAAATAACGTACTATCAGGCACTTCTACGCTCATCATATTAATATTATTTTTATCTTCAAACAGTAAATTATAATATTATTTTTATCTTTTTTTTCAAAGACAGCTTTTGTTACAAGAATATTCTTGGGTATCGGGGACTTTACAAACATATATTAAATGGACACTAAAATCAAACAGATTTAGTACCATGCTTATTACGTACTTTACTAAGGTAAGTTCGAGTTTTAGGTTGGTATAAAAGTACTAAAGAATGTTTTATATTTAAATGAACAAAATAAATATTTTAACCAACATTGCACCAAGACTTCTGTTTTTATTCAACCCAAGATTTAATTGCACTTCATTCGTATAAAATTATTGTGCTAGTTTTTGGCCTCAAGCTATCAAGGAGCTGACTGTGTTTTATTTATCGTCTTTAATAATATAATTGGCAGGCGGCTACTGATATTGGAAGTAGTTTAAGTGAAACGTACTGAAGACTGTAATTTCTTGAAGACTGATGACTCTGGGTAAATAATAATAAATGGGAGAAGATTCTGTTTTCTTGTTTTTTAAATCTATACCAGAATAAAAGTTAATAACAGTTATAGTGTTCAATTCTATATATGTACGTATATTAAAACAGTTGATTAGATTTAAATCAGTGTTTAAAAGTTTTCACTATGCTAACAGATCAGAGCTTCTATGAAGATACTTGCCCTTAGTAAACTAGAATTAATTATAAGTAGCAGCAGTTATTAAGTAAGTTTCATTATAGAATTAAATCATATATTATCTAAAAATGAATCAATTAATGAAGAGGAATGTAAAGTATAATTTTAATGTGAAATGTTGAAGTAAGAAAATAATTGTGGCTATAGAATTTTGTGACAAAAATTTAGAAAGGAATGTAAAAAATTATTAAATGAATTTTTAAAGAACTTGTAAGTTGGTGCGGGCAGGCTCCAAAAGACTATCGAAATTGCCATCATACTGGAGAAGGGAAGTGGCAAATAATGATACCAACCTGGAGACGACATTAAGTAATAAGATTCTGTATGTAACATGGACGATTCTAAAATGCGGATTACTAGTTATTAATGCAGTCCACAATATTTTTTATCAATACTATGTATCTATATAAAAAAACTGAATCGCCGAAACGTATGTACGCGCACATCTCTAGAACGTTTGTACCTAATTGAAAAATTATTTTTTATGTGTTGCTTATTGTTACGACAAGGTTTGTAAAAAAAATAAAACCAGAATTTTTAAATTGTCTTGTGTCCGGGACTTTATAACGCCACAGCAGGCATAGGCAGTAAAATAAGATCTTTGAAATATAAAAAAAAATATGAAAAATGAAGTATATGGCGAAAATTTCTGATACAAAGTTTGTCGGGTCAACTAGTAGTTACTATATATATACAGCGTGTCACTGACTGTCAACCTATATACTTACGTACTAATTTTATAAATTTGAAATCAACTCTCTCTGTCTACCTGTCTACTGAACCACTTTCCGGATTCCAATAAATTGTGGCACCAAGATACACCGATACTTGAGAAAGGACATAGTCTACAACTTTCATGCACGTGGAGGGACCCGCGGGCAAGCTAGTTTCCCATAAAAGTATGTGAAACATCAGGTAAAATGTAGAAAATAAAGTAATGATGAAAATACCTATAAAATAAACTATGCCCTAAATACCTGAGACTATCAGACTGTTCCCAGGAAAAAACTAAATTTTTATGCTAGTGGATAAAATATAATATATTTCTGCATAATATTATACTTCACACTCGCACAACCTAGACAGATCTGTCGGAACAGCAGCTGACACATCTTTTACTTTACTGTATGATTTATTCTCCGAGATTTCTACCTTATACGGATCTCTTATTTAAATGCGAATGAATAAAAAGTGTTAGTCTAACTGTTATTAAAGCTGGTCGCAAAATAAGTATCGTGAATACAAAACTAATCTTTTGTGTACATTCGTCTTTGGCATTTTTCTTTTGTGTAAATTCGTCTGGATTCATTCATACTATTGAATTTTGATGTATATTAACACTCCGTGTGGTGATGGATTGAGACTACCGTACGTCGCCATGCCTATTTATCCCAAGGGTTTTATAAAAATCGACTAAATGAGCAAGGTTGTTCTGATGGTTTGTAATGGAAGGATTACTATCTTCATCTCTTCTATTAGTTCAATATTTTTTACGCAATTCACAATCAAGATATTCACAGACAGAGATAGACTTAGAAAACAGGATGGATTACGGATCAGACGTGTGATGATTATGATCAGGAATTAATAATTCAGTTTTTTTCCGTGTTTAAATCCCTTCGGATACCACCTCCTGGTGGCATGTCGGATTCAAACCGACTAAAACCGCACGCCGTCTCGTATATTAGGAGCCCGGGAATCAGTTACATCCTTGAACCCCGAAGTACCCCAGGCCACCTGCGGTTTCCAACTGGCCCCCTCCTGGGTGGTAACCCCAATGTTTCCATTGCTCCCCCAATAGGTAGGGCGTGAGTGCTACGAAGCGCGTGCACACCCTTTTTTTTTGCGGAGACCCCCTCGGCCATCGTGGCTCGACGGGCGGCTTCACGCCACACGCGTATCTCTTCTGGTGGAGAGCGAATGCTACTCTCCGCCCGGAATTCAGCCACCCGTCGATAAACTTCGGCGAGCACTTCCGCCTCCAAATCCCACGGGGGTGTGTTCCAGCAGCGCGTGCACACCCTACCCGAGCCTGCTTCTCCTGGGGTGACAAATGGCCACATCTATCACCCCCAGGCTTGCGCTTATGCACGACGAAGATCATTTGGCGATCACCGGCGCGCGAGTCATCTGTGGCACCTGGTCCGTTCCCGGGCCTGGCCGGGCCCGGATATACTGCCAGCATATGTAGCGCCGTGTCCACGGTCTTGCCATCACAATGGTAGCACTCAGGCGTTGGCTCCTTATGGATCAGACACAGGTGATCATCTGCGTCAGCCGCTATGATAGGTTCTCGAGCCAATCCTCTATAACGGTTCCTACCGCCGCAACAACGGCGTGCCCGGCGCTCGTTTGTCTAAGTTGTTCCTTCTATTCCTCCACGAGGACCTGGCGGAATTGGGATTCCTGATTTTCTCGATTCTCAGAACTCTTACAAATCTTATGTACCTCCTTGCGCCACTGGTAAAGGGAAGGACTCTCGCCTCCAGGTCCCATGGTGGAGTTCCCTTATAATACTGACAGCAAGCACGTTGTCTCAATAGTGTGATGTTGCTGGCAGGACCTCCGCCCGTACTGGGGCCCCATAAAGGGCCATGGACCGCACAACCCCCTCGTACAGTCTCTGGCAGAAATCATCAGACCCCCTCATGTTTGGAAACAACCGTGCCAAAGCGCGCGCTGCGCCAACCAACTTGGGGACCAGACTTCGGAAGTGGTATCGGAAGTCCCATCGGCCGTCGAGTACGAGCCCCAAATACCTCATAGAGGGCTCGTTCAAGATGAATACCCTAACTTCTTCAATGAAACTTATGAATCGGTGTGTACAGGCCCTGAAAAATTTTACAATTAAATTATGAATGTCTATCTTATTTTGTAATCAACCATCTCTACCAAATTATAACTTATTAAACTTAATATTGGCTTACATATTTGTTATTTCAATATTTAACTAATTTCAAAACAATTAAGTTTGTAAATTTTAATGGCTTTTAATGAATATCTAGCGATTTATATTTTGCAAATACTCGTATCTTGTGGAGCGGGCCGAGTCTACAATTTTGTCTAAATGTGTGTTTCATTATGCTCGAGTTTGTGTATTGCAGTAAATGAAAACACCTTAATGTCGCATATAATATCTGAGAGAGTCGAATTGCGTTGAAATGGACTAGTTATTAGTTTTTTTGTAGCAGTGCTTTTATTAAGTAGTTTAACATAATGACGCACAGATTTTGTTTGTTTTTTTTTAAATAAATAACTATGCTAGCTGTGCCCCGCGGTGTTACCCGGGACTTTTGTAGCTTATGAATCAAATCTTGCTTACGATTTCATTGGTTTTGAATTTGTTTTTAAGTTACTCTATTTTTCTGAAATGTAGTTTAGATTACTTCTAGTATCATCAGCTGCATGCCAGTCTCGACAGCTGATGCAGAGGAAACCGACAGACAAAGAAAAATTTAAAAGTAGATTTCTCGATGTGTATATATTTTGCTTAATGCGTATGTTGAATTTCTAAGACTTGAAATTCAGCATACGCATTGTTTAAAACCGGAGGTCAACTGATATTGACCTCCCTCGTCTCGTCTCTTCTCGTTTGCCTATTGCAGTCCACTGCTGCATAGGCCTCTCCAATTGCAAGCCACTTGGTTCGATCCTTAGCTTCTCGCATCCAACTCTTATCAGCCGTCTCGTGCAAATCATCACTCTACCTAGCCTGTGGATGTCCTACACTACATTAAAGCAAACCGGAGGTGGATCAATAAAAAATAGCCAATGACTATGACTATGAATATATATTTATTAAATTGATATTGTAGTTCATTTCTACTACCATTGTTAAAATTTAAATTTAGGGTTAAACACAGACTTACCACAGCGCTTCCAATAGAAGTGAATAGATAGGCTATTCAGTCGTTTAAATATAAAAATATAATGGTTGGTCTAATAGCGGGTTTTATCAGCAGTTCAATTAATTTTAATGATCTAGAAAATACGCCTCTAAAATTACTAAATGTATAATACGACGATCAACGATCGTCTGGTACAAAACAATCCGAACAAAGACAGGATTAATAATTGAATGTTTTAAAGTTCTAAAATAATGTGACATTTAACAAATAAACAAGAAAATATGCAAGAAGATACATATTTCAGTTATTGGTGGTTTAAAATACATTAACCTCATGTTATGATGAGAGTTTATACAAATATTACAAAATGTTAACAAAAAAAACCGATTTCAAAACTAAACTAAATTAAAATGGAACTAACAGTTTTCAAATTCAAAAAAATCATCAAAATCGGTACGCCCAGTCAAAAGTTCTGGGGTAAAATACATTAAAAAAAATCCGCCAAATTGAGAACCTCTTCCTAACTAACCGTTCTACTAACCAAAATTTTGTTGGATAACAAGAGGATAATAATCCAGGTCTAATTGCTAAGAAAACTCTTTCGTTAAATAACGTTAAATACAATTATAAAGGGAAAACATTGAATATTCTAAATAAACTTTAATTGCTTCATAACCAGACTAGCTTAGTCAACCGCATAATAGGAGAAAGGCGATTCTAAACCGAATTTTAAGCATCAGTTGTTGCACCATGTAATTAGCAATTCCAACTGTTTAAGTGTTATCTACTATTTGCGGTTCTTATATAATAAATTTATCTTCAATAGAGTAATTTTGTTCAAGTATCACTGAACTTTATGCTTATGTAGTTAGGATACATAATGTAATAAAATAACAAATAAATATTTTCGGACATTTTAACACACAACGCTATCTAGTCCCAAACTAAGCAGAGCTTGTATTATGGGCACTAGACAACTGATATTAATACATATATACTTTTTTTTGTAAATACATACATAGTATAAATAGAAAACACCCAAACTCCGAAACAAATATTTGCTGATCATCAAACATTTATTCTGACTCAGGAATTGAACCCGAGACTTCTAGCATAGCAGGCGCATATGCTACCACTGCACACCGAGGCAGTCAAATATTGTGGACATGCTTCATACTATTACTGTATTCCATTATGTATTTATATTCCAGTGATTTCCTCTAGACACACATCTATTTTGACGTTATAACTTCAGACGTATTTGGAATTGGACAAACGTTTGTCTCAACTTTTGTAAGTATAATAGCTATAACATTTTGTTCACAAGAAAAGCTTTAAAGAACTGTTATCCGAATACGTAAAAAGTTTTAATAAAATTATGTATAACAAAAAAATATCCTATGTCACTAGGGTAATTATTACGAATCTAATGTTACCTCATTCATTAAAAACGGTTCAGTAGGGTAGGCGCTACGGTGGAACATACATAAACATACACTGTCAATACTATAACTCTTACTTTTGGCCTCGTCGTGGTTTGGTAAAAGTTATTAACAACATGTTCAGCAGATGCAAAGCAGAGACTAGCGCTAAAATTATTTATCTCACGGACTATTTAAAGTTTTCATTGTTTACCCTGACCCTGCACCCTGTGACCCTGTACTTAGTTATTCTAGCCTTGTCTCATTTCTAACTTATGAACCTTCACTTAAAATTTCAAGGATCCTCCGATACTTTTATCGCTTTGTAGAACCCTCGGAGGTTGTCGTAGACTTTTATGAGTCTAAATATAACTACCTATTTCATGTATACATCAAACACTGAGTATACTATATCCATGAAGAATCATGCAGAGGTATTATTAACGCCCATATACATACTTAATATTACAAATTCGAAAGTAATACTGTCTGCCTGTGTGTAACACTTTTACGGTTAAACCGGTTAACCGTTTTAAACCGGTTAACCGTTTACTACAATTTTATTTTATTTCGCGTAATAGAAGGTAATGTAATTAAGTTTTAAGAACTCTAGTCTACAGATATAAAAGTAGCTTGGGAGAGCCATGCCGCGGTATGCATATTTCGGCTCGACCGGAGTGATACCACGGCCTCACAGAAAACCGGTGTGAAACAGCGCCTGCGTTGTGTTTCACCGAGTGAGTGAGGATACCGGAGGCCCATAATCTAACCCTTCCCCCCATCCCCCTCCCCATCCCCCAAGGCCGGCAACGCACTTGTAACGCTTCTGGTGTTGCCGGTGTCCATGGGCGGCGCTAATCGCTTACCATCAGGTGATACGTCTGCTCGTTTGCTCCTTATTACATAAAAAAGTAGAGGATGACTAAAGAAAAAATGAATGGACTGTGTAAAAGAAGATATAGCCAGGAATGGAGTAAGTAGTGAACTGACGCGTGATTAAAGCTAATGGAGGAAGAAAACTCATTATAACAACCCCATATAAAGTTGGGAAAAGGGAAGGGAGATGGTGATGATGAATAGAAGGCACTGAGATCAAACCAGTGCTTTAAGAATTAAATAGGGAATAGGGAGTTGAATGACACAAGAAGAGTTGGTAATATTTGAAGATTATCTTAATAAAGGAATATTGGTTACACAAATTGGATAGGTAACCAAGTCGTAAAAACGGTGATTTTAACGTACTATTGTCACAAAGTCCGAATTATGGCCTAAGTGTTATTACCAAAATTTTAAGTCTGCTATCCCTCATGTGAAACTAAAAACTAGATCCTATTAACTATTTTTGGAATCCCAAACTGCAGTTTAAAATCTAAGCAGAGACAAATAAAGCAAAACTAATTAAAAAGCGAGTTTGCACCCATCCGAAGTTTGCACCAGTAAAGCCGTTCCCGTTACACCCCTGATTCGTCGAGTCGAAATTTGAGGGCCTAAAAGAAACTTAAATTGGACTTTTGTAAGGCTCTGCGTGGTACTTTAAGTTTCTTAGGTAACTTTGGGTGAAAATTAGATTTTCTGAATTCTGCCCTCCTTAGTTTTAATAGAATAATTGTTTTGTTAAATATTATCACAGGATTGACGGTGTCTCAACTATTATAACATTTGTTTTAATAAAATATTTTGAAGAAAAAAAAGTTAGCTTCAATATTATTTTCAAAAGTATGTTTAAAACTAATAACCAACTTAATATCTGATAATATACATTATCACTTGAATCTCCGATAAGTTAAGCAGGGATTTATTGAAGTAAATCTGGCTCCTACCGTACAATGAAGGTAATTTTGACGGTTAATGGAGGGCTAACAGATATTGGTCCGGATGGCATAAGGAAGCGGTTCCCGGATCCCTCCCGTCTCAGGCGCAGAGTGGCACACCGTGTGGTTTTAGTCGGTTCGGTCCCGACAAACGGCCCCGCCGCAAACCCTGGTGGGCTGAAGGCCGAGGGGGTTTCCACACGTAAAAAAAAAGAAAAAAAAGGGCCAACAGATATTACAGTGTTACCAGTGCGAGATTAGCCGTTAGAATAAAAAAGGTAATTTATATCAAGTTCAACTTACCATTTTCAGTACTATCCGAAGATTGTAAGATTCTAATGAAAGCTTAAACAGAAGGCTGTTTCTAAAGGAAATCATCCAAAACGCAATGTTATAAACAAAAATAAAATTAAAATAAAAGCAGGAAGACGATAATGTACTGTATTGAGTAATGAAGTGGGCACTTGAAGAAAACATTTCCTGTGAGACTTGCTCGTTCCAAGGATCTCACAGTTGAAGTTGTAGACAAATATGATAGTATTGTGTATTGTAAAGCGATTGCTTGTATATTTTTATCGAGTTTCTATTGCAGTAACTTATTTTTCTTCCCTATTTTATTTTTGGTTGTATATTAAACTACAATTTATATTACTATTAACATCTTTGGTACGTTGTAATCTATTTTATCGTTTATTTTAATTGTAAGTGATATCTCTTTGTTTACCACTTCAGCAAACCTTTAGCAAAAATCATTTTGAAGTAAATTTAGAAATTAATGTTACTGGATATGGATGGTTTCAATAGTCTCGATTACTTGTCAATATAACAGAGTAGTACTTATGGTAGCATAGGATGCAATGAAAGACAGACCCTTTCTGTGAGGCCCTACCGTCTTTTGCCTCTTTCAAACTCTTTCAAACATACACTTCATGGTTTATTTCTATAGAAGATTACGGACTGATGGTGATTAAATAAATTTGTTGTCATTTGAACTATAATAATATGATAAAATCAATATCCATTGCTGGCTGACAAATAAAATGCAAACCTAAGTAAGGTTAGGTTTTTCGTTTTGAAACTTCGCGAGGTTCGTGCTTTAGCTAAATAAGCAAATACCTGTTTTCAAGTTTTTCAAAATTGAACCCTCTAAAAGATGAAATTGAGTAACAAAGTCTTTAAATCAATATAGGTATCGTTTTTAAGATTTTTGAACTTTTGAACGAAAAAGACATCGGTTTTTAAGTTTTAACATTGCTGACATGAAATATCATGAATAATGCCCACCCTACTGGCCTCTTGGTACAGTTGTGTAAAAGAGTGCCTAAAATCCTAATTCCAACCTAAGGCAGTAAAACTAAAAAAAAATCTTCACTACGGTCCAGCCGTTTTCCCGTAATGCGCGTTTGAACTAAAAACAAAGAACAGCCTTCTTCAGTACACCATATGTTCGTTCAAACTGTCAGTGAGTTATGAAACTACAATGTAGGGAGCAATTATCCAAAAAAAAAACAGAATAATGAATCTAGTTGCTATATTGTGTTGTGCAGTTTGTTTATACCATCAAACTATTTTATAAATTAAATAAAATATTTTTGTATTCATGCGGGCCACACATGAAATAAAGGAAATTCCCATTAAGCCTAATAAATAATAACTAACAAGTCAACCATAAAGGCAATGGAAATATCATTATTATGGAACCTATGAATTCGTTATTTAACAAATGGCGTGTGGACTATTCCGTTTTAAGTTTGAAGTTTTATTCTTTATACTAGCTTTTGCAAGTGGCTTCGCTCACGGCAGATTTGATTTTGTGAGAAGGACTGAATATCAAACACACAATAAATAAATAAAAAAAAAACAAAACAAAATGTCTTTATAGACAATATTCTTTACTAATCCAGGAGCTAAAACCACTAAAACCATTGGGCTTAGTGAGCAAGTAACGTAGAACTGGCCATGAAACAAACAGTTTTCTCTTAAATATATCCCAACAAATAATAGAGTTAATTCTTGAAACCTGTTAAGTGTCATCGCGAACATAGACTTTGAGGGGTAACTGCAATAGTTTAAATTGAAACGGAAAAATGTTTGAAATTAAAGGAATTCGTGGTATACATACAATTTATCCTTGCGCACACCCAGTTAAAATTGTAACTTCCACCATCTTTCTACGTAAAGCTTTGACTATTAGCCTGATTCTATTTATGGGGGGCTTAAAATTTCACAAGAACATAACAGAGGTGTCGCGCGTAGAATAAACCTATGCCTATTTAAACAGGAATAGTGCGTATATAAATCTAGATAGTTTTTAATAAGATCAATGTGTGCCTCATAGCCCAGTTGCACACGGTGATTAGAAACAATCACCGAGGGTAAGCAACGACGGCGCGGTCAGTACCTAAATAGTAGTAGTAGTGTAGTAGCGGTCACACAGACCGCTGGTGGCATGTTACCATGAGCGTCTCCTTAATTCAGAGTTAACGTTAAGCAGTCGGTCCCGGTTGTTATCATACGATAACAGTTGTGAAGCTTAGTTGGAGGCCTTCGGGCGGCTTAAAAACATCCAACGGCAAGATAACGTAGCCACAACGTTGTTTTGCCAGTCCCCAACCCGCACTTGGCCAGCGTGAGGACGTATGACCTTAACCCTCTCCTGAGAGGAGACCTGAGCCCAGCAGCAGGACATTATGGGTTTTTGATGATGATGAATATGTGCCTTCCAATTAATGTGTGTCTATTGTTATACCTTGTAATTTGAATATGTCTACAGTTTCAAGTTGCGTGTTATTGTATGTTGTGTCAATGTTTATGAGGTATTGTAATAACTTCTTTGGGGCTTTGAGCACTTTTAGGGTGAACAAAATCCGCTAAGCTAAGTATTGCTTTGCCAACGAAATGCGACGACGAACGAAAGCATTAGCGGAATCCAAGAGTGGTGGTCACCAAACTCATTACAATTACACCATACAATGCAACAATGCAGCATGGTAATCGACACCATGGCAGTTTAGTATTGCTCCTGCATCATTGGGCCTCTAGTCTCGCACTCACCAACGGAACACGACAGCACGAACACTGTCATTTTACGTTGATTATCTGTGCGAGGATAGTACCACCCCTTTCGAGCCGGCCCGTTTGTGCTGGAATCAGCGTGGCTCTACTACCTTGTTTTCAATGAGCTATATATAGGCATACTGTGTACAAATGTGTACTTTTTGGATGAATGCAAAGTGTGAAATTCGCGTCATCGTCACCGCACGCTTCCTCGACGATACGATTCACAAGCTATTTGGTTTTCACTTCTATTGTTGTTCTAGAAACTGTTCTGCATTTTTTATTGTTTCTTTCTCTAATTTCATCACTCGCTAACAATTTGAACGAACATATGGTGTACTGAAGAAGGTTATTGTTTGTATGTTTTTCTTTGCATGCGCATTTCAGGAAGTCGGTTGTACCGTTGAAACTCTGGGCATAATATTAATTTACTATAATGATGATGATGGTTCATGATATTTCATATCCGCATAGTTAAAATTTAAAACCGATGTCATTTTCGTTTCCAGCGTAAAAATCTGAAAAACGATATCCATATTGCTTTAAAGACTTTCTTATATGATTTTACCTCTTAAAGGGTTGATTTAAAAAAAAACCTAAAACTGGTATTTGCTTATTTAGTTAAAGCACAAACCTCGCAAGGCTTCAACACAAAAAGCCTATGCAATTTTGGTGCACCACACAAACTTTGAACCCCGTTTCATCCCTTTAGGAGTTGAGTTATGTAAAATCCTTTCTTAGCGCACGCTTACATCATAATAGCTGTATTCGTGCCAAATTTCAGTGTAATCCGTTCAGTGGTTCGAGTTGTGTGTTGATAGATCAGGCAGTAACGGTTGTCTTTTTGATAAATATAAGATTAATTCCTCGATTGTGATTATTTACTGTCAACTTTTGGCACATAAATAAATAACAACAAACTGCATAAAAAATATCTCTTCTTGAGTCTATTGGGAAGGCAAATAATGAAAAGAAAATAAGTATTAGTAGGTCCTCTGTTACAATTTCTGAGGTTTGGATCTCTATTAGACACAATGATGTCTTAGGTTAAGAAGCAACAATCATTGGGTCGCAATAAGAAACCACAATATATTAATAATATATTTGACCAAAGGCTGTTGGTATTGGTATTAATATTTGACCGTAATTCTTCAGACGAATACAAATTACTTATACATTATGTATGTATTAATAAGCAATCTTTTGATACTAAACCCGAAGGATTTTGTGTTATTTGTTGCTTGAGTTTAGATAAAGAGGAGTAAATATTGTAAGTATCACGGTGTTATTAATACATACTTATATTATACATTAGGAGGCAGCTCGAGTTTCTTTATTACGATAGTGTTGGATATTAAAGTAGTGTTTTTTAATGGGATGGTAAGCAAACACCTCTGCTCGTAAACACCCGCAACACCAGAAGCGTCACAAGTCCGCTGCCAGCCTATTGGGAAGGAGTATGCTCTTGTTTTTAAGGTTTGAAGGGCTCATTGGTCCGGGAACACCGCAGGTGACAGTTCATTCCACAGTTTTGTTGAGGGAGGCAAAAAGAATCAGCGAAGATTTGTGGACTGCCAACCATCTCAATGATGGGGATGAAATTGCTGTCGCGTAGGACGACGACGGTAACAGGTGGCAAGGATCAGCCAGACTCAATAGAAGTGATAAAAGCTGCATATCGATGCCACATATCTACACAGTGCCAAAGAGTCTAGCCGATTTTAAACAGCTGGAATATATATAAAAACATCATATTATTCTCAAAATACTAAAAATATTTTTATTAACTTTAATATAGTAAAATAATACTTACTGAAAAAACTTTTTCCAATTATCCCAGACTTTATTTTTTAAGATGAAATAAGTTCAACAGCGAAGGCCGAAAATACTTAAACCTAAGTAAAAGTGATGTTTAAGTCTCAAGAACATTAAATACACCATAATTTAATCTTACTTGGAACTTAGATATAACTTTAGTAAGTTTATTAATAATGATAATAAAATATTATACTGCCAACGCTACCTGAATAATTGAGCATAACTTTTAATGCATAAAATTCCAACATTTGATGAATAAATACGTTTATAAAATACTAGTTTTTGCCTGCGGTTCCTCCTGTATGTATATTGATTATCGCGATGCATAAACCTATATCTTTTCCCAAGGAACAAAGTATTTCCATGAAAAAAAAACATAGAAATCATTGTACTGGTTTAGCTATGAAATTGTTATAGACAGACAGAGTATTACTATTGAATTTGTTTGTTTGTTCCACCGAGTGAGTGAGGATACCGGAGGCTCATACCCGATTTGATCCTAATAAGAGAATTTTATAACTTTACTTTTAAGAATATAGTGACTTAGGTGACAAAACCAACTGTATATAATAAATCTAAGCATAAAGAATATATTCTGTTCACTCAAAGTAAATTTCCTTATTCATGTAACTCTCATGTCATATTTATGAGTGTTTGCTATGTTAGAAATGAATATCAAATACTAGGACTATAAATCATTGAAGAGAAACATGAAGTCGGTAGTGTCTGGGCGGTGCTGGCTGATTGTTCTGTAACACCGAACTTTATACCGGCATCCGTTCCACACAAATCAAACAATATGAAAAGGAATACATACAATATTTATGAGGCCTTCATTGCTAGATTGTTTATTTGTTACAAATGTATCAATTAGTGTTATTGTGTTATATCAATATGTTTATGTTTGACGAAGAATTGCTAAGAAATAGCTTAGCTTATATGTACTTCAATGATATATTACACACTGCGTTTCGTATAAAATACACTAAATTCGGGTTAAAGAGGCGCTCATAGCCCAGTTGCACTCGGTAATTAGAAACAATCATCGAGGGTAAGCAACGATGGCGCGGTCAGTACCTGGATGGGTGACCGCTGGTGGCATGTTACCATGAGCGTCTCCGTGATTCGTGATGAGGTCACGTTAAGCAGTCGGTCCTGGTTGTTATCATACGATAACAGTCGTGAAGCTTAGTTGGAGGCCTTCGGGCGGCTTAAAAACATCCAACGGCAAGATTTACGTAGCCACAACGTATTCTTGCCAGTCCTCAACCCGCACTTGGCCAGCGTGGGGACGTATGGCCCTCTCCTGAGAGGAGACCCGAGCCCAGCAGTGGGACATTATGGGTTGTTGTTTGTTTTTGTTTGTTTTAAATTCGGGTTAGATTTTCAATATAAATAATTTTAAGGTTATAAATTTAGGTACCTTAATTGTAGCATAAAAGATGCAGCATACGATTTGATAAAATTACAGAATTGTGTTTTCCTAAGTATTCTTTACAAATGTGTGCTAAAATATAAGCAAACCTAATGTATGCATCTTGTTGGTAATTAGTGTTTTTTTGCGTACTTTATAACAGTTTTTAAATATATGTGTATTGAATGATTCCTTTAAAAACATACGAATTTTTAGTCAAATATTTCCTATAGTTTTCTTAGATCCAAATTGATTATCGTTAGTCAAACTTATATTACTAAAAAACAGAAAGATGATCTAACTAATACACCTAATAAACTTTAACTCATATAGGTAGTAAAATAAAATTTATAAGAATAACTTTAACACAACACCAGAAATTTCTATTCTGCTAATATTCTAATAATGATCAAGACTCCGAAAGACCTCCTCATAATAACCGTTCTACACAAAATACTACAAATAGTAGGATCAAATTGGAGGCCCAGATTGGTTTACAGGTATTACAATAATTAATGTAACCTTGAACATCTGCCGCTTCAATTACAATACGTTTTTGTTGGAAATTGAAAGCCTTACCATCGAGCTCCTTGTAAGCTTTGGATAAATTTCTAAAGAAATATTACGGTTATAAACGAAGAAGAAAATTTGAAGCAGAATAACCCATCTGTTGCATAATTGTTTAATCTTAAAATAGCATATAGTGTGGTATTGATAGACAACATATACCTATTAACTCTAGCTTTTTGGTCATCTTCATTATTTTTCTTTTTTTTTACTTAACTTTATCAGAATGGACTTGATACTTCCACCACAAAAATGACCATGTGCAAAGTAATTGTGATGTCAGAAAATTATGTGGAATATATCAAAAAAGGCAAATAATTAAGAAACATCATGAACGTTTAAGTTAACTATTTTAATTATCCGAACAAACATTGTACTTAAGTATTCAGAACAGAGTTCGCATAATTGCAGTAGTTTATAGACGGTGAAAGGCAGCTAGCCAATCCGCTCACTATACTGGATCTAACCGATGACCCGTTTTGTTTAAATAATTCATACATCTTGCGAAACCAGATCCTAACAAGGTTATACCTACGAGGAACCTTTTGTTGTTCTATTTAATAACTTGAATAGGTGTTTACTGGCTAAATACATTGTTTAACAAAGATTGTGGTGGTTTTAAGGTCATATCTGAGTTTGTTTCACTGAAACTCCCACAATCTTGATACGTAACGAAGTTATTTACTCTGTTATCCTACAGGGTAGTTACGTAAAACACGTGTATTACGGCCTTCTAATTTAGGTAGGTAAATATCTATAGAGAAATTCTGAGCTGTTCCTGTTAATGTTTGATTTAAGTTTTTGAACGAATTTGACTATAGGACTAGACATAAAGATTAAGAAAATGGTATCGAAAACCTTGGATATGAAATATTATATTATCAATCACCTGTGCCCAGAGATGTATCAGATATATCAGAATATCACCAGCCAATCGAACCTTACGGAAGCCGTACTGCTGGTCACTAAGTAAATGATGATCTTCTAGATACCTTATGAGTTGGCAATTGATAATGGACTCCATTATTTTGAAGAAGAAGGAAGTTAAGGCCATCGCTGTGGTGAGTATTTGATGTGAATTTTAGCATAATATCTCCACGCGTACCTGAAAAAATGATCCTTGCCAGGCAGACAGCCGGACTACCAAGTGATCCTAAAAGGATTCCGTTTATTCCTTTTGAGATACGGAACCCTAAAAATGAAGCCTGTTCGTTTAAACCTTTTAAACTACTAAATGGATTTGAATGCTTATATACGTGTAATATGTATGCATTATTATAGTCAGTTTTATTCAAGAAAGAGTAAAACATACGATTAATTACCATTTGTCGTCACAAGATATAAAATTCATATTACTCTATTTCCGATAAGAATTTTACACAAAATCTCTAATAATTCAAATGACAACCACTATAAATTTGTGACCACTCAAAGAGAGAGAGAAATTCCTCAAAATAAGAAATAAAGCAAGTTTTATTTAAATTATCTCTCCCCGACGCGCCAGGGCGTGTCATTTACTTCTGACAACCCAAGATTACTAGCGAGGCGCCTGAATGATGGAGCTACGTATGTTTTTATTAAGACTCCGCCATCCACGTATTTGTTTAGGACATAAGACTCGTTGAAGGGCACCCTTAATATTAAGTTTTGTTTACAGTATTAATATTATTTATGTATATGTTTGAAGCGTAATAGTAGATATATCGTTTATCGACAAATACTATCCTTTTCAAGCCATTGGTGACTTTGGGTGCATTTCCGTAAAGATGAAAAGGAGCATTTCGATGTTTTCTCTTCATGTTTTGCTTAGTTTTTAAGTAATCGTTATGTAATTTATAAATCCTGCTTTGTTTTATATATAATTTAATGACTGTCATTTTTAGGCGAATCAGTGGCGTGACCTGTATAATATTACTACTATTGTTGTACTACAGATATGCCAAAATAAAACAAAACAAAAAAGCATTGTGAAGACTCCATGCTCTTTCCATGATATTGGCTGATAACTTCTATTTTACAACTAAGCAGGTATATCGACGAGATTTGAATCTTGGAAACTTTTTAACATTTATACTTCAATTTACATGGACAGAAATTTTGGGATTATTAGTGCAGAGGATATTGAGTTCAATTTATTATGAGCACGCCTATTGGAGTATATTATAAAGAACTCTTTATCGGTTGCATTCCATTCAACACTCAGCAGTCTAGTGTATACCATTAAGTTATTTATTCTTGAGTTTCTTGTTACAATCAACAAGAATATTTTTTTATGACAGATATACAGACAGTAAGGCCACCTGATGGAAAATGACCTGAGCCTCAAAGTGATATACTGAACTACTGGCATAGTTGTTTTATTAGCCTATAACATATCTCCTTTCTATAAATTATTTCCTTCCTTAAAAAATCAAAGTATCTCCAAAACAAATTTAATTGAAATCGATATAGCTATTTAACCATAAAAATATAACAGGCAGATAGACTGAGTTACTTTCGAATTTATAGTATAAGTATAGAATTATGGATTAATAATGATTAAATCCAATGAACTATATTACACCAATGTACAAACATTTTAAATTTCAACAGTTTCTTCACAATCATATTCGATGGTATAAATAGAGTCCAGTGAAATGTTTTCTATTGTAACAAGAATAGAGTGAAATAAAAAAGCACATCGCATTAAAGACGCTTCATAAAATTATACTGATAATGGGGTCTCTTGCGACCTTACAGGGGGCCAATAAACATCTCTGCGAAATCTTTTCAAAGGGAAAAAGAAATGTTAGCAACATTCCAAATACGTACTCGCACATACCTACCACACCTTCGATAGGGTGAGCATTTAAAAGTATTCACGTAGACTTCTCTCGTATATTAGATTTGTACTTATTAGTATTATACTTTCGTTTCGTTGTATATCATTGTTTCGGATTGCTCCAAGTATTATTAAGGAATTTTTAAAGTGAAAACTGCTTTATCTGCTTTGATCACTTTTTGATGGTAGGAAATCTGACGTACAAAATTTATTTGGCCATGTTGAGCACTTTTTCATCAAAGCGTCAAACATTATTATGTCACCGACTTGATGATGTTTGATGTTGATAATTTCAATTATCAACAACATTATGAAATTTCTAATTTTAGACATTAATTTTTAAAATGACATTCTAAGTTGTAAGTTTTAACTTCTTCTCCTAATGCTAACTTTATTTATTGAATATGTATTTATAAAAAATACAATAATCTTATTATTATTGTCAGTTTTTTTTGTTTCACTATTTTAAACGATTGACAAAAAACGTTTTTTTTTTTCTTTTATCATTATTCATGTGATAGTAGTGATTAAAACTCAGATCAAAGTAACTCTAAAAGGGTTTAACGTGGTAACCCTACTTGAAGGTTACCTCAGAAGCAAGTAAATAATTATTATTTAGCATTCGTATCACGTAGCCGTGGCTTTTAGGAGAAGGGGGAGTTGTGTGAAGTTGAATAACAATGATATTTTCTTATTTCCTAATATTTTTTTCACTAGTTTTTGCAAGAAGCCATGGGATTGGACGGTGGCTGTCTTACTTTTCATATCATTGCTGCTTTAATTTAGATCGTGGTTAAAGCTTTTGGAAAGATTTGATATTCTTTACATTTGATAATAGACTTAGAATTAAATTAAGTTTTATTTTGACAAAACTAAGTGATAGATCACATGCTTATTTTTCTTTTCCTCATAAGCCCTCCAAAAGATCGCCGATACCTTCAAGGAGGTAAGCAGTCCACATTTAAGCTATTATAATTTTAAACTGACTTATGTAATGGGAAAGCAATGGTCTGTAGTGGTTGAGGTTGAGTGGCTTAGGTTTATATAACGACAAAAAGTAGGCGTCACAAGTGCGTTGCCGGCCTTGGGGGATGGGGACGGGGATGAGGGGAAGGGTTGGAATATGGGCCTCTGATATTTCTGTTTCACACTGGTCATCTGTGAGGCCGTGGTATCACTCCGGTCGAGCCGGCCCGTGCATGCCGAAGCGTGGCTCTCCCACGGTGCAAAGCCACGTTTGGTTGGTCACTCCTCTCCAACGGAGTTTCAATCCAAATCTCGGTTCAGGGGTATATCCGTGAAAGTTTAACAGACAGGTCGATAAACAGACAGTACGGATGCTTGATAAATATAGATATATATATATATATATATATATATACATATCTGTTTTAACTTTATTTATTGGATATTCAGTGAGATTTTTATTACAAGATGGCAGGTGTAATCAAGCAAGTCTCACGACTGTCAGCATTAGTAAGATTAATACGCAATGGTTGTATTTTGAAAATGAGATATATTGCTAAATGATTTTTATTTGTGTCAGATTTTGATGCATTAGTCTTAAATATTGCATTGGATGAGAAAATACAACAAATGATAAAAATACATTTTTGTGACAGCTTGATAATTTAATTAACATTACCATAATAATTTGTAACATTTATTTAATACAACATTTATTTCAGGTTTGTTTTAATGCCAACCACTCTTATTTTTTTGTTAATGAGATGGCAGGTCCTCATGGATGTCCTTCACCCATTGGAGAGCAGCGAATGGGTCAGTCAACTCTTTCCGTAAACGTAAACCAACACGGTATTTCCTTTGCTTGCCTATAGCCGAGGACACCACTCGCGACAGGCGTCCATCCGTCTCATCAGAAAGGGGTCTCGTCCGTTGCAACCATCACCCATGCAGCCTCTCGGGCGTATATCGGTTCGGACGAGGAATTCATCAAGGTCATCGCGCGCAAGCCACTACCTAGTGTCGCCGTAGATCAACAAATACCCTTCGTCATTCAGTGTTTCCCCTGGGACGGGCACTAGGAGCAGAGTTACGTTCTCTATCCCATCCCGCCGCTCCTTATATAGACATCGCCCCATTGCAGAAGGAAGCGACTGCACTCCATGCACTTTTACTCCGGATTATGGAAATACCAACTGATCAAGTCACTAGGGCAAAATCTCCTTTATAATAAGCGGCATGACAAATATTCAACAGTGGACTGTTGCAAGATATTGATCTTAAGTGATCTAGAATTAAGAATACTTAATTTCTAACAGGCTGTATTCATTAATAAAAGAAAACATTTATACGCAAGCCCCAAAAATTTTTGAACAAATTTGACATTTTTACTATTAGATAGGAAGCCAAAAAGTAATGCAAAATTGGAACCAAATTCTATTTAATTATGTAACTAAATGTAAATAAAATCTATAACATAAAAGTTGTATTCAGAGTAGAACGGTAACAACGTTGCTTCATCCATAGTCTATTTACGGCATACCTCAAGGTGTTCTGGGACCGTTATTGTCATATTCATAATAACAATGACATGCCTTTACTCCGTTCATTTATTTTCCTTTTGACAGTATAATAAATAGACAATTAGTTATGATCAAAATTGTTGACGATTCGATTAAAAATAACAATTGATTTTATTTAAGAGGAAGTTCTAAACGAATATATATAAGAATATATGAAAAAAGTAAAACGTTTTTTTACCTAAAATACTAAAGTTGATTAGTTAGTTATCATCTAATTTATTCTAGTCTATTAGGTATAACAAATTGATCAGTAACATTAAAAAGGTTTTGAGTTAGGAATCTATACTGTACCAGCTATAATTACAATATTAAACTAAGTTTTAGCTAAGATATCTTGCATTTTCAGTCACTTTTTGCAGAAATAAATATTAAAATATGAATGTTAAAACAACATTTTTGGTATCATCATATGAGAATACAAGAAAAAGTCCAATTAAATAATGGTTTAAAATTTTTGAATGCATCTAGAAAACTTTTTACTGCTTCTCTTAATATTTTTGTGTGAGTAGTCAAGTAAAAAACCTAACATATTCTACAAAAAACACTATAACATATTTAAGGATTTACTAGTTAAATGCTTAATGTTCAATAAATCAACATCTGATTCATCCATTATATTACAAATTTAAGTGAGGTTTGGTGCGTTCGTTCACGACCGTACATCATCACTATAATATTAAATGTTTACAAATAAATAAAAACTCTCAGTTACTGTAATGATTAAATACATTCTCATATTATTTACGTTATGATTTTTTACTATCTTCATAACACTTATCGTTTGCCTTTATTTCTTTCTATATGCATGTCTTCCCTCCGGAATTCACTTGACGAATTTCGGTATATGCATTTATTGATATTTGGGGGTAGTTCTTTTAGAACCAGAGAAAATTAGTAAAACTAAATATGGAAATTTGGAATGCTAGTTGATTAGAGACGTTAAGAATAGTACATTTTTATTTAAGATTTACAAACGAATAATTTTAATTCGGACACGAAAATAATATACACAGCCGTGAAAAAAATATTGAAATTGTAAGTTTGTTTAGTCAGTGTCAATTCAGAATATTGATTTTCTTTTGTATGCAAACGAAAATTATAAAAGCTCGACTGATGGGCCACTTAGTTCTGTAATGGACGACATTTTTTGATATTTTATTCCCATATGCGAGTTGCATTTAATGTCAATGTTTATTCCTAAACCTTTTCACAAATCCGTATAGGTACTCCTATAGCTGGATGCAAAAAGCCAAGGACTGAACTAAGTGGCGTGCAATTGGACAGGCCTATGTCCATCATTGGACTGCAATGGTCTGATGATGATAATGACTCATGTATAACGTTCATGATTAACATTTGTTACAATCCACTGCTAGATGAAAGCCTTTCCTTAGATATATTTAGGCATACTATAGCACACCAGCCCTTCATGTTAGTATGACGTTTGATTCAGGATTTACCTTTTTTTGCTGTACTGTAATTGTCCTGAATAGCTAGCTCTCTTATTCGACTCTTTTAATACTCATGGGACTCGTCACTACACGGATGTTCACGACAGTAAAAACCGTTAATTGGGATGTCACATTCCTTACAATTGCATAAGTAATTAAAAGAATAATGATTGATCTACATAATGATACCGGAATGAGTTTAATATCGCATCCCGTGAGAATAATACATCGGTACTGTTTATTCTGATGTACAATTAACTGATCTACTTAAATAGAGAACATTAGCGTTAACATATTTTAAGTGTTTTGTAAGTGATGATTCTGGGAGAGGATTAGTTGATAAAAGATAGCGATAGCGGCGAGAGGGATGAAAAAGTATTTCACCAGGCTGTAATAGTGTCTGTCACCAATGTTGCATTGTCCAAGGATGGTGACTACTATTCTGGAATTCTGGTTATATATATTTTATTATATATTATTATATATATATTATATAAAAAGTCAAAATGTTTTGATAAAAACTTAAAACTAAAAAAGTACAGTAACAAAATTTGACAAATATTCTATTTTTTGTAGGATTTTGTAAGGTAGTAAGAATAAATATGTGTAATAAAATAAATTCATTTATAACCACACTATGCGCAAAAATAGATTATAACCAGTAGGGCTGCCAGGAAAAAGCAGATTTTAGTTAAATAAACCATTTTCTTAATGTAAACAAGAAAGTTCGTAATACACACATGAATAAAACCAACATGAAAACTAACTACCCAATTTCAACAAGTAATTACTTCGCCCAACAAATTATAATTAGCGAATCCTCTACAAAATTACATTCCACTCATCACTGTAACCTCTTGCTTAATTCGTTACGACCGTGTGTGAACTGAATTTATCATAAGCTTAAACCTAACGCTCATACTCAATAATGTCGGTTAGCTGTAATATAGGTGCTTCGAATAAAATATACTAATTTTAAGTAATCATTTACAGCTGCTGAGTAGGTCTATTATCTACTAAAACAATTAGTTTTAATGGATACTAGATGTTTAACGGTTTTAAGGGTTATGTACCTTAAAATAAAAAAACGGAACTCTCATAGCATCACTTTTATGTCCGTCTGTCATCATTTTTCTCAGGAACGCGTGGAGCTATCTAAAATTCACATCAAATACGAGCTGTGAAAAAATCAAACTTCTAAGCCGATGCAATAAAAAAATACAGCCGTTAATGTTGCAAATTTTGACACTTGCAAGGGAAACAAACCTACAGAGTACTTCCCGTGAACTCAGAATCTTGAAACTTGGTACGAATTATTGTCTAAAGATAAAGGAAAAATTGCGAAATGTATAAATTTATAGTTACATCGTGTAATATACGCCTACAGGTTTGTACGGAACCCTTGGTGCACGAGTCCGGCTTGCAGGCCGGTTTCTTGGGTCATAACACTACATTCAGTTAAGGTTGACAATATTGGACAGTATTGTGCGACTGTTGAGTGTGAGTAAGGAGCTTGACACCCGCAACACCAGAAGTGTCATAACCGCATTACTGGCCTTTGGGTGATTAGGGGGAGGGGTTGCAGTATGGGCCTCCTGTGTACTCACTCAGTCTTTAAAACACAGTGCGAGTGCTGTTTCACACTCGTTTTCTATGAGGTCACGATATCATTACGGTCGAGCCAGCCCGTTCGTGCCGAAGCGTTGCTCTCCCAGATTTTGCAACAGTTTGATCAATCAAGAGAACAAAGGTCTCAAAGTTTGCTCTAACTCTTGCAACATTAAGAAACTGTAATAATGTTTGTAGTTTAAGCTTTTATAAATTACAATCATTTCCTTAACTTTGGAGCTTACTATAAAATTTAATCATATAAAATCTGTAACCCAACACATAATTTGTCCTTTCCACTTTGTGAATATCTCTTTATAATCTGGCGGAGCTATATTTTACACCTTTATATTTCTTTAGTTACTTTAAAGCCTGGTAAAAGTAGTCAAGGGATTAAATAAGAATTTGAGCTCTATATTGATACTGCATTGTTGATGTCATCCATAGACTACGCGAAACTGGGGATTTTCTCATGAAGTGTAGAAATAGCGCCACTAATGAGGATACACCGATTTATGGAGTAACTGTTGAACCTTCGGCTTAGACTTGTTCGGCATGAATGGGCCGGCTCGACCAAAATAGTACCACAGCCACACAGAAAAACCAGTGTGAAACAACACTTGAACTTCAGGATACAGGAGTTCCAAACCCAATCTTCCAACGCACTTGTGATGCCTCTGGTGTTTTGGTGTCCATGGGTGGCGATAAATGCTTACCATCACGTCTACTCGTTGGCCCCCTTTTCAATGAAAAAACATTAATTGCGATATGGATATTTTCATGGCGATTAACAGATGAATCGCGGCTTACCAAGATTACTATTCTCACCTGGTCAGAGCATCCCCCCCTTTGTATTGACGGGATATGACATTCGTTCCTCCACGATACTAATATTGACATCTGTTTGATAATATTTTTTTATTTTTTTATGGTATAAGTGGCAAAGAGCAGGCGTATCGCGTGGTATCACTCCGGCCGGAGCCGGTCCATTCATACCGAAGCGTGTCTCTCCCAGGATTATATGTATGATAGTATTGACTGAATGCCTTTTTGGAGGCCTATATTCAAAAGTGAGATTTCCTTTTTTGTCATTTGGCTGAGACATTGATGATGACCTAATAGTTTTGTGACATAAGGGTGGTATTCGTAATCGATTGAATTTACTTAAGAAGACTTAAGTAAGAAAATAAACTCAAAATACCAATTTATTATACTTTTTGGATATTTGCCAAACATTTAAAAACAGGGAAAGCAGATAAATATTGAATAGTCCATTGCTTAGCACGCCTAGGCAGGACGACAAGAGGCGTTTACCTTAAATAGAGAATAAGTTCAGGCTGAAATATTTCCACAATTTGGCAAAGAGCCAACTGCCAACGCTTGGTGTTTTTTCTTTTTGTTTTGTAAAATCTGTTCTTTATCGTTTACGATAGTTTTGGAACTGTTGAGTTTATGTTGATGAGCTTAATGCGGGCAACAATGTTCTTTAAGGAAAGATTATTTTATTTTGTGCAGATAGTATTTCACATCAAAATGATATTTACGGCCTGTTTGACCAAAAGTTTTTTTTTTCTCAGACTAACCGCCGACGTGATTGGGACCCTTATGAAACCTGATTCTCTGTCTCATTCCAGTCTATCAGTTATGCCTCTCGCACTGATATGCCGCATACTATTTCTTTCATACTTCCATCCACATTCATTCTTTTCGTGGGTGGGACTCCCACTTTCAAAAACTATTCTTTTTTCTGCTACTTCACTTATATCTTAATGTTACACTTGTAGGGAAATAATGTGACTCATATTATTTATTTCTATTATCTTAGGCTAGTTACATTCTTATTTATCTTATTCTATTACTTTTCTTATTCTATTGCATTACTTAATTGCTATTTATTATTACTATTATTTAAATGCTTACATTTATATATATACAATATATAACTAAACATTTATCTTTGACCTATATTTATTACTTATTATTACCTTATTTGCTACATTTTTGCAATATTCTAAGAACTTATCCCTAGCTTTTCCTAACAAAATTTCGTATAATCTTTCTCTTTCAAGTTTAACATCAATTTTATTTTCTAAATTGAAACGGTCCACCGAAAATATGGGACGCTCCAACAATATGTGGGGGACTGTGTGGTCCACATTTGGGTCACAGCTACACGAAGGGCTGTCCCTACACCTGAAGCGGTTCAAGTATTGGGAGAACCCCCCGTGCCCTGTAAGGACTTGCGTAATCACGCCTGTCGGTCTTACTCGTCTCACAACTCGTCGAACATTTTCGTCACGAAGGCAGTCTCGCCAGACACATATCTCCGATTCCACTCATCAAGCGAATCCAAACGGATTTGACGCTTGATGTATGAAACCGGAAATCGGTCATAGTCCGGACCAAAAGATATTGCACTGCTTGGGAACAGGAGAGCCATGCTCGTTAGAAATTGGTCACTAGAGCATAGAGTGACAGTAGCACGCTCTCACGCCCTCATAACCTCACAGAAACTGGTATTAAGCAAGTTGACAACATACTTGTGAATCTAAATTTGAAGGTGATTATATGCAGTTATAGTTACTTAACATCCGCCCCTTGTCACCACCTGAATACTAGGTTATTTAACTTAACAAGAATAGCAGTCTTACCTTCATCGACATGCCTACCGCAGTCCACTGCTGAACTTAGGCTTCTCCAACTGTACGCCACTTGGTTCGATCCTCGGCTTCTCGCATCCAGCTCCTGCCAGCCGTCTTGTGCAAATTATTATTCATAATCTTACCTGTAGGTAAGTGTCTTACACTACATTTGCCGAGACGCAGTCTCGCGGTTACCGGTTTTACGGCAAATATGGCCAGCCCAACGCCACTTCAGCTTCCTCATCCTGTGAAATGTCGATAAACCTAGTTCTCTACGGATCACTTCTTCACTCTTGGCTTGGGTTGACTAATTTGTAGAATGTAAGTGTATCTAACTGGTTGTATGTTAAATTTCTTGCTTTACAACATATTTGGCGATTTTTTTAATGTATGGATTTTCCAAAATTACTCTACTCTGCCTAACATAAAGTAAAAGCAGATTCCAAGAATGGTGGTCACCATACTTATCATTGTTCTTTACGATTAAGATTAGATCACGGACGCTCACACCATGACGGAGCGAGAACAGGACCCTAAAATACTCAAATGTTACAAAGGCGATAAGGGGTAGCTTAATAGGTGGCCGTTTTGTTGGTGTGTGTATGATAGAGAGAGTGCGTACTCCATAAAAACGTATCTATCACAAACTGCATTGCATTCAATTAATTATGCCTTACTTATACTATTATACTTTTCCTATTTAGAATTCTATTGCTGAACAAACTGATTGCACAATCAATTTACTCCCTAAATACAATGATTCTCGAATTGACAACGGTGCGGTACAAACGTCAAGCCCACAAACAAAACGAAACGTGAGCTTCGTCATTACTCCGACTAGTATTTAACACTCATCTATTCACTTCCGACACGAGATACGTTTTGTATGTTAGACCGTAATTAATAACATAGCCTGCGGCATGTTTCCAAAACGCTATTTTAATTATTGTTCTTCTAAACTTCGGTTATATTTTATGCGTGAATGTGAAGTTTTTGGAGTTATGTATTTTGTACCAGCGCGGCGGTTTCTCTGGTTCAAAACTGCCAGTTGCTTTTATTTTGGTAAACAAATTTAATTGTTTACTTTACTAACATTTGTCCGCCTTTGGAATGACCTTTGTTATATTCAAAAAATATTTAGAAAATTAAATTCGAAGATTTTTAAGTAGCAGTTTTGATCCTAAATTGATAACAATGTTGGTAGAATAATTATTATATACTTTATATGATAGTACGGTTAGGGGTTATTTCTTACTTAAATATTTTGTTTGTTTATTTCACTTTAAATATGATTTTGAAAGAAATCTTCTTCAGTAATCGCTAATACGAATAATTATTCCTTTTTTTTTATACAGGAAACAAACGTTTTTTCTAAAACTGAAAAGTTATAAATTCCTAACTCAAGAGGGGAGGGGGATCAATATGTTGCTTATAGCTGCTATAATCTCACTCACTTTATAAAAAAGCGACGAATGTGTTGCTTAACACCTATTTAGTGTCGTAGCATGGCATTACAATCGTTTCATTGACGAAGATGACTGAAGCGATGCGGGAAGCAAATGATCGAACCAAGTGGCGTGCAATTGGAGTCCAGCAATGGACTACGATCGCTTGATGATGATTACAAAGCTTTATAAAAGCTAACTTTTTCGAAAAAATGCTTCGTAAAAACTTAACCTAGGAATAATAATATAGGAATACGTAAACTCCGTTGACTTGTAATGAGTAAGCTCAATTTTAATCACTAAAGTAGAAATGAAACGGGTAATTTTCACAATTCCCGCAGCTTGTAGCAAAAAGTAGTAGAACTGTTTTGTACTAAAGTGTTATTCCCACTTCGGATTAATTATCATCGAGGTGGTCGGTAAAAACAACTAACATAGACTTTATTAATATTATTCGTGAACCGTGTCCCGTTCTACTAAAATGTTTATGCTAAACTTACTTTGCATTTAATTTACTTTTATGTTCATCGTTTAGTTTGATTAGTTTATTTGCATAAAATATAAATCTTGTGTATTTTACGGTTGAGTTTGTTAATGTGGAGCTGTTGTTTCGGGTTTTATGAATAATAGTTTTATTCAATGCTTGAAAGCTGTGAAAGGTGAGTTCTAAACTAACGTACAATAAAACTAATGTTTTATATTAAAAAAAAATAAAGTGACTTAAAAGTGATGTTAAAAAACATATACTTAACTACTTCATGAACAAGTTTCGAAAAAAACAATTATTTAATTGGTACCGATCACTAGTGAAATTTTAATAGTGGTACTTGTAACATTACTAGAAAATTTAAAAGTAAATACCCATACGTAATATACAATTTTGATCCGTGAGAGAGCCACGCTTCGGCACGAATGGGCCGGCTCGACCGGAGTGATACCACGGCCTCACAGAAAACCGGTGTGAAACAGCGCTTACGTTGTGTTTCATCGAGTGAGTGAGGATACCGGAGGCCCATACCCCAATCCAACGCCCCCTATCCCCCTCACCATTCCCCTTCCCCCCAGGCCGCCATAGTGTTGTTCACCATGCTGCATTGTTCTTTTTCGCATTGAGGATGGTGACTACCACTCTTGGATTCTGCTCATGCCTTCCATCAGGCAGGGCTGAGTCATTTTGGCAGCTTAAATAAAAAAAAAAAAAACGAATACATAAATGTATGAAGAGCTGTAATGTGTCTCTAACAATATCCATGACAAATAACGTACTTCAAATTGAGTGTCTGTGGGTTGTGAATGAGGAATATAGCACTACCTACATTCTACTTAGTTGATAAGTAAAATAAATAAGTCGCTCAAATATTTTTAATTATGGTCACGAAATGGTGGTCGTTTTTACATACACATCTTACAAAGTAAACATAAAATACAATTTTTATTCTGCTTCAGGTAGTCACATTAAAATAAAACTTTGTAAATATACGACAGTCACTATTAAGACTCCTTAACCGAGACATAAGTATTTCTCGTCGATCTCTTTCTTCAATGGCTAACATCTCTATTCTCTTGAGATGACGTCATTCCCATACATTTGTTAGTATTCTTATAACGTTTTCGTTTGTAGAATACCAATTTGGCAGAGAGCGAGACTAATAAAGCTGATGAGGATATATACGTGGCTATTTTTATGTTTTAGCTACCGAAATGAGAGCAGAGAAGAGGCTCCGCCTGATGGAAAACAGGAGTAGAATCTAAGAGTAATACTGCTTGCATGACAAAACATGCAAAGGAATAGACGGGCTCGCATGGTAATATGATTGCAACTATGTTTCGGAACGAGTGTGGGGAACTCTGCCGTCTCTTTCTGCGAGCAAGTTACGCTTGCGAAGGAGATGGCGGAGTGGGTCCAGGAGAGGTTTAGAACTCTTTAGTCACGAGTGCATTGAATTGAGTGTGTATACTCAATCAGAGTTTTCCTTATAAGTTTGTCTCATAGAGTAAAAAAGAAAGCTTATTTGGAATTGCAATTTAGCATCTTAATACTGATCTGATGAATTTGATTGCTAAACACTTCAATTGTAACTAGTACATTTTGAGTCCACCAAATAAAACTTTAATTCAAATTTATCACGATTCTTAAAAATATTCTTTGTTGTAATGATTATGAATGAAAGATTCATATTTCTTTCCAAAGTAAAGGTTGCCTGAAAGACATTGCTTTAGCATTAAGGCGATAATTTTTATAAGGTCATTAATTTGATAGTATTTTAATATGTATGATGTATTAATTGATGTATAATCAAATGAATTCTTTTTAATTCTAAGATATTAAGAACATTAATCAAAGGTACAATTTTCTTAAAAAAAAACCTTTAATCTTTCATCTAAAGTTTTAGATTACATTGATTTATATATTTTGATGGGTAATCCTTAAGACTATTTATAATAAGAAATTATTTATTACTTTAGATTAAAAGTGATTTTAAAGTGACTAATTACTAAATATGATGCGGCACAAGAGCCGATGAAGATCGACACCAGTCTGATAAACAGATTAAACTTTTTTTTAAATTGTGTTAATTAATATAAACATACCTGTGATGGCTCGTCTATTTAAAAACAGTCATGACTATTAACAAAATAAAATAATTTTTAACACATTTTTGCATCCCTTTAACTCTATTGATCCAACTAAATTTAGCCCCAAATGACATATTTCTATGTAGATTATAAGGCTAAGTATGCTTGCTTACATATTTCTATATAGCTTCCTGTCAACAGGAATGAACAAGTAAATCCATTTAGGTAAATGCACCGAGTAACTAATCGAAATTGGTAGGAAAAAAAGGCTTTTTCAGTAATCTAGTGGTATAGGCTTGACTAAGAATGAAAAAGAATTAATAAAAAATATTAAAAAAAATAGTCATGACAAATTTGCGATAGGCAAGCCATCAAATATGTGTTAGTGTAAACACATATTTGATGGCCTGCCTATCGCTATTAATACAATGTCAAAAGAAAAAGTTTGGTCTGGTCATCAGATATTAGGCTAACACCGTGACATTTCGAGTTATTTCCAATATGAAATAAAATGAACGAAATGCTAGTTAATTACGGTTTGATTAAAGTATGTCAGTTTTTCATTCTGTGTAAAATGTTTCAGGCATCTAACACACAACGCCATATAGTCCCAAACTAATCAGAGCTTGTATCATAATACAAGCTATAGACAACTGATTTAAATACATATAATAAACGATTTTTTTAAATACATGCATTCTATACATAGAATACACCCAAACTCCGAAATAATTATTTACAGATCATACGAACATTTGGTACGACCCGAAAAATGAAGTTGAGATCTCAAACAGGCAGTCAAAATCAAAGCATAAAATATGTACATTTAAAAAACTGTATTAAATGTTTTAATTAACAACAAGATTACAAATGAAATAAGGTGATAATCAAAATATCACATTACACATTTCACGACATTCCATTACGTAGTATAATGTCTTGTAAAGTATTCTAGTGTGGCACAACAAGTGGATAAGACACGAGAATTATGTCGAACCTCAAAATTTATCTATGATTTCGATCTACTGTTAAATTGTTTCTCGTTTATGCTTTTTAAAGCGGATTAAATGACCCTTTTCCCAGATTTCGTTGTTAAGGCGAAGAAGTTACTAAATATAGATTTCAATCAATCAATCAACAACCCACAATGTTCCACTGCTGGGCTCGGGTCTCCTCTCAGGAGAGTGTTAAGGCCACACGTCCCCACGCTGGCCAAGTGCGGGTTGGGGACTGGCAAGAATACGATGTGGCTACGTAAATCTTGCCATTGGATGTTTTTTTAAGCCGCCCAAAGGCCTCCAACTAAGCTTCACGACGACGATCGTATGATAACAACCGGGACCGACTGCTTAACGTGACCTCCAAATCACGGAGACGCTCATGGTAACATGCCACCAGCGGTTACCCATCCAGGTACTAACCGCGCCGTCGTTGCTTGCCCTCGCTGATTGTTTCTAATCACCGAGTGCAACTGCGCTATGAGAGCCGATGAATATGGATTTATACTCCCTATGTTCTTATAGGCAACGTGATATAACAAATTTTCAGCGATATGTTAAGAAGAAACACCTGCAGCTAAGTAAAATGTCATTAACATTATAAACGAGAGAGTTAATGAGCACAGAGAATCTCACTCGATCACGCCAGAATGGTTAAGTTGTTTCGCATAAATATTATCAAGTTCAGACGAAATACAACTAGTTCAATATATTATATTTATGAAGAAACAGGAGCAGATCTGTTTTACCAAAACCATCTTAAAGCTCTACCAAACTTTTTTATTAGGAACAAGGAGACATGACTTGCAGAATTTCTTATCGTTAGAAAGAAAAGTACAAATGCATTATGTTTGGTACTAAAATTATCATTAATATTTCTTAGAGAACCACTGAAATAAAATAAATAAAAATATATATCAAAAGGTTTCTTGCTGAAATATTCTTAAGATATGTGCAACTACGCTTTCATCAGTTTTTTAACTATCATGTATTATTCATAAAATTAAGCAAGAATTGGCGTTTATCTTTCCAATCCAGATTGTCTTAACACTCAGAACTTCCTCTATTTCTTTCCCATACACAAACTAGTTACGAAGTATTAGCCCCAAATAATAAAGTTCCACCACATTAACGTTGATACTCATAATATTGGAAGCTATCCCCCTTAATGGCAAAGTGATCGACATGTAAGTTGTTACGGGCGCCACACTGTATCGATCAACTAATACGCGTTAACGGTCTGTGTGTTCAGATACTATCTGAGTGTGCAGACAAACGAAAAAACCCTAATATGAATGTGGTATTTTATTAATTAGAATAACGTTCTAATTTCAGAAGTGCATTTTTGAATATTTATTAGCATTAATAGCATAAGAACTTGTGACGCCGGCAATGCATTTGTGTAGTCTGGTGTTGCGGATGTCCATGGATAATAGTAATCGCTTACTATCAGGCGATATGACTGCTCATTTGCTCCTTATCCCATAAAAAAATTACCGTACTGCGTAGTTACTATAAACTGCAATGAAAGTTCCCATTTTATTAAGTTTGATAACTTTTTGCGACGTTCTTAGGAACTATTTTTCTATATGGTTCTCTTCGGAAATATATCATCAAATTAATAATTGACAAGGATATAACCTAATCTATATTTTATTTTCTTTATACTATTATTTTGGTTTTGGTTTCTTAGAGACTGATTCTGTTTTGTACTCGTATTTAGTTGCTGTTTAAATGTTTTTTTAACGAACTTCATAATTCGTTTTTGTGAAAATTCTTGAACTAAAATGTCGGGAAATGTGCACTCTTTGATCATCTATGTCGTATCATATAGAATAAGGCAGTCTATTTTGCTTAGTTTAATCTTAGTTTAGAACTGTGCTCAGTATGTACTATCTTTCCACATCTACGTTCACGCGGACGGCCAGTAGACAAGCTGTCGGACGAGTTTGACAAATTCTTTTTATTTTCTCCGCCAGCCTCACATTTGCGGTCACCAGTCACCATGCGATACAAGACACTTGAAACTTTGGATATATTGACAGAGGCGGTTTGTTTATAGAGGTTAAGAGCAATAACCTAAACATACATGAATGATTATATAAGTGGTTATAAAAACTACCAAGAACTTAAAGGAACGATCGGTTTTATGAGGGTTTTTATTTAAGTATTTACTTTTTCCCGCGCCTCTTCCAGCATATATTTCGCTTGTAGTAATAAAAATAAGTAGCATTTATCAAGAATCAAAGTATTGCCATGCTAAATATCATTCCAATCGATGCAGCCACGGTTGCAAGCGGCAGCAAATGTCAATAAAAAATGTCATAATTTTGATGCTTTCTCTATATGGAAAGCTCTTAGTTGATATTTATAAATAACACAAACATAAATGTCTAAAGGTATGTATATCAACAAAAAATTTTAAACTGGATTTCCTCTCCGTAGGAGATGCTGTCCATTGATAACACCTATACAAACAAGATGCTATCTGTCGTCACGACTTGCACATTAGTTATCGACTGTACTGCTATTGACAAATGACGGACGCAATCCGGCATTTCTATGAGTTTGTGCCTTTCAAAAACACTCTTTATTTACTACTTACTAATTTGCTGATAGGTAAAAAAAGATAAATTCTCAAGATTATCTATTATAAGTCAATTTTAAACGACACTTGTATTTAAAGTTTTTGATTGACTTTTTACCATCTCATGGCTTGATTGCTGATTGAAGCATTGTGAACGACTACGACAGGTACCTTTTCGTTGCGATTCTATTTCTTTTAGCCGATTCCGCTTGCACGTAAGTCGGTAATTGTTTAAGACATGATTCTCATATCTTTAACAATGAAAACTGTCAAAATATTAAAGCTCATGATTACGATCCATTTGAACGCAGAGTGAGACTACAAGCCTGTGGTTCGTCAAGAAGAGGTATACTAATAAAATTATTGTATTACTGTATTGTGTGTATTGGTAATTTGCAATTTGCATACGACATAGTCTCAAATAAGTATTTGCTTGGTTTAAAAACATCTGACTGTTAAAAACGATGAAATCAATATATGACTGCCTCGGTGGCGCAGTGGTACGCGACTGCTGTCCATAAGGTCTCGGGTTCAAATCCTGGATTAGACCAAATGTTTGTATGATCTGCAATGTTTCGCGGTTTGGGTGTTTTCTATGTATTTATTTTTTTATGGCATAGGAGGCAAACGAGCAGACGCCTCGCCTGATGGTAAGCGATTACTGCCGCCCGTGGATTGCAACACCAAAATTAGTAAAAAAATAGTATTCGTATCAGTTGTCTATTACCCATAATACAAGCTCTGCTTAGTTTGGAACTAGGTGGCGTTATGTGTTAGATGTCCGAAATATTTATTTATTTATTCAGAATCGGTATTCTACTCAATTTCTTCATAAATAACACTTACTATCACTAATAATATCCCAACGTTTCCTCGTTGCCATCAAAGATATAGTAGTAATTTTAAGGTAGCAATGTTCAGTAGTGAATCACATTTATTACACAGCTCTGGTAACTTTATCTTAAAGGTTATCTGCAGAATAAATCACCTGCCCAGTGATTCCGGAGAGTACAAGATTTCAAATGTTTTTCTGAGTTTTGTGTGTGATATTGAATATTGTTGTTAAAATTTTAATGATTATCAAAAATCGAATTAAAATAAATAGCGATGTTTATTTGTATCTTTCGTTATTAAAACATATAATATTTTATTATAAATCTACATTTGCATGATATTTAGTTGCTTGAATTAAGTGTATGAAAAATATTTTAGTATTATAATGTGTGTTGTGATAGGTATTGTAGGCACCTACTTAGAAGCTGTGATCTAATTCTTCACCATGTATTTATCATTTCAGCCTGTAAATGCCAAAAGTCGATAATCTTCTATGTAACCGTTTTGTGCTTGTGTATTGTTATGGTTTGCAATAAAGTATTGAGTATTCTGTGACTTTACATACATATATGATGTTCTCCTAGCCGATTACGGCCACGGCGGCCAGTCTCAACGGAGACCAGCCAAATACGCAGGAGATATTATAGCGCACAAGTGTGTGCTCAAACACAGGTGCACTCTCTGTTCCCTTTCTCTCATAATCCGATGGAACGATTAACCGACACGACCGGGGAGAGATAAGACGCAGGACCGAGAGCTTAACGTGCTCTCCGAGGCACGGGGGCTCAGACCCCATCTTCCAAACTCCAAGCCGTTATTTTAAGTATTTATATAATCAGAAAAACTCAATAACACTTTTTGGCCTGACCCGGGATTTGAACCTGAGACCTCTTGATTGGCAGTCGCATACTTCAACCGCTAGACCAACGAGGCAATATAAATATATATTTACTATCTAATTCATAGCAACTGGGTGCTTTATGTATAGTTAAAATTTTAATTGATTAAGGTTTTGTTGATATTGTAGTACTGTAGTACCGTCGTACTTCAGCATATTTTAACCAAAATCACAGGTACTTTAATGATACACTCATTTATGATAAGTTAGTTTTATAGTGAACACTGTTTTAGGCGCGTTGAGCAGTTTTTGGGTGAACAAAAATTAGGGAACTTGTTTTTCATGAACTAAATTTTTTACTTCTTCTTATCGACTATTTTATTTAAAGAGCAAAGAGTTTCGTTACAGGTGGGCTTAAACAAATGTTTGTTTATAGTTTCGAATTTTCACTCCTATCGTCAGTCCTCATGACTGCTTTGAAATTATTTTTCTACTCGTAACTATTACATTAAAAAAATTATTGGCTGACTGCCGATAGAAGTGAAAACTTATAATTTTGACTGTTATATGTAAAATTAATTGATAAAATTAGAAATTTCATAAATTTTAAACTAAAATTATCAACGTCAAACATTAGCATGTCGGTGATGCGTACCCGTAAGGTCTTCCCCTACCAAAAAGTGATCAATGCAACCAAAGAAGTTTTGTGACGTCAGCATATAGGTAACTCATAATATTTTCTCCGACTAAAACAAGACTTAAGGACAGTTTGACGAAACAAGATAGGATTATTATTTATACATATATTTTATATATTTTTTTAAAAGGTATTAATAATCCTATCCCGTAAAAAGTGCCTTGCAAATCCACAGCTCAGTAAACTAGGTACGCTAATTAAATTCTGTCTTGTTTACGACGCTATCTCACGAACAGCCTCTACATCGCTCCGAGCATAAATATAGTCTTCAGTTGCGCTTCAAACTTTTGTCGGTTGACATGAATGTCACACCATGGTGTAAGAACACGATATACTTTATTTGTTTTATTATGAGAAAGTTTGTTTCGGATATTTTTTTGAAGTTGGTTATCAGATTGGGGCCGCTTGACAGAAATGACAGCGTGGTCTTAAAGGAATATGTTTCCGTGCAATTTATTCAATGCTAGTTACTAAGTGAGTTCGTTCATGGATCCCAATTTACCTTAATATTAGGTCGTGGAACTGAAACAGTAGCAAGATACTTAATACTTGCAGTAATACAATATTTTGATTATGTGTCAATGACTGCCTCGGTGGCGTAGTGGTAGCGTATGCGACTGCTGTGCTTGAGGTCTCGGGTTCGATTCCCGGGTCGGACCAAATGTTTGTATTATCTACAAATATTTGTTTCGGAGTTTGGGTGTTTTCTGTGTATACTATGTACGTATTAACAAAAAAAGTATGTATGTATTTATATCAGTTGTCTAATACCCATAACACAAGCTCTGCTTAGCTTGGGACTAGATAGCGTTGTGTTTTAGATGTCCGAAATATTTATTTATTTATTTATCTGACGAAAGTAAATATTTTTATAAATTGTAAAAATAAATATTAAGGCTATAATTTTTGTAAGCCAATTGATCAATCGCCAAATCCAAATACATCTCAAACAAGATAAAAAAACTCATTTGCATCGATAATACCCTCGCGTACTCTTTTGGTGTTAATCATATCCGAAGGAAATTGAGATTGCCTTTCGGATTTTTATGTTTGTTTTCTCATACATTTATGATAACTCTAGTACAGGTTTTGTTGATAATCTGAAAACATTCAAACGTAGTATATAAGCACCTCCAGTACAGCACGATAGGTCGACGACCTAAAGATGGATGCATATTTTCCAGAAATGGATTACAGTTTTCTCTCCTTGAGAAAGGTTTTCATTCAGCACTAGACCGGCTTATGGCGAGTTATTTATCTCGTATCACTAATATTTATTATTTTTCTTTTACCTTAATTAGACAATAAACTACCATGATTAAAATGACAATCGTTGATACTTGATCTATGTATTCTGTCTATATTATTATTGCACCACGGAAATTTACTAAAGAGCATTAAAGAAAGTTACTTTTATTTGACGATGATCTGGTTTATTGTTTTATATAACCAATATCCCGTTTTTGTTGTATTGTGGAATTAAATTTTATCACGCCACTTGACGAATGTTGCACTTCGGTGTGAGATGCAGCAACTTTTATTAACAAACCGACAAATAGTCGGGAGTGTTAACTTCTACTTTCTAGTTTCAGTTTTAGACTGGCTACATTTTATTAGCGTTACTCACGTTACGAGGAAATTTCACAGAAATTTTACTCTCGTAATTTTCATTTTGAAATGAGTCGTCATAACAACGTGACACTTAAATATAATGGCACAAACGTGACGTTTAAGCTGCTAAACTGTTCGAGAGTAATCACAGTTTCGATTTTTCACAATGAACACTATAACGAGAAATACAGCTCAGTAATAAAGCTGGCAAAATATAACAATATATAAAAGTACTGAAACAGCAGAAGTAATACTATTAGAGAGCCATTTCCAGTAGTGGACTGCGAAAGGCTGATGATGATGATGAATAAGTATTAAGTATGGTATCTCACTAGGCCGTCATACAAATATTATCAACTTACAAATAAAGATAGTGGCCACGTCTCTTGATTCTACACCCTGAGATAGAGTACAGTCATTTTGACAGTTATATATAGTTATCTCTGCATATAAAGGAAAAAATACCTACTACTAAGAAATTAAAAAAAAGTGAATTGAAAAACTGCAAGGAGGATAGCTTAGCGCGGTGTCAAGTAGCTCTAAGCTATCAAAATAAAAGCTAATAAATCGCAGACTAATAGTTCAGTTCGAATCAAAAAATTTCGCATAGTAATGAGTTCGTTTTATTAAATCAACATTTTTATCTTCTTTGAGCAGAATCTAAATAAAAGTGTCTCCATAAATTGTCGGCAAAATATTTATTTCACTTTTGTTTATTACACCTTTGTTGTGTCATAAATAAAAATTAAAGTACTTTTCTGAAGTTTTTTTTTGTTTGTTATAGTATAAGGGGCAAACGAGCAGACGTATCGCCTGATGGTAAACGATTACCGTCGCCCATGAACACCTGTAACACCAGAGGTGTCACAAGTGCGTTGCCGGCCTTTGAGGAATAGGGAGGGGAATATGGGGAGGGATTGGGGTATTGGCCTCCGGTATCCTCACTCAATCGATGAAACACAGCGTAAGCGCTGTTTCACACCGGTTTTCTGCGAGGCCGTGGTATCACTCCGGTCGAGCCGGCCCATTCATGCCGAAGCGTGGTTCTCTCCCGAATACGTGTTATTTTAGCATAAACAAGCCTAAAATAGTGTCTATTACTAAGAGTCTGCGAACTTCAACAAGATCAAAAACATTATCGTCATTATGTTCTACACTTTAAACTATATTTTACGGGTGGAAAAAATGTAAATTTATAAGCTAGTTATTTTATCAAATACGATATAATAGTTTTAACCAAAATTTTAACTTTTTTTTTGGCGTGTTAAATGAAGAAAGTACCAATCTATTATAAAGTAATTTAGAAATTTAATATGCAAATAACTTTCAACGTAAAGCTAAGAGTTAGATATAATTTTAAGTGTATATGTTTTAAAATACTTGACATCATTTTACAGTACAATATAATGTTTTTATACATCTCACACATAAGTTAGGCACCTGCTAAAATCACCTAAGGCATTAATCCACTTAAGCACAAAATGTATATATAGTTTAGATAAATATACTAAGATAAATATTTACACTATAATTTTATACCCCTGACTGAGAATCTAAGAGATAAACGTTGTGCTAAAAAGAACTTTAGGTACATTTCATTAATGTACATATTTGTAATCACGTTACAACATGTCGTAATTGCAAGATCTGCTACTTTTACAAAGTACAAAAAGTTCTACAACCTGTGCTTCCAATTTCGTAACAAGTTCTAACAACTTGTGATTGTCACGACAGAGACACATTAACGTATTATTGTAAAACAACGGCGTTCGACAAAATGGATGACAATTGAGTAATTTCTTATTTGTTGAGTGATATCGTGACGTTGGTAAATTAGAACTAGATAAATATACAGGAAAAAAATGCAATTATCGTTATTATTAAAATCAATCCACTGATAGATATTATAGGCTCTATATATATATATATATATATATATATATACATACAAAAACAACCGCGGGTAGCACTGCCAAGTTAGCTAAAAGTAATTTAAAACTCCGCTTTGAAAATGTACATTAAAAATATCTATGTTAAACATAATTTAGTAATTTCCTCTTATAATAACGGTTTGTTACAAATCTAGTTCGGTTTTTTGTTACTAAATTTATTGTCACTGTAGCGACTGACACTTTTTTGACGATTGTTCTAATAGAGTTATATTTTGAACTAATTTTCGCGTCGCTCTAGGCTACACTTAACATTCCAATGTTTCTATACATTTTTGTCAACGAATTTTCCCGAATCACTTATTCGGAAAGCTATGAAATCTATGTTAAAGCGAAAATAGAATTGTTTCTTTAATTAATCTTGTATAGCTTTGCAGATATTTCAAGTCAAAGAAAGGATTATCTAATTAATTTATAGGTCATTTGCTGATCTCAGCTTATGGAAGTCATGACAAATGTGTAATACACAAAATGATTTTATTACATACTTCTTCGTACATATATGTTGTTTAATTACCTTTAGTAAAATTTTCGTAATTGAGTAATAAAATGTGATGCTGATGTTATGAACTTCACCTAGATATATGTCTAAAATATGGAGAAAAATTTCTAAACGCGCCCATAAATATGGTTAACCAAGTGATAATTTCCAGCTTGTTTTGGAAAAATAATTAAAACCATCGTGTTTACTATTTTCCGCAACTTATTATTTGTTACATATTATGTATTGCATCAATAAAACTTCTCTGAAATTTCACAAATATTCCAAAACCGAAATAGCCAAATCGCTCTAGATATTCCCGAATTTTAGCAAGACAAACTAACAACAATTCATTTATATATTTACATTCATAAATTTAAGTAATGTCTAATGGTAATTTCATATCGAAGACTATTTCAATTCCCCTAGGTGCAGGAATCGTTTAGTTTTTAAATACACGAATGTCCAAGTAGTTTAAACGTAACTTTAAATCTTCAATCGGGACGACACTATGTTATGCCTAATTATTTTTTAATTAAATCAGGATGTTTGCTGTCCCGTGTGCAGATGTCTTAGTTGGGTGGCAATCGTTTTTAAGGAGAAAATAACTAGAAATGTTCGTGAAATGTATACTTTTACAAATGATTTTGAATGAGTACAGCATATACAAAGAGCACACATGTAATTGTAAAACCGGTTACGTCACACGTGTCAATTGAGTTATATTCGTATTAAACCTACACGTGCCTAGCCTCGGGCGAAAGTAAAGTTTGTGTACACAAGGCTATAATATAAACGCTAGCTTTGTATCGCTTTAATTTTCTTAACTATTAATTTTATACGTTGAATGTTTCTCGATCCAAGTGAATAAATTTTATTAAAATTATAATCTACTTCTAGTATTCTTACTACCCCACTTTCGCCTTTGTTTGGTGAACTATAATTGGAAATTATTTATTTTGAACCGCCTTCCAAAGACTTTTTTTTTAATTTGTTGCCTTAGAACTATCGTCTGGGTGAACGGATTTCGATGATTCATTTTTTATTTGAAAGGTGGTGCTTCCCGTGTGGTCCCAATTCAATGTTGTAGTTCTTGATGTAAGTTGTTATTGTTCAAAATTAATAAAATAAAAAATATAAATTTATTTAATAAAATAAAAAATAATAAAATTATTGTTCGGTTATTTTTTAATAATTAATAATTTAACACAACTATATACTTTATCACATAATGTAGCTGACCATTTTTTTAATACTGGTTTGGATGCTGCTCTTTGCTATCTGCTTATTATTCCCCTCATCATCATCATTCATTTAAGAACTACGCTCTTGTCGACGTAGTTGTATCCAGCTCTCATTGTCAAAAGCCGTTTCTTTAACCTCCTTTTACGTCACAACCGCTACTTTTTCTTTACTCTGGTCTATACGCTATAACGCTATTACTCATAAAGTTATCGTGACGTATAAGGTGGCCTACCATCTTGCCTCTTCTAATTTCTACAATAGATATCAGCAGCTTTTTCTTTTTCATTCTTTCTAGAACTTCTTAGTTGGTATTTTTTTACATCCAGCTTATTGCTTCCATTCTTCTCCAGTACCACATTTCAAAGGCTTTAATACTTTTTTATCCTGATTAGTAATAGTTCAAGTTTCACATGCTCCAGATATACAATTTAATAAAGTGTTCCGAATGTTTACATTTATGTTAGACTTCAAAAGATGTTTTTTGCATAAAACGCTTGTTTAGCCATCACAATGCGACGATTGATGTCAGTAGTACATCTAGAGTCAGACGTTATATGACTTCCTAAGTACTTAAAACTTGTTTCAGAGTTGTTTTACTAATTTCAAAATATTTTTACTGATTGGTGTAATTTTAGATGTTATTAAAATTTTGGTTTTGTTTAAATTCATTTTTGAGTGGAATTCTTTAAAGAATTACTCCATGTTGTTGAGTGGACCTTCAGTTGGTGTTCACTTTGAGCAACAGCAGCTATATCATCTACAAACCTTACAAACAGAATTCTTTTACCGTTAATTTTTACTCCTTATGGTAGTTCAGAAATTTTGCGTATTGTTTGTTCGATAAACAAGTTGAACAGGAGTGGTGAGAGTGTACTGCCTTGTCTGACTCTTTGCTTTACTTTGACTTTTGTTGTTTGATCGCCTGTCTCATTTCCCTCATATCATAAAACATATATCATCATCAACGAAATCATAAGTCTTTTAAAGTCTACTGTTGGACTTAGGCCTCTCCATTGAAAAAAAAATATATAAAAACATAAATGAATCAAATGCCATAATTGACCGCTAGGCTTCTCATTTCTTGCTGTGTTTACCTTACCTAATGCATTGCTTTCATTAACCATGCTCTGGAAAAGAGTACGTGAATACAAAGGCTTTTATTATTTTTATTTTTTTCGGTTTTCCTTAATTACAATAGTGATACCTTTGCTTTTTTACTGGTGCTTACACTATATTTAGTATTTGATAAATTTAAATATAATTACAAAATAGTTTTTATAAATATGTGTGTTAAAATGAAAGGTGTGTTTTTAAGTATCGCTGCCTACATTTGTACCTGCAATGAACAACGATTAGAAATATTTCACCGGAGGCGATACAAACATTGCTCAATATCATCAAGATAAATAAACAAACCTTTGAATAGCAAAAGATGAGGTTGCTACCGCTATCTGTTTGCTTAGATGTTCAAACTATTCAATGGAATTTAGTGCAGTTTTCAACAATAAATAGAATGATACAAGAAGAAGGTTTATAAGTGTAATACATACATATTTATAGTAGATGAAAATCCGAGGGGCGCTCATAGCCCAATTGCACTCGGTGATCAGAAATAATCACCGAGGGTAAGCAACGACGGCGCGGTCAATACCTGAATGGGTCACCACTGGTGGCATGTTACCATGGCCCTCTCCGTAATTCGGAGGTCACGTTAAGCAGTCAGTCCCGGTTGTTATCATAGGATAACATTCTTGAAGTTTAGTTGGAGGCCTTTGGGAGGCTTAAAAACATCCAACGGTAAGATTACATAGCCACAACATGATCTTGCCAGTCCCCGACCCACACTTGGCCAGCGTGGGGACGTATAACCTTAACCCTCTCCTGGGAGAAGACCTGAACCCAGCAGTTACAGCAGGATATTATGAATTGTTGATGAAGATGAAGAACCGAGAATTTCAAAGAATACCTTGCGGTTTCGTGAATTTGGGAATCTGATACAACGCCATCTAGCATCAAACCAAGTAGACCTTGTATTACGAGAGCTATATTGATCGAGAAAATACCTAAACATACAAATATTTAGTGCGACCCGGTAATCGAACCGGAAACTTCGAATGCAACAGTCGCATATGCTACCACTGCGCCAACGAGGCAGTCAGTTTAAACAAAAAAAAGACTAAGGGCCCGTTTCATAATTTTTTAATAAATTCTTAATATCAATTTATCTGTCAGATAACTACAGATTTCGGTTCCACAATTCTTAAGTTGTCCACACAGTCATATATGTCAAATATTGATTACCTATATAAAACTTTTTAGGAATTGGTTCTAACGTTTTTCATTTCAATGAAAGACTTCAGTAGCTGTCAAACGGTCTTAAATATCCAAGGAAAGTTAATTTAAATAGAACTAGAAAGTAGGTAAATCAGGTACAAAATCCATAGAGACCAAAACAAAATCAAAGAGAATTCGTGAAATCTTATCGCTCAATTTGAGAGCTAAGTTTTATCTAGCAAGAATTCAATTAATTTTAGATGAATTCATTTTCACAAAACAAAATTTTCAAAGAAATTGTTGTGTATAATTAATTTACATACATTTGTAAATTGTGGTATTGATTGATTGTGTTCTATTTTTTTCTCAGTAGAATACCGCATATCGTTTCTAACTATTAATTTGGGTACTCATAATTTACAATTATATATATTTGTATACGATAAATATTGAATTTTACAATTTTAAACTTCGTACACTGTTTGTTCATCATCAACACCATCATCAACAATTTAATTATTCGCCGCTGAGCATAGGCCTGCCCTTAGAAAACAGGTTTTGACCACGCTAGATAGACATGTTAGCATATGTTTTGTGTAATTTTTTCTCCCTATTTACAGGTTTAATAAGCATTACATATGTACATATACATAACATTTGAAGTAAAATTACCAAGAAACACAATGATCGCGAATTTTATGATATACATATATAACTATAGGTTTCGTGCCCTAAAGGTTGTGAAACGAAATGTAAAGTTAAATTCAAAGATATGTACACCAACAACCTTTCATAGGCTACTTCTTAACATAAGCCCATCCTTAAAAGAGGTATTAGCTCAATATACGACACTGGTCAAATGAGTTGGTCTAGTTTGTCGGGTGTTCTTAACAGTCCTTTATAGTCGGCCCTTAATAGTAACAGTCATTAGTAACAAATTTGAACTGAAAAATTACTTAATCTTCTAATTAAGAAATCTAATACAAAAAATATTATTTTTCAAATAAATTTATATTGGTCATAAGGAAATAAAGCTTACTTTATATTGTTTTGAATTCGTATACTATGAATATATCTGCATATTATGTAAACTCGCCCTATCAAAAAAAGTTCATCATCTTAAAAGATTTAATTTCTTCACTAGTCACTTCGAATTACTACGTTACCTCCCAATGGAGGTGATAATGATAAAGTAATAAAAGTTCGATCATTAGAGCATTATTAATTACTCAAAGCACTTGCAGCAGAAGCCGAAACGATAACATGCTGTCCTCAATTATACTGACATGAACTGTGCGCACGCGATGCATTCCATATCTCTAACTGTACATTTAGGGTTGTCAATTTCATGTCATAAAAATTTGACATCACTAAATTACTTTATGAAATATACCCAGTGACTATGTAGTTTGTTGCTAATCTTGGTAAATCTTAACTAAATTGGTAAATCCGCAGATTCGCCTTATGAAATTGTTCAAGAATAATTTATTTCAAATAGTTGATATTAAGTTAAAGATCAAAGCTCTTCATATCTGTATTTCAATACAAAAAACTGATAACAAATTATACCTGTATTGATTTCCAATAGCTCGATTGCAAATGGCTAACCCTTATAACAATTCATCTAAAAAAATTAAATAACTAACAACATACAATCTGTACGCATTCTGAATTAAATAAAAAAAAAAATATATATTTCGGACATCTTACACGCAACGCCATCTAGTCCCGAGTTAGGCATAGCTTGTGTTATAGGTACTAGATGACTGATATATAAAATTAAAAAACTAACTTATATGTTATATAGTATAATAAAAATATATGTTAAATTTATATTTATATATTATATACTATTTTTGATCTGCAAATATTTGTTTCAGAGTTTGGGTGTTTCCTATGTATAATATGTATGTATTTACAAAAAAAAAGTATTTATGTAATAATATCAGTTATCTAGTACCCATAATACAAGCTCTGCTTAGTTTGGGACTAGATGGCGTTGTGTGTTAAACAACAACCCATAATGTCCCACTGCTGGGCTCGGGTCTCCTCTCAGGAGAGGGTTAAGGCCATACGTCCCCAAGCTGGCCAAGAGCGGGTTGGGGACTGGCAAGAATACGTTGTGGCTACGTAAATCTTGCCGTTTGGATGTCTATAAGCCGCCCGAAGGCCTCCAACTAAGCTTCACGCCTATGATATCGTATGATATCGTATGATAACAACCGGGACCGACTGCTTAACGTGACCTCCGAATCACGGAGACGCTCATGGTAACATGCCACCAGCGGTCACCCATCCAGGTACTGACCGCGCCATCGTTGCTTAACCTCGATGATTGTTTCTAATCACCTAGTGCAACTGGGCTATGAGCGCCTTCATTTTTGCGCGGCCTTGTGTGTTAGATGTCCGAAATATTTATTTATTTATTTAATAATAATATAATACATACATATCATTATTTTTTTGTAAATACGTACTTATTTTAATTCCAATAAACCGTTTCTTCTTTTGTAAACTGTTTAATAATGTTAAAAGTTTTTACATTCTCTAATTTTCTCATAAAACTACCTGTTGAATTGACAACAAATTTTTGTATATTGTATAATTTTTGCAAAAAGTGGACCACTTAACATCGCAATATTAATGTGTTGAGTAGTATTAAACTAGTAAGAACCTATTTTCCTTAAATATATGTTTAATGCCTTCATTATGTTTGAAAACAAACATAATTTAAAGAAATATCCTAGAAACATAACTTAAAAATATTCTAATGATAAACAATAAATAAAATTGCCTGTAATTTCGAAGTCCACCTATTTCATTAACCATTATACATGACCAAATGTTACTATTAATTATTCAAAGTGTAAGGAAAGATAATTGATATAAATTGTACCGATAAGCCCATCGACTCAATTAAGGGAAAGTTTTAGCCTTGAATTAAAACTTAGCGCGTTAGTAATAATCTTTATGAAATAACTTCTAAGTTTCGACTATAAGTTTTAGTACTTCTAAATTTTATGTTCGTGTATAATTTATATTTATGTGAAATCACAATGAATACTTTTTTACTTTTTAAGATATGAGAGCAGAAGATGTGTATTTGTATTATGTCTTTTCTGAATAGCAAAGTATAAAATCAAATACTTGTTATAATTGAAATACCATATCCATTTTACGTTGTTTGTATCATATGGTGGGCATTGAACATAATGAAAACATTGATGATTTTTTTCGTATATATGAATAAATACATATATGTATATATGTAACATGAGCATAACATATGGAGCCGAATCGTGGATACTTACGATACAGCTGATTCACAAGTTCAAAGTCACTCAGCGTGCTATGGATAGGGCTATTCTCTGCGTTTCTATAAGGGATCGCATCAAGAATGAGGTGATCTGATAGGGAACGAAGATTATCGACGTAACCCGTAGGATTCGCAAGCTGAATTGGCAGTAAGCTGGCCATATTAACAGCAGAACTGATAACCGTTGGGGTAAACGGGTTTCCAGTGGAGACTACGTCTCAGCCAACTTAGTGTAAGGCGTCAACAGGTCAGATGGAGTGATGATATGCGCAAGACAGCTGCCTTAGTACTGGATGCGAGAGGTCGAAGATCGAATCAAGTAGCGTGCAACTGGAGGGGCAAAGTTCAGCATTAGACTGCGATAGGCCAACGTCTAATCTTGAATCGAGGATAACCACTATATTTATTGAGGTAGCTAAAATAATCCATTCGATACTATTCATGCATGGGTAAATTTTTTAAAGTATAAAAAACAATACAACGAAGTTTATTCTTTAACATTTAGATTGATTTATGACTTCAGGATTGTAAGAAATAATTCAAACCGGCTATAGAGTCGCACACCTGAGCTTTAATTGGCTATTATTGAATAATACGAGTCCTTGAACCTTATTATGTTAACGTAGCCGCGTAGTCGAATGGCATAGTGTCGTGGGTTCATAGATAGCACATAAAATATTAGAAATGTGATATCATGTCAAATAGCAATCTCTTTCAGGCAATCATCGTCATCATCTTCATCATTATCGCAGTTCACAGCTGGACATAGGCATCTCCAATCACACGCCACTTAGTTCGATCCTCGGCTTCTCGCATCCAAATAACAAGGCAACCTTACTATGTATCAAAAATTTCAGGGAGACAGTAGTAGTTGAGGATATATATCTTAATGCGGGCATTGTCTTTCAAATAAGAAAAATTAAATAAATATATATCCCAAGAGTAAAAAAATTACATTCAGCCCTTTCTTTTATAAATACAGGCACCAACGAAAAATTATTTAGCACTAATTTTCAGCTGAGGCATGACTCTTAACGATAAACTAAGAGAACATAACTGCATCAAAATCTAGATTATAAATAAATACACAACTTGTATGTGTACGTATACATCATTAATTACACTCTTTACAGTATACATAAGGTGTTGAAAATAATTGTCACTTTTTTTAATAACCATAATAATTAGGATCGAGACAGAAACCTATTAATCTATAACTATCAACAAAACATTACAGTAAAAAAGTAATTTTATCATTTGTTTCTTGATTAATACCTAATATCATTAATTTTATTGTAAGATGATATGAGTTTTATTTATATAAGGAACTTGTAAATAATTTTCTTTTTTTTTGTTAGAGCCTGTCAAAGTGCTGCTGGGCTCAGGTCTTCTCTCAGGAGAGGGTTAAGGTCATACGTCCCTACGCTGGCCAAGTGCGGGTTGGGGACTGGCAAAACTACGTTGTGGCTACGAAACCTTGTCGTTGGATGTTTTTAAGCCCCCCAAATGCCTCCAAGTAAGCTTCACGAATGTTATACTATGATAGCAACCGGGACCGACTGCTTAGCGTGACCTCCGAATCACGGAGACGCTCATGGTAACAACCCACCAGCGGTCACCCATCCAGTTACTGACCGCGCTGTCGTTGCTTACCCCCGGTGATTGTTTCCAATCACCGAGTGCAACTGGGCTATGAGAACCTCACTGGGCTATGGTGACCTATTGGGGTGATAATATTATGCATCATCGGCCCTTTGGTCTTGCACTCACCAACGAAAAGTCTCATCCAAAACTACCAGAGCCTGTGATAATCAGACCTCTGACCTTTTCTAATATACTAAATATTAAACTTAAACAATTTGTCTACTACATACAAAAATATTTTAGTAAGCGTACGACTGCGTAAAATCCATATTAATATCATGATACTGTACTTATTTCCATGAAATTTAGCATGGTTGACAACATAATAATGTGTTGAGTAACAATATAATGAAACCACTTTTTGCAGTCTGCCATAGCTTACAGACCATCAAGATGGATTATACTATATTGGCTAAACTTATTTTCAACTTTATTACCGTGAGTGAGTCACGCTTTGGCATGCATCTATATAGATATAAAACCAAAAACATTATTCTAGGCAAGGTGTGAGAACCAATGGTATCTTACGTTTAAAGTTCTTTTGAACAGAAGAAACATGGCTTGAAAAGGAGTGACGCATTGACCAGAATCACGTACCGAGTGCTCGAACCCCGCTCATTATCCGATATAATTAATTGGACTTCTGTAGAAAAGTTTCTGTTAGGTTTGGGGAAATTTGGAGGTAAGAGATGTAGACACTATAGATATGGCATAGTAAATTATTTTCATGTGTAAATAACTATACTCTGCTACTTCGATGTGGCATATTTTGATTGCACTGATTACTAATGTGGAAAAAACTAACGAAAAATAGTCAAATTAACTTAAATTAATATAATCAATTGGGTTATAAAAATATTGTCCCAAAATTAGAATATCGATAAGATGTATATCCTTTTTTTTCTTTTTTTACGTGTGGAAACCCCTAGGTGTCTTCACCCCACCGACGTTTGCAGCGGACTGGTGTTTCAGAATCAGATTGACTAAAACCACACGGTATGACACTCTACGCTTGAGAAAGGAGAGATCCGGGAACAGCTGTCATTAACACATCCAATCCCCTCCCAGCGACTGCGCACTGAAGGCAGGCACCATTTGCGGGGAAATTATTTAGCCCCTTTGCGGCTGGCCACTTAAGCAGATGAAGGGGAAATCCCGTCTCGTCTTTATATCCTGCATCAAAGCTCTATCACAGAACTTTCAGAGATTTCAAAGTATATATGCGCTAAAATGAATTTTAGTACAACACTAGTATCAAAATTAACTTAAATGCATATATACTTCGAATAGACGTTAATAGCAAGGTAGGTCCCCTTACTATGAACCTATTTTTGTTGTCCAATCTACTTGACCTTAGCAACTTGTGTCATAAAAAGTCTGCAGTTTATTTGTATCTCCACTTCTCTTGAATTTTTGCTAGTTAATTTTATTTCGTTGATTTTACCTACTTCCATCAATCTTCGAAATTGTGTTCGTTTGTAATTTTAAATTAAAGGCTGTTTATTAAATGCATATGTAAGTATATGCATACAGTACTGGCATATATATATATATCAATTTAAAAAATGTTGTGTCTGTGTCTATCTCTGGAACGCCTACATTGATTTTGACGGGACTTTCACTGGCAGATAACCTGCACGCGGTGCATCCTGCTAGATAACAAACGAGGCTCTGGCGACCGACCGATGGCGGTATATCCATCCTAAAAGGCGTAACTAAATACAACAGGCCGGTGATGGGCAGCAGCGTCACCGGTGCAACAAGTTACGCCCTGCGATCACCAACCAGCCTGCCCAGCGTGGTGATTATGGGCTGACTCCCTCCATGAGTAAGCAAAAGAAGCTGATGGCAACAAGGAATAAATTAGGCTAAATTTTTAGTTAAGTTTCACCTCGTGGTTACCCGAGGTTGTTGTTATCAGGGCTCAGTTCTTTAAGTACATCTTTCAAAAACCAAACGCTTAAAACCTCTATCGTATCTAGTTTCTTAATATCAGTGCTATATTAGACTGTGACTGGAATCGATAAGGAAACTCCGGAGCGAAGTTTTTGTTCAATTCGAGAAAGGTTAAATGATAAAATACTTCTCGTGTAAGAAATTTCAATGTAATTAATGTTTGGCGTCTATTACAGGGAGGTAGATAAAACGCGATGTCATTTTCTAAAGATCGGAGAAGTATAATGGCGGTGTGTAGGAGTGTCGAAAACTTTACATTGTTATAATAATTACGTTCTTTTATATATATATATATTTACATATATGTGTGTGTGTCGCAGATTCAAAAAGGATTTGAATCCAAGTAATTTATATCTTCGTTCGCCATCTTATATTTTAATCAGTCAGTGCGCACTCCCGGCGCCGGCGATGTCTCAGGAGCAAATGAAGTGCTCTTCTTCTTCTTCTTTTGATGGCAATCATATGGCAATCAGCCGGATCAGCTATTTCTGCCAATGTCAAGTATTTCGAGTCTTCAATTCTAAGTCTTCGAGTCTTCAAGTCTTCGTCGTGATGGAATTAATGATAAAAATTATAAAAAATGTGGATGACATGAAATGGGGACCGTCTTTCGAAAAAACAAAAAACGATCTCCATGAAGTGCTCTAATAACGTACACACTACTGACAGATCGAAGTGACAGACATCGACAACTTTATAACAGGCTGTCAACGTCATACAATGAGGATAGTATTACCATTCAAATTAAATAAGTGATCGTTCATTCTCTGACATATGTGTTACCTTATAAATGTATTTAAAGCTAATTCCTTATCGTAATATAACTATATGAATATAAACATGCAAAATCCATCTAGCTAATGAAATTCTCGTGACGCGGTATTATCAAACTTTTCCGAAACGACTGGACCGATTTTTATGAAATTTTGTGTTCATATTGGATAGGGCTGAGAATCGGCAAACATCTTTTATTTATAACCCTAAATGATAATGATGACCACCCTTCATTTTTCTTTTATTTTTTTGTTTTTTTTTACATATGCCAAAAAACATTTACTGTTTCAACTAGTACATATAATAAAATAATTTACTGCTCTCTGCACGTGGAAGATATAAGTATGATAAAAACTATTATAGGGGCTATTATATGAAACATTAACGCAATATAAACCAAAACAATAATTCTTAGAATTTTTGTCTGTTAATCATAAATTTTCTCTAAGTTTGTGCACGCTAATCTCAGTAACAACTTAGCCGATTTGAATGCGGCTTATACTAATGTGTGGTTTGCTCCGCCAAACTTTTGTTTCTATTCAATCGGTTTCATCATCATCATCAGCCTATCGCAGTCCACTGCTGGACATAGGCCTCTCCAATTTCACGCCATTTAGTTCGCTATATGGTTTCTCACATCCGGTTCCTGCCAGCCGTCTTGCGCAAATCATCGCTCTACCTGGCCTGTGGACATCCTACACTACGTTTGCTGAGACGCGGTCTCCACTCAAGAACTCGTTTACCCCAACGGTTATCGGTTCTTCGACAAATGTGGCCAGCCCACTGCCACTTCAGCTTGCTAATCCTGTGGGCTACGTCGATGACCCTGGTTCTTTGTCGGATCACCTCGTTTCTGATGCGATCCCTTAGAGAAACACCGAGCGTAGCCCTCTCCATAGCACGCTGAGTGACTATGAACTTATGGACCAGTCGAACCGTAAATGTTTCAATTGGTTTATTTAGAAAAAAGTTATATCAGTTAGAATCACCACGATAATCAACCATTACGTAGGCGGAGCCGTATGCAAAAGCCCATAATAGTTATGCAATGAAATAATTTTTGTATACAATATTATTGACAATCATTTCATTGATTTCATAGAATCTCTGAGACCAACTGTTTATTTAATTCAAAAAATATTTTTGAATTCTCTAGACCTAATATAAGTGTTAGTTGTAACTAAGCTTTAGTTACTGTTGTGTAAAAGTCTTCAAACAAAAACAACAACCCATAATGTCCCACTGCTGGGCTCGGGTCTCCTCTCAGGAGAGGGTTAAGGCCATACGTCCCCACGCTGGGCAAGTGCGGGTTGGGGACTGGCAAGAATACGTTGTGGCTACGTAAATCTTGCCGTTGGATGTTTTTTTTTTTAAGCCGCCCGAAGGCCTCCAACTAATCTTCACGACTGTTATCGTATGATAACAACCGCGACCGACTGCTTAACGTGACCTCCGAATCACGGAGACGCTCATGGTAACTTGCCACCAGCGGTCACCCATCCATGTACTGACCGCGCCATCGTTGCTTACCCTCGATGATTGTTTCTAATCACCGAGTGCAACTGGGAAAAGTCTTTAATTTAATATAAAAAAACTAGTTGAATACGAAAAAGTTTTAAGTTATTAGTATTTGTAAGTAGACTTGACTTTACGTGAGTAGTTCGTCTCTAACAAAACATATTTCTTGAGGATTATCTTTGTTTTTTTTTGAGAAATGGGGGCAAACGAACAGATGTATCACCTGATGGTAAGCGGTCACCGCCGCCCATGGACATCCGCAATACCAGTGGCGTCACAAATGCGTTGCCGGCCTTTAAGGGATGGCCAGGGTTGCTGTATGGTCCTCCGGGATCGTCAGTCATTCAGTGAAATACAAGGCAAGCGCTGTTTCGCACCGGTTTTCTGTGAAGTCATGGTATCACTCAGGTCGAGTCAGCTTATTCGTGCCAAAGCGTGGTTCTCCCACGGATATTTAAGTTCCACTCACATTCCACAACTTTGTTGTGCTAGGCACAAAGTTTTTTGCAAAAAGCGCACAGCTGTGGACTGCCAGCCATCGAAATGCTGGAGCTAAAACTGCTGTGGCGTAGGACGGTGGTGGAAAGAGGCGCCAGGGATCAGTTTGAACAATTACTAGGAGCACTCCTCACAATAAATGTGATAGATGATACGTAAGGAAGCTACAACTCTACGCAGTGCCATAGAGTCCAGCCGGATTGAGATCTCTAGGCAATCTTTGATTCGAGTCACTCTCCGTTGAATGTGGACCAGAGGGATAAACTGGTACGGGGCGCCCACGCTCAAAGATGAGAACAATGTTATAGTAGTACAAGTTTTACATCTATAAAGTTAGTATAGATTTCATGGTCTGGCTAATTATAAACATTCATCAATAAAACCACATTTTCAGAGTAAATGGAGGTTGCCATTGTGAGTGGAGAGGCACTGTACAAGGAAGATGTGATGGCCTGAATGCCTATTTCATAGATACAGATATAATATAAAACAAAGATTAAAAATTTTTCGTAAAATAGCCTCGCTTATTAAAAGATTTAGCAGTGTCATTTTTGCTTTCTATAATTCACTAGATCAGATGTTTTGATATTTCTATGTTACGTAAAATCGGTGTGGATATACGTCGACCCAAATCCGTACTCCTACGCAAATCATATAAGGCAATGTTTGCGATAGATATCTTAGTGTGGATACGACTGTTTATTATTCATGTGTCAATATTGTCAGTAACCATTGTGGTATATGATACCCCTTTGTGAACTCAATACATAGGTTCAATAATACATATATACAGAATTGAATAAGCATTATTTAGTACCCTGCTAGAATTCTTACAAAAATACTGGCTTTTGCCCGCAGGTTCGCCTGCGTTTATGTTTGTCGGTTACCGCGGTAAGGGGTAGCCCATTTGCTTGTTTTAATGTTTGGCCCTTCCAAAATGACACTACTTTGCTTGATGTAAAGCATAACCAGAATCCAAGAGTGGTGGGTACCATACTCATTGCAAATGGAGACAATGCTACAATACAGCTCGGTGAACCACATCACGCCCTAATGATGCTTCTGCATGCTCTGCATCAATTTATAACTACAGGTTTTGTGAATATTTAAAAAAAAATCTACTAAGCTTCTAGTCCACAGTAATCCAATTCAAACTTTTACAAACGACATTGCCGACGGCGCGAGGCGCCACATTCGGCGGCGCTTGCGCAACGCTAGCTCAGTTACCAAATTTGAAATATTTAATGCGATTATAAACGCTATAAACCTTATTATGGAAATAGGTATACTATTGTTTTGAATTAGATTAAGCGAATATAAAAAAAGTAAAATTTGTAAATTTTAAATTATATGGTCAAGACTTATATGAAAGTGATTTATTAGGTTTTTTGGTACTGGTTTCTGTAGAGAACCTTCTATTATAAGACAGTCCTCATACTTTATGATGATTTTTTAATTCTTGGTTTTATATATATTTTTAAGATTTTACCCCTTCAAGCCGTATGAAAAAATCAAAGACATACCTATCGCCGTCCGCTCCTGAACGGAGGATTCCTTCAAGGAGTGTGGACTATTCCGATCTTGAACAATATACATTCATCTGTTACCAATAATTTTTCTCAAGTTGTCATCAGCCCATCGTGATGCAGGGCTCTATTATATTGGTGTGTTGAGTTTTCCTACTTTTATAAGTTTAAATAATTAATAACTTCTTACATACTTACACACAAAGTTGTTGGTATCAAGAGAGATAAGAATCAGTTTTCGAAACTTTCTTCGTAGAAAACTTTTCGCTTATGTATTTTTAAAATTTGATAATTTTAATTTATTAGTGGAATATACCAACATCTTAAGGCATGACACCAGTCAAAGAACATTCCACTCATTTTTATATTAGTTCCTTAAATATTTCATTGATATTTTTTTCTTGATGTATAGTAGAAAATGTATGTGCTAAGACTTTGAAGATCCGATCCATAGATATTTTCTTTGTATTTGTTTTTGTAGGCATGCTTGAATATAGCTATATGTGTATATATATATATATATATATAGCTACATTCATATATATATAAAGAAATAATTTTGGATCCTGTTCTAATCTATTTCCGGCTTGCTAATATTTGAAACACAAATGATCTGCACCGATTGATTATAAATTTTAACATAATATGGAACCATCTACATCCACAATGTATGCAAAATGTTGATTATTACAGTTTAGTTATATTGCGAACTCGAGAAACTCGACAATTCTCCTCTTATTAATATGTTTAGGAAACCCTGTTAACAAATTATATTGTTACGTATATTAAATTGGAAAGTATGACTCAGATTAATGTTATTCGTGTGTTAGCAACTTATAGACACCACCCACTCACTCCTTGTTTGGTGGGGACGTAACGCCATTAGCCAAGAACTTTATTGTGATACAAAACTTATTTGGCAAAACTAAAGCATCTGTCATCATCAATTCTATGTCTCACCAATAAATATTATTGTCCCTTGCTTTGCAACCTAGAGTGATCCATTTAAATCAATTTTAAAAAAGGCCAATGTCTGCAGAATGATTTAGGTTAAAGCATAAATAATTGCAGGAAGTTTGTCTAGGAAAGTTTTTTGATAAATTAAAAATACTAAGGTCATTAAATATCGGAGACTCTTGACAGTACTATTCACGTTTATGATTGGACAGCGCCATCGATTATCATATATATATATATATATATATATTAATTCAGTCAGTATTTAATTAATTCAGTCTATATATATAACATATATATATATAGACTGAATTAATTAAATATTACCTCAAACACTATCAGCAAATATTTTGACATCACTTAAAACTTCATTTTCTAAGTAAAACATATCATTGTATTTTACCATCTTATAGAGAAAGGAATTCTTAGACTAAATAGACCGATGATGATCTTCAAACTTTCGAGAAAAGAGCGTACTTTATTCTTAAAATGCCGGCAACGCACTTATGCACCTTTGGTGCTGTGGGTGTCTATAGGTGGCGTTGATCGCTTACCATCCCAGGATACGTCCACTCGTTTGCCCCCATTTAGTATAAAAAATGGTATTTAATAGGCAAGTGAAATATATACAGAAATTATCATAATATATACTCCAAATAAATATCTTGAGCCTGATAAATAAACAGAAACAACCTATTTTGTCTTGAAGTTGGACAAAAGAGAAGAGAAAACGTAGCATGAAAATACGTTAAATGTTAATAAACCACTTAAAATGTTAAACATATTATACTTCCAACAAATGTTTCCACGTATAGTCCAACCATGTTAGGTTAGCTGGAATCCATGGTATCTCTTAATGGTTCTGCCAATAAACACGGGCCGTTCAGTCGGCAATATCCACAGTAATGACACTTTTAGAAGTATGTAATCGCCTGTGATGAAAAATAATTGGCACTGAAAGGTTTGATTTTCCTGTACCTTGCTTCTTTTCTAAATTCAATTTAATTTTCGAAGGAAATCCTTTGTAAAAAATATTATTTCATATGGATAAAGATATTGAAGGTATATTACCAACCCCGAAACCTATTGAGTACACTGATACAATTTACCATAATAAGATAAATATCACCAAACTGAATAATCGATTTAATTGCATTATTTCGTATTTTACTGTACTAATCCATTATATAGTTCTCGTGTCACGCTGTTGCTCATGTTGAACTCCGAAGCGATCTAACCGATTTTCAAGTTTTTCTAATGTATTTTATGCTGGCGTGCTTAAGATAGAACATATAGTTTTATTTAATATAAAAAAAGTAAAAAAAAAATTAGAGCAAGAAAAATACAGTTTACTTTTACTTGATGAAATTTGATGATACTTTTTAAGTTCTAAAAAAATCCACACCGTCCGAACAATCGAACAACAGGGAAAAGGGCAGCATCCCATTAGTTGAATAAAATAGTCAGTTACGAAAAATTTTATCGATCAAAAATAACAGCCAAATCACAATATGAAAAATCCAATCTCCACTATTTTAATTAAGTTTATACTGACCGTTTTTGCCTTATAGTATTATCAAAGGTTAATGTTTATATAAAATATTTATATCTAAAACCTAACAACTTTCGGGTCAGGTGTAAACTTTATTAAAAAAGTGGAATGAGTACAAGTGAATTTTATTTTAGAACATATTGCAACAAGTTTCACCAAGTGCCGACAACCGAGAGTACAAATTACAAAAGGTGGTCCACAAATTCAAAAGGAAGACTTACTGTTTCCTAATACAATACAATACTTTGCACAATACAATACATTTATTTAATCAAACTTTTCTGACAATACAATTATGAAGCTTTTCTTTCAGTCAGATCACGAGAAGTGATTACAAAAGTCAGATATCCCTCTGCTCTCCTCACTTCCCACCTTTCCCAAAATGATAAACACAAAGTATTCAAGTAATTTGTTTGTTTAACTCCAAAACGTTTTGATGTTTACCTTTGTTTAAAACTTTTTTAATTTGTTCTTGGTAATCAAGTGTTCGGAACGTTTTGTTTATCTAATTGGCTGTTTAAAATTATGAATTATCAACACAATACACATTCGGATAACGTGAAGCATGCATTTGAGTATGAGGAAAGTTAAGAGTAGCATATACCTTATTTCATTATATTTATTGGGTTATTATAAATATATATCAACGCCGGTGATTTTTTAGTAAATTTCTAAAAATGTATTCTAGCTATATCGGTCTATCATTTCCGAAACCCCTTGCATGTTAAATTTCATAAAAATCATGGAGCCGTTTCAAGAATGCTCGTCAAAAGGTATTAGATAACAAACTCTTATAAATAAAATTAATACACAGCAGATGGGGCTAGCTTGTAATTGGAACAACTTATCTATATTCATACCAATACTTTAAATCTGAAAGTAGCTGTGTCTGTCTGCCTATCACACCTTTAAGACTAAGCCGCTGTACCGATCAGAATATAATTTGGAATTTAGATATTATGATACTTGAGGAAGGACATAAGCTACTTTTATAGCGTCAACAGACATACACGCGGGCGGAGCCGCGGCTAAAAGTTGATCATCTATGAGTGATGTATTCTTTATCTCAAGTTTATGCAAGAACAATACTTAAAATATTTGTAGCAAGACCTTCTTTATCGGAGGCATTCAAATAAAGCGAGCACAACGTTCATTACATTTCTGAGTTAAAATATTGCATTTATTAAATACATACATGTCTAAATTTATATTACTATAAGTATACTGTTTTAATATTATAAATTTGAAAGTAACTCTGTCTGTATGTCTGTTACACTTTCATGTCTAAACCACTAAACTAATTCAAATGATTATCCGTATAGAGATAGACTGGACCTTGAAAAAAGACGCGGTAACCGAGATGTTAGTAATATTTATTTTATAATTAAAATGAAACTTGTTCACAAAGTCAGTACATTATCCAATTTGTATTATCACCGAAAATACGAGAGCTAATTCCACCCCTTTTATATAAAGAACATGTAACTAATTTTTGTTTATAAAATATATGGACTTCTTTACATTTAGAACAATAACAAAGGAGCAACAATTGTTAGTTTTAACTCAAACTAAGTACTTCGTTCTATCAACATTGTAATTTAAACTTCAGTCCAACAGAGTCTGGCAAACAAAGCGAATAGAATAATTGTACTCTTTAGGATCAGCTCACCAACTTCATGGTTGTTGTTGATTTTGACAAGTTCTTAGTTGCACCAACTAATAAAAAATTAAATTTCTTCATAAAATATTCATCATCAACTTTTTGCGTCTATTGCAGATGATTTAGTCTTTGTCTCATAGCCATGAAATTTACTTCATGGCTGTTTAAGCCAATTTTAGATAAAACATAATTGGGAAATAAAACATTGGTAAATCTTCTATCTGTTTACTATATTTTGATAGGTTTTATATCAGAACAATTATCTTTACATATTATAATACCTGTATTAAAATAAAATAAAAATATTAAGAAAAAAAATCAACTGAAATATTTACATTCAAGTGTCGAAAAATTCTTTCGCGTCATCACTTCTGGTAGTGGTCCCAAAGGACGGGCTGCATTTCCACGTTGAATTGCAATGCTAGTTGTATTCTTTGTCTAACTATCAATCAGCACTTATTAGAATATTGCACTAGTGGATTCAGAGGTACTGTTGATTTTCTCTAAAGCCAAATCCAAAGCGACACGCTTTGCTCGCGATTCAGTGCTCGTTTATGATTGGTCATAAACGAGCACTGAATCGCGATCAAAGCTGTATTGGTATCACGGTAAATATTTTTCGGATTAATATATAGCCTATGATGCTCCTAAAAAATGAAAATTCGTAGTAGTAAAATAATGTAAAGAAATTTTTCAATAGAATAAAATCACAGACTCGCAAATTGTCTCTTTACAATATTAAGTATAGATATGTTTTCTGTTGTTACAAATAGATGTGGTATGTATCCACTGTTTTAGTTTCGTATTTATTTAAGCGAAGCTTAATTAATAATCTGGCAAACAAACGATACCTCAGTATAATTGTTTTCGTCGCCTAGCAAATTGTACTTTGTGGTTGCAATTACAATTTATGGTAAAGGAATGTGGAAATCGGAAAGAAAATATTTTGTATGATGACAATAAGGCTATCTATAGAAAAATCTTATGTAATAAAAACTATGGATTTGATATAATGTATACATTAAAATAGTATAGAATAAAATTTATTAGTAAAACTAGTATACAGTAATGCTAATTCTTTTATTTGAAAACTCTGAAAGCATATACATTAACGCTAAAAATTAACTAAAATTATTACATACACACAAAAATAACATTATGGGAGTCGTTTTACTAAAATACGATGAATTTTAGTTGAGTTCAATAATACAATGACAAAATTAGCATAAGTTGAAAATAATGTTTGCTCATTTTAAACTACCCACAAATGTTAAAAATAAAACGGATAGACGGTTAACAAAGGAAAAACTATATATCGCCATATGAAGAGATTATTGTGTCTTTGTCTTATGAGATGTCGCATACTAGCGACGATAAGGACACGACGCGATGCTTTTTAATTTCATTCTATCACCCGCACTTAGCCAGCTTGGGGACGTATGGTCTTAACCCTCTCCTGAGAGGAGACCCGGTTCGCCGACGACGGATCGGTTCCGAGTGGAGGTCGTCCTCCCGGGCCTTCACCGCCGTCTCCTTTTGCGAGATGACTTCCTCGCAGAAGGTCACGAGCGCGGTAAAACTGCTCTCGCCGCCGGCCATGGAGCGTACGACGGCCAGCAGCGAGAGATCTCCTCCGATGACTGCAGTGAGGGCCCGACGCTGCGGCGCCCAAGCGGAGCACACAGCCAGCGTGTGCTGGGCCGAGTCCTCACTGCAGTCGCACTGGTGGCAGGCGGGACTCAATTCCCTCCGCACGACCGAGTGCAGGTACTTCCCAGAGCAACCGTGCCCGGAAAGCACCTGCGTCAGTCGGAAGGAAAGGGTACCGTGCTGCCACCCTGCCCACTCGAGGATGACCGGCTGCCTGAGAGGAGACCCGTGCCCAACTATGGGACATTATGGGTTGTTGATGATGATGTTAATGATGTTTTATGATAATTAAACAATTCTCGAACATTTTCGTATAAAATACTAAGTTCATTAATTTGTAAAAAATGCTCAATTGTACTTAGTAGTAATTAGTTGTGATCTTTTAACTACATATACTGGAATGTTAACAAAGTACTAAATTTAATTAAAATACCTCATTCCTTTACTACATTGTAGTATATGTTTAATTAAATAAAAATTTATTATTGCTCTTGAAAACCTTTATTATAAATAGGAGATAAAGTTAGCAATTCCTACTACTGCGCATGGACGTAATAATAAGCCCATACCTAAAGCCTAAAGCCTGCGCCTGATCTCTCGCCGCTAGTGTTGGACAGCCACCTCATCGGATTGTGTGAGTGAAGGAACAGAGTGTGTAGCTGTGTTAGTGCACACTTCTGTGCAGTATTGTAATAATTATATTCTGCGTGGTTGACTGGTCTCCAATATCCTATATAGAGGAAAGGTCGATCCGATATCCTCAGACACTCCGGTAATGTGCTGTGAAATTATCTAACCAATTTTAATCTGCATTTTTCAGGCGCGCCTAAGGTAAGATAGTTAACGTTACGCTTAGACGAATCTTTTCGGATGAATCGAAGCCAGGGCCAGGAACCCAGCATTATTTGAGAGATGCAAATGAAATTACGTGGGTCAGCTAGATCTCTTTCCTCATTTCATAAAATATTACTCTATAATATTTTGTTAGAAGACCATTTGAGTAGCCTCATAAAAATATATTCTTCAAATGACTAGGGAATTTACAAGCATAAAGTTTAATACCAAATATCTCTAGTACGTATGGATCTCATATATGTCCATGCGGGATTTATACCAACGACAGTCGATGTTGTAATTGGTGAGACTATCATTTATTCAACAGCAGCGTTCACGGAGTCTCACAGAATAGTTAATTAATATTTTCATATATTTATTTTTCGTATTATATTTTTATTTATTGTCATAATTGTAAAATTTTCGCCCACCTTTAAATGTAACTATATTTATATTATTAAACGAATATGAGTTTCTTTTTTTATGTAATAGCATACGTATCGCCTGACAGTAAACGATTACCGCCGCCCATGGACACCCGCAACACCAAAGGCGTCACAAGTACATTGCCGGTTTTTGAGTGCTGGGGAGGGGAAGGGGGAGGAGTTGGGTTATGAGCCTCCGGTACCCTCATTCATTCGCTGAAACACAGTGCTAGCGCTGTTTTACAGTAGTTTTTTGTGAGGCCGTGGATCACTACGGTCGGGCCAGCCCATTCATGCCTTATATGGAAGTCTTAAATTGTTTTTCTTTGTGGTTATTGCATGCGTTTACCAATTCAATGCTTTTAAAAGTAAGATATATGTTGTTGTATGTGTGTTCCACCGCAGACCCACAGTTTTCAATTTTGATGACACTGATTTAAAGAATGAAGAGTCGATAGATTCTTAACAATGCCATAGGTGACCTAAATTATATAATTTTCCTCGAAGATTTTACTTAGTCGGGTATTTTTTAAACTTTTTCAATTGCCCGGAATATTAAGCCCGACACTACTGTACAGTGTGAAATGATTTACCAAAAAACAACTAACGAATTAAGAAACAATGCAAACACGATGAAATTCTTCAGACAACTAGAAATGCTATATCTGCCGTACTACAATTCTCTAACATTTTTTAATTCGATAGAATTTAAAAACGAATTTCCTGAACTTACCATTTTTATACTCAGTAATAAAATTAATCTTAATGTTAAAATCATAACACTAATATTTTTCATTCTCCAGGTTCATATTCAACTGGAATCATATTTTCACAAACGTTGGTCCGCGTGTATATCAGGTATCGCTATAAAAAGTAATTATGTTCTTCCTTAAGAATCAAAGTATCTCTATATCAAATTTCATTGAAATAGAAATTCCACTTACCCGAAATAAAGACCTCGAACTGAAAACCACATAAAGGATTACGTACTTCCTAGCTTAAAGCTAAAACCTTAGCTCTTTGAAAAGTACCTTTAAAACTCCTAGACTTAACTGTGCGAGTGCAGAGAGATCGCGTTGTCACTTCAAAGAACACATTAGCATATTAAAATGGTAAGACACGTTACGCGGACGAGTTTTTACTCGACGTGGATAGGGTTTAATATGAATACGTAAGTAATCCTGTTTCGCAGTAGTTGAGAAAAGGACTAATGCATTTGCCAGTTGGCTGTGTGAATAATTTCGATTTGTGTGAACTAAAGAAATTGGTTACATTTTTAGGCAGCCAGGTTATATATTCACCTCCTCCACTAAACAACTCCAGTTTTCTTCTGATTAATTTTATAGCGAGTTCCAAGAAAGTTAATTTTTCTTGGGACTAACCGAGCGTCGTAACTCGGTGTGTTTGTGTGACACTGCTGTTAATCCTGGTGTATAGGAGTAATAGTGGCGAGCGTGTGGACGGGATTAGTCCCATACAAGCTATATTGTCATAGGGTGTTGATTATAAATTAAAATATTTTCAACATATTTGAAATAATTAATTACATTTTATACCTCCCCTGGTATCCTCTCTCACTAGGTGAAACACAGCGCAAGCGCTGTTTCTCACCGGTTTTCTGTGAGGCCGTGATATCACACCGGTTGAGCCGGCCCATTCGAGTCGAAGCGTGGCTCTCCTATGGTAATTTTTAATTAAGAATGATCACTCTACCCTAGTTCAAACTCTAAACTCAAAACTAGATTAAGCATCGTTTCTCAGTACCGAAGCAATTAACGTGAACGCAAAGAAATTGCAAATTAATGTATTAAATATTAATGTAACAATTTTTTTTTGATCACATACTAAGAATTATTTTCACATATTAACGTAAAAAAGTTCTTGGTAAATGTTTACGAACATTAATTTTGGAATAAAATTAATGTTAAAAGCAGTACAAAAAGATAAGTATATTCCTATTTTCGAAGAACTAGATTAATGCTAATATTATAAATTCGAAAATAACTCTGTTTAATATGCTTACACGGCTAAACGGTTGCACCGATTTCAGTAAAATTCAACATGGGGATAGACAGACATGGATCTATTTTGACGAGATTTTTATTGATAGATAGCTGATATTATGAGGAGAAAATTAGTCTATTTTTATTTCAGACTAGCGGTGCCCAGCAGTGCAACCCGTGGTTGTTTTGTAAAGTTAAATTAACAATCGCAGTTAACGTACCCACCGTGTAGTGAAAATAGTTAAAAATGAAAGGGAATACATCAAACGACATCACGATATGGTACTTATGTTTTAATAACGAAAGTTAAACTGATACTGGTCATAGAACTAAATCAAAAATGAATTATATACGAAAATCGATCAGAAGAACATGGCCAGTATTTCTAAAAAGCATGTGATTTACATTCATGAATGTTTGCGTTATCAACTATCAAAAGGAAATTACATACCAAAACACACACTCACAAAAGTCCGGCAAAACCAAACCTAGAAACACACAAATGAAGCTAATACAGACAATTTTATTTCCCTTCTACAAAGCTTTCATTGATTTCATACAGTACAATAACATTATAATAGTTTATGCAACCAACCATCAGCATGTTTTTATTAACCATATTGAAATTCAGTACAGAATGCCTCTGTTTGAATCGGGTGTCCATTTAGTTGAGTAAACCATCATCATACAGTTTGATGAGAATTCTTAAATTTTAATAATAAAGCCACTTATGACGCGGCGATAGTTTAAGTGACTGACCCACTCAAAAATTGCTAAACATGTTTCTATTGATATCTGTGAACTCTTTGACATCTGCTATTTCATACTGATAGTGAAATACCTGTAATTATCTTTGGCATTTGAATAAGCGGTTTCTAGAATGTTTTTAGTTGATATTGATCTAGAAATTGATACTTGTTTTATACAGTGCCAGGATTTCAAACCAATTCTGAATTGTTTAACAACATTTCTTAGACGTTCCATATATTTAAAAAAAAAAGTAGCAGACTCGCACAACTGCGCTTGTCAGTCTCGAGGGGAATAAATAACACTCATATCATCAAAATTGTTTTCAACATCAGCATCATTGGTATTCTGCTATCAGTGGTTGCGTGATATTATATATCTAACAGTTAGATGATATCAGATCACGACGTCGTAATATTGTCAGATAGACAACAGATAAAAGGGGTATACACAATCAAAATCTTTTCTTATTCCTGAAATTAACTGCAGTGAAAATGTCCCTCCGAAAGTTGCCTTGAAAAAGAAAGCTTTTAGCAACAAGAACGTCCATTGTATAAATCATAGGTTAGTATTCAACTATACTGTTTTACTTATGTGTATTAAATATATTCTATTCTATTAGCACGTTATACTAAACAAGTATAGTACTGGATAAGTATAGGATTATAAATCTTGTAGGCTACAAGACAATTTAGTTCAAACACAAAAGATTACACAAAATGCCGTAGTCAGTTTGCAAGACCAGTTTAAAATTCCACATTCACACATTAAAGTTTCTTGTTTGCGAAATTCTTGTTTCAGACTGCCTGCAATTCCATTTTCTTTTCCAACTTATTTGATTCTATTCAATGGTATTGAAAGTACCTATTTTATTAAAGCTTTAAATTATACATGTCTTTTATATTTTCATATTATAATTAAAGAACTGTTAGCAACAACTTTTCAGCATGCAACGCTGTATGAATAAATATGTCGTAACATCATATAAGTCGAATGTTTTTCTAGAACTTAAATAATAATCATTTATTCATCAAAAATACACCTATTTGACATAAGTAACTTTAATCTATACATATAATATAAAAAGTAAGATATATAATCTTATAGAAGTTTAATCTTCTTAAGTTTGTGAAGTTGTTGGGGGTAATCTCTAGATCTAATAAACCGATTTTGAAAATACTTTTAGCAATTGAAGCCCACTTTATATAATGGCTAAATTCACCGAAAATAAACACTACTACTAAATTAATGATTTTAGAGTCGTCTCAATGAAAAAGTTAGTATTTTCGTTTTTTTCAATGTTCGACAGCCAATTTATGCCAAAAGTTACAATGACTCGGCAGCGTAAAAACTGAAAAAACCTTTGGTAAAAACACACACTCACAAGATACTTAATACGTATATTTTATATTTCTACAGCTAGAAAAACAAGTATAAATTGCTTAATTTACAAAGATATATGCTCAAGCAAAATGCATTTATTTTACTGCTATTTGTCATTTCTACTGCTAAATGCATTTCCTTAGATTCTTTAAAAGTGTTATAAAACACTTTTAAAGAAGTTTTTTAATCAAAGATTTTATAAAGAAGTGACTTTTATTATTTGAACATTAAGCTGAATTTCCCTTAACATATCATTTAAAAATAAGATTGCGTGACTATATCGCGTTTTCACTGCCTGTTGTGTTGACATTCCTTTTGAAATATCTTAGTGCCTTTTACTGCTGTCTTATACATTGCGGCATATTTTGCTATAATGATTCTATTAGGCGCTTTAACTTTTCAATGGACATGTAAACGGTTGTTTTGTTGGAAATTGCGACAAAATTGTCCGTTGACACTGTCATGGCATGATTTTTATGGGTGGGCTAACATTGCTATCTATCTAACTAATTGATATTGAATAGCGTGATATTTTTTTAAGGTAAGACGGATTATAAGCGACTTGGTTTCAGTAGCCTCATTTATTTCGAAGGGCCTTAGATAATGTTTTAATGGATTCTTAAGTAGGTACAATTTAACACTCCTTCGAATATCTCTGACAGCTTTCATTCATTTGCTGAATTAGATAATTCGAGGCCTAGGGCAAATAAAAAATAAGCATTTGTTATTGGTAAGTGTTTTTTATTTAAAAAGCTTCATTTTAACATTTATATATGTAAAAATGTTCTTCTTATTATTGTTTCACGAGGATATTATTATTACCTTTAAAATTTTTTTTTATTTCTTTAAATTACTAGAACCGGCGCCATTTATTTTTCTGTCATTATCGATCATATTCATGTTATATA
>PKRV01000205.1:1278528-1338839 GCA_003709505.1 Hyphantria cunea | reverse complement strand
GTGGAAGAAGTACAAGTGATTTTATTTGTAGAAAGGCGTTCTTTATTCTTTCTTTATACTCAACGTCTTGCAAGGCACCAGTAAAGTCATATAAACTTCATAATAAATATATTATGTTATAAGAAATCATTCCAACCTTATATATTATAACCTTATAATTTAATAATGAAGCAAATAGTTGGTTCATATTAAATAATATTATTATCTTGGGGCCTTCCGCTTGTCGGCTTCCGGCGCTTCTTAGAAATATTGTTAATGACGTCTGTACTCTTTTTATACAATGCTACTTCCGGCGTAATAAATCTTTAATATTACACAATCCTCTATTATTAAATAGTAATTGTATATTGATAATCATTAGAATAATTATGATAAGCAATGTGATCGATAACATATATATATGATATGATCATATTCATATAAGCTCATTTATATATATATATATATATATATATATATATATATAAATGAGCTTATATGAATATGATCATATCATATATATATGTTATCGATCACATTGCTTATCATAATTATTCTAATGATTATCAATATACAATTACTATTTAATAATAGAGGATTGTGTAATATTAAAGATTTATTACGCCGGAAGTAGCATTGTATAAAAAGAGTACAGACGTCATTAACAATATTTCTAAGAAGCGCCGGAAGCCGACAAGCGGAAGGCCCCAAGATAATAATATTATTTAATATGAACCAACTATTTGCTTCATTATTAAATTATAAGGTTATAATATATAAGGTTGGAATGATTTCTTATAACATAATATATTTATTATGAAGTTTATATGACTTTACTGGTGCCTTGCAAGACGTTGAGTATAAAGAAAGAATAAAGAACGCCTTTCTACAAATAAAATCACTTGTACTTCTTCCACCATTCCACATTCCACAATCGAGAGTATAAATAATAATACCAAAACACCTTTGTTTTTCACAGTTATAAACGTCTTTTGATTAATATACGTATATTTAATGTCACTGTTATAAGTTCTTGTAGGTTTTTCTTGTGTAAAAAAGGTACAAAGCACCTACATAAATCATTTAACCTAGTACCACATTAAATATACTAAAGGATATGAATATGTGATACAAGTAAATTCATTCTTCCCGCAAGTCAATACCTATTTTCATTAAACAAAACAATTGTTTTAATTAAAATGAGCCTTTGTGACGAAATCCGTGTGACATGTGTCAAACACATGTATCAAGAGAGTGACATCGCGTTTTGAATTTTTGGGTCACTGTCGTTGTACTGTCCCAAATCCGAATACACATAAGCATAAAAATAATTTCTTGTTCAAACTTTTAATACTTTCCATATAAATATTGTTTCTTTTTTATATTTCATGAGCAAATCATACAATAATTAAACACACATAAAGCTCCTTCTTTAGAAATAGTTGAGTTTATGTTAATTTAATTTCACTGATGGTCGCAATCACTATCCTTTTTAATATCATATTAAGAATCAACTAGGCGGCGTCAGTAGTTTTTTTCGTGAGGCTTGTTATTTCAAATCTATTGAGAAAACAATTTTATTTTATTCTGTTTATATATTATACTACATTAATGCTTTTTGATCCATCCTAAGGTTGCCTGGAAGAGATTGCTTTTGGCAATAAGGCCTTTGTACATTATATTATATGTGGATCATTTTATGTATTCAGTTAATATTGTAAAAACGCTGTACAAATAAAGTCTTCTATATATNATTGCTTATCATAATTATTCTAATGATTATCAATATACAATTACTATTTAATAATAGAGGATTGTGTAATATTAAAGATTTATTACGCCGGAAGTAGCATTGTATAAAAAGAGTACAGACGTCATTAACAATATTTCTAAGAAGCGCCGGAAGCCGACAAGCGGAAGGCCCCAAGATAATAATATTATTTAATATGAACCAACTATTTGCTTCATTATTAAATTATAAGGTTATAATATATAAGGTTGGAATGATTTCTTATAACATAATATATTTATTATGAAGTTTATATGACTTTACTGGTGCCTTGCAAGACGTTGAGTATAAAGAAAGAATAAAGAACGCCTTTCTACAAATAAAATCACTTGTACTTCTTCCACCATTCCACATTCCACAATCGAGAGTATAAATAATAATACCAAAACACCTTTGTTTTTCACAGTTATAAACGTCTTTTGATTAATATACGTATATTTAATGTCACTGTTATAAGTTCTTGTAGGTTTTTCTTGTGTAAAAAAGGTACAAAGCACCTACATAAATCATTTAACCTAGTACCACATTAAATATACTAAAGGATATGAATATGTGATACAAGTAAATTCATTCTTCCCGCAAGTCAATACCTATTTTCATTAAACAAAACAATTGTTTTAATTAAAATGAGCCTTTGTGACGAAATCCGTGTGACATGTGTCAAACACATGTATCAAGAGAGTGACATCGCGTTTTGAATTTTTGGGTCACTGTCGTTGTACTGTCCCAAATCCGAATACACATAAGCATAAAAATAATTTCTTGTTCAAACTTTTAATACTTTCCATATAAATATTGTTTCTTTTTTATATTTCATGAGCAAATCATACAATAATTAAACACACATAAAGCTCCTTCTTTAGAAATAGTTGAGTTTATGTTAATTTAATTTCACTGATGGTCGCAATCACTATCCTTTTTAATATCATATTAAGAATCAACTAGGCGGCGTCAGTAGTTTTTTTCGTGAGGCTTGTTATTTCAAATCTATTGAGAAAACAATTTTATTTTATTCTGTTTATATATTATACTACATTAATGCTTTTTGATCCATCCTAAGGTTGCCTGGAAGAGATTGCTTTTGGCAATAAGGCCTTTGTACATTATATTATATGTGGATCATTTTATGTATTCAGTTAATATTGTAAAAACGCTGTACAAATAAAGTCTTCTATATATCTATCTGTTATCTATATATGTATATATATTTATATATATATATGTCTATGTATTTCTTTTTGAGGTTTATTGTTTTCTTATATTTATTGATTCATTCTTCATAGCGTTTTTAATGATAATGTGCACCGGCCACTTCTATACTAATATTATAAATTCGAAAGTTATTTTGTCCATATATTTTTCACTATTATAAAATTTGGCATGAAATTATTTAAATTCTTGATTTCTTGATGAAAGGTAACCGACATACACGCGGATGCAATAAAAGCTAGTATAAAAATAAAAAAATAATATTTTCGGACATTTTAACACACAACGCCATCTACTCCCAAACTAAGCAGAGCTTGTACTATGGGTACTAGACAACTGATATTAATACATGTATACTTTTTTGTACATACATATTATACATAGACACCCAAACTCCGAAACAAATATTTGCAGATCATACAAACATTTGGACCGATTCAGGAATCGAACCCGAGACCTCTAACATAGCAGTCGCATACGCTACCACTGTAACTTATATGTAAAAAACCAGTAACATTTAATAATGTTAATGCCTCTGCTGATACAAAACAATTACATTTTGGTTACAGTCCCACCAAGTCATAGAACCATGGACAAGAAAACATTCCATGACTCTACCGTAGGTACTTTATAATTCGAACTATCGGCACTTGATGGAACTTGTTGGAATAGATTCTTAAATCAAAAACTCACTTATACTTATTCAACTATATTAATTAAAGTTACACCTGACTGGTTTCGGGCTTAAAGCATCATCAAAGGTATATAGGTATGATACCTACCTATAGTCCCAAGTTTATTGCGTACATCCCAAAATGAAAATAGTAAATTCGCATAACGATTATGATGGCTAAAAATCATATTGTATACTAGCTGACCCACAACTTCTTCTGCATTTATTTTCAATCATACTCGACTTCTATTGTTTTTGTAGTAATGGTAACTATATATATCGTAGCTACGCCAGCAAATCACACATTTACACAAATAACGAATTATTGAAAAAATAACCCCGACAGCGTCAATATCTGTCATCTTTATTAAATTCATAGCGTCAGTCTCATGACTAAGACGAATCTGTTGACACAAAGACGACAAATCGTTTAGGCTCTAGGGCGTGCGAAAAAATTACATACACTTGAAAAACATAATCCTCCTTCTTTCGCAGTCGGGTAAAAAGCGTTAAAATCTGTTCGATAGTATTAAAGTTCACCGCGAACAACAACGTGACATGACATTTCTTATTAGATTGGCTGCATCCCGAGGTATTACACAGGTTTTCTTTGCTTTTGAATCGAGTATTGTTCCCTATTTCATTGCTTTTAATTTTGTTCCAAAATGTTTTTTTAGTCTAAGTGTCTTCTTCTAACATTAGCTATCTACCAGTGAAAGTCCCGTCAAAATTGGTTCAAACATTCTAGAGATAAGACAAATATGTTTTCTTAAATGTGTCGAATATTCTTCTATGTATATTTAGTAAAAATCTGTCATTTAAAAATTACAAACAGATACTTCAATATTATTGATTTGTATAGATGTACTGGCCTCGACTTAGCTGCAACTTTAGTTGACTTCTTCTTAGAATTAAATGTACTAAGGGCCTTGTTAGAAATATTTACATGAAGTTATTCTCAAGTTGCTGTCGAATATACAGTTAGTTTTGCTTGGCGAAACCATTGTAGCGTCGGTGAATCGCGCGCTAAAGGTAAGTTTGTGAGACATTTTTAGAAAGCGATTTTGAAGGTATAGATATTTGTGTCTGTACCTATAACTACTTTTAGGAAAAAAGTTTTTGTATTGGTTTTGAAAATAAAAACTACACGCTCGATTAATAAGAATAAAATCTTTAAGGTTTAGCCTAAAGGCAGGCGTTCAACTCTGTCAAGGTATAAGCCCAAATGGGCCTACGCATTACACTGTTTTGACATAGAACGAGTTTATGCGGGTGTGAAATTCTGATCGTTTTGTTTTAACAGTTATACATGTGTGAGTTCGTAATGACAGGCAATTATTTTGTATGTGTCTGAAATGTTTATGTGTAAAGATTTCACCCGCCCTAATCACAGACTATTTGAATAAATCGGAAAAAGACGACATAGCTACATCCCTCATGCCCGCGCACCTGTGTTGTTCTATGAATATTATATATATCATTGACGGGGCTTTATTCTCTCTATTTCACTGTGAATGTCAAGCCATAGGTGGTGGATTTCTACCAAGAATTGATAATTGTGAGATGAACACGATGATTTGTTATGCATGTGGCTGTAATTTATATATGATATACATGAGTTTGATAAATATTAAAAGGTTCCATAGCACAGGCTCTGCCTAGTTGGGGATCATACTGCTGTGTATGTAATATAATTATTATTCTGTTTATTAAATCTAATAAATATACTAATACATTTTTTAAATATATGAGCAAGAAAAATAAAATACAATCTTAAAAATATAAAAAAAATAGAAGACCACTGACTTCGGGACTTAGAAACCGGTGGTTGAGGCTCCAGAGACAGGAATCTCCTTACAATACGAGGCGTGTTAAAGAGGCCTGCCTTCTGCATCAGATCCTTGATCCAGCCTTCTAACGTAAGCCCCTTATGGCTTAGGTCGAAACTCAATGCTATTATTGCTACTATTTAAATACTAGCTTAGGCCTACGGTACTACCCACGGTTGTTATAAGGTTAAGTGTTGTGTAAGTCTACAACAACCGCGTGTAACGCCGCGAGGCAAAGTTATTTTAAAAAGTAGCCTAAGTTACTCCTTATATAATCAGCTATTTACCTGTGAGAGCACTGTCAGGTCGGTCCAGCTGTTTCAGAGATTAGCCAGAACAAACCGACGTATAGTAAAACAAAAACAGTTTACTTAAGTATCGTAGTTCTTAATTTCATATGCATTATGTGAAAGGCTGTTTATTTAAAATTACAAAAAGACATTTAAATTTTCTTTATTTTTAAAGAAAGATTTTACTCTCAATCTTATTCTCATAGCGTTTTTATAACAAACAATTGAAATATAATCTCATTGTGTTAGTTTATTTTCCGCCATCTTCAGACAGTAGGAAATATCACTACAATGACGTGCTCTCAGCATTGTTTGTTGTTGTTCATTTTTCCCGTAATCTCTTGTGGTAAAACATTTCCTGAGTGGTATGTGAATTGTATGTGAATTGCTATTTAGAATTTACCACATTAAATTTGAAATCATAAACTATGATATTGAAAAGATTCTTAGTAAATATTCAAGACGAATCGACACAAACATCCGTAGATGGTCATGATTTGGTATGTCACAGAAATCTTGTAATAATAGTATTTTTATTGACGTGAACGAGACTGGATGCTGAACTCCTTGATTAACGACCCCTATTATTTTATGAGGAAATCTCCTCCTCCCATGCCACCGACTGATGGCTAAGCTATGTCGGATTCGAACCTACTAAATATCACACGCCGTCTCGGGTACTAGAAACCGGGGCACCAGGTATGATTAAGGACGCCTAGCAGTTTCCGAGCGTTTTAAGTTTACCCGAAATACACAAGTGAGCGTGCAAAATGAAAAATGTTAGTTTTGTAGCTGCGTATGTGTGAAGGTTGACTGCCTCGGTGGCGCAAGTGGTAGCTGTTGAGGTCTTGGGTTCGATTCTCGGGTCGGTTCAAGTGTTTGTATGATCTGCAAGTATTTGTTTCGGAGTTTGGACATTTTCTATGTATAGTATGTATGTATTTACAAAATAAAATTACCATTTAAAAGTTTGTACCCACAACAACTTAGTACCTACTCACAGCGTACGTATGTAAAGTTTATGTATTTGTGTGTATCAAAGTGTATGTATATAAAGTTTACATATTACCGTGTATACATATTTATTTATATTTTTATGTATATGTGTAACTTCACTTATAAATATTTTTTTCCCACCACAATGCATCTACCCCACCCAAAGGTACCACCCAACATGTACATGTGTGCATGGAGTTTCAAAATAAAATAAATAAAAATAAAATAACACAAGCTCTGCTTAGCTTGGGGCTGGATGGCGTTATGTGTAAGATGTTCGAAATATTTATTATTATTATTAATGTTTCTAAGTAACTATTAAGATTATTTGCATTATTATTTAAGATATTATTATAACTAAAGATTTATAAAAATTGTGTGAGAAAGAAAACCTTTTTAAATGAAAATTTTTGGTCAAATTAATTAAAGAGCTATGAAAATATCTGATGAAATTTAAAAACCATCGTTCTATTTATACGTCTCTAAGAACTGAATACCCAATCGCAATTATTCAATAAAAAATGAGTAAAGTGGTCATCGATAACTATCTGTCCGTAATTTTTCTTCGGGTCGTCGCAATATGAAAGGCATAGAAATCGACGTCCATTCATGCTTCACAGTATACGAATTATATAGATAACAGACATTGTATATCCTGTGTTATTCAAAACTTATGTATAGTAATACTTATAATCTATATAAATGAATTACAAAAATGTATGTACGTGTATAACTTTCGATTGACTGCACCAATTTGCATAATTCTTTTTTTAATGTGTTTGTTATTGTCAGAACAAGGTTTGCTTAGAAAAAAATAAATGAGGAGATATTATAGATTTTTAGTCCGCTTAGTCGCATACACTACGGCCCTGTGCGAAGTTAACACGGGCTTACTAAAATAAGTTTTCGGTTATTCAGATCTTTACGAAAACGAATGTGGTGGTTCGAAGTTCGCCGGGTTAACTAGTAATTAATAGTTTTACTTCCTTAAAACAAAATTTTACAAATCATAATCTTTGATCGCTGTCCTGGGATGACGTGTGTTACAGAGAACAGTGGTAATCTCTCTTGTATTTAGATTACATACCAGTAATACTTATATATCATACCAGGTGAGCCCCGTGGTGCTACACGCGTTTGTTGGTGTAATCGCGGGCAAAGCCGTGGGGCGAAGCAAGTCTAAAAAAAGTAGCCGTTGTTAGCTATCTTCCAGTGAAAGTCCTGTCGAAATTGATACTACCGTTCCAGAGGTTACCCGGAAAAAATAGTCAAAAATTGAAAAGAATATTATTTTGGTATATGTACCGTGTATACATACCTATGCTTATAGTAAAAAGCGGTTATTTTAATCTTGCAAACAAAAAATCCATTTTTATTTATTTGTTTATAGTTAAAAAGATATCGAATCAACAATATCAATTCTGTTTCTACATCATTAAGTCCTAACAACCAATTTAAGGAAATTGTTTTAACTTCGTGGCTTGGTTTTTGATGTACACGTATTTTTAATTTATTTTATAACATAATTAAACAGCTTAACACTTGTGTTGCCGCCTGGGTGTGTATGTTCGTCACAAGTATAACATTTGGACTAATATTTCTGGTAACCCGCTGCCTAATTTTAACATATACAGTTGCCTAACTGTTTAAACTTGACATATTTCGTACAATTTCACAGTGGAATATATATATACGGATGGATATATAGAAATGAATTGCAACATTCGCACAACCAGAACACTTCAGTTCTAAATTAAAGGTGTGATTTACATGAAATTTACGCACCTGAATACCGATACTTGTAGTTCTAAACGAGCAGTAATGTAGTGATATGGATATCGATAAAGTGGAAATACTGGAATTTAAATAAAAACTACTTATTAGGCCTAATAACTCTAGCTAGAGCTAAGTCTTATTTATTCGTAGCAACTTTGAGAATGAGGTTACAGTTTCTTTCAATTCAAAAAGGACTGATCTTGTCATCAAGGACGCTTTATTTTAAAAATTAAAACTATATATACTTCAATCACTGATTATTTTATTTTTGTTTTTCTTTTCATGTTTTTACATGAAAAAAAAAACAAAAATAAAGAGACGGAAAGCCAATACCGTTTAGTTTAGAGGAAAAGTTTTACAATTTAAAAAAGAGAGATAAAATGTTTTGTCATAAATATAAACGTTTATGTTAAGTTACAGTAGAGATCATAAGCCCAATGACCAGCATAACCAAACCGCAATACTGAAAACTTTCATCCAAAAATATTGTTGACGAAACGCAAATGTTTGGTTACGGAACGATGTTATTAAATTCTCTTTTGACCGTCAATATGTCAATTTCTAGACCAGACTTTTGCCAATCATACCTACACAGCACTACGCAATGCACAGTTTTCTGTAGCAAAGCAGCGACCGTTAAATTAACCCTTTAACGCTCGCCACACTGACCCGCCAGGGCTGACGATAACCGGAATGACACTTTGTAATGACTTTGGGGTTATGCATTTACGAAATTGCGATGAATTACTTTTGTGTTAATATTTCGGTGTAGTTCTGAACAACGATTGAGTCTGAGTGTTAAATGCACATTCTTGCAACGTTAACAGTGTTTGTTTGAATTACTTAAACACCGTCCAAGATGGTTCTTTTATTCATCCAAAGATGAAGATATTGTAGTTTTAGAACTGTGGAGGAACGAGTATTGTGTCCCTCCTTTACAAAGGGAGGATCCTCCGATTAGGCGAGGTGATCATGCCTGGCGGGCTACTTCATAACGGTTAATGTTGGGAAGTTATATATATGTTAATCGGTGCGAGAACTTCTATTGCGCGATGCAGGATTGGTAGCTTCTTCGTACCACAACTTTACCGATTCGAACCCGAGACCTCATGGACAGCAGTCACGTACGCTACCACTGCGCCACCAAGGCAGTATACGATAGATATAATAACTTCATTAGTATTCATATACTGAAATCTCTAGTGAAAATAGATATTCTAATCTAATAAGAATATAGATACTCAAATATTCTTAGAGTTTCAATGTCAATTATATACCGCATTACTATCATCATTACTTGATGCATCATTTGATTGTTTTTTTGACTGGCTCTTCACTGCTTAGCCAGAGATTTTACGTTCTGGATAAATATTTGTGAATCGGAAATCGCAACTCCGCCAGGTCCACTTAAAGGATAGGAATGAATGATTTGTACAACCAAGCATCGGGTACGCTGTTATTGCGGTAAGACCTCTCATAGGACCTTCTGGGATCCGGCATAAAACCAGGATCATTGACATAGCCCACAAGATTAGCAAGCTGATGTGGCAGTGGGCTGGCCATATTTGCCGTACAACCGATAACCGTTGGTAGTTAGTGTAGTAGTTAGTGTAGGACGTCTACAAGCCAGGTGGAGTGACGATTTGCCGAGATCGCTCGTAAGAGCTGGATGCCAGAAGCCGAGGATCGAACTAATTGACGTGCAATTGGAGAGGTCTATGTCCAGCAGTGGACTGCGATAGGCTGTTGATGATCTTGTTGAGGATTACACATTTTTTAAAAACATCTTTAAACTACCTAAACAATATGATCTTATAGATGATTTCTTTAATAACGAAGAGCGGAATCCTAATAATAGTTAAATTAATGTTACCCATGTTAAAAAAAATTAGCATTAGCAAAAAAAGTAATAAAACACTATTTAACGGTTCACAACCCTTGAACGTTCCAATGGCAATATCAACTCAACACAAATACTGCACGTCAACCCTATACAGCAATTACAGGAAGGCTACGATGTTCGCTCTAATAAATACGTGAATTCAACACACAAACGGTCCCGGTCAGAGTTTAATGAATATATTTTTATTTTTAAATCTTTCACAAGTGACGTCAGTGATGTTTGAATTACTAATGTTTTTAATAGACCTTGTTGCTTTAGGGTAATGTGATGTTTCATTTGTTTTGGGATTTCAGTGAAGAGGGTAAGAGAATATAAGGGACCATGTTCTCAATATGTTACAAAAACATAACCATATATCTGTATGATATTTTATAACGTTCCTCAGTTACTAGACTTATTTGTTTCGAAGAAAATTAATACTTTTCTTTTAATAGCCAGCTCTCATATTAGGAATATACATCCTATGTCACGGGGGACTGTACAAATAGACTTGAAACGTACACAAAGAATACCCGGACTCGGAACAACAACTTGTGGATTACACAAAGTGTTATCCCAGATGGAATTTGAACTCACGCCTCTTGATATAGTAGCAATCGGCGTGGTGACCGCTGAAAACACTAGGTCACACGCAATTTATTATATTACATGTAGAGGTTTTTGGTTGCATTCGGTGAAGGGTAGTGTGGAGAAACGGGTCACATGTCCCTCCAACACAAAGGGATGATCCAGCGACCAGGCGAGGTGATCAGGCCTGGTGGGCCACTGCCCAACGGTTGATGTTGGGCAGTTGTATATATGTTAATCGTCAATAGTAATGTAATCTAGCTCTCGAGCTACTATTGCGCGACGCAGGATTGGGAGTTTCTTAGTTTTATTTAGGATACCGCTGTCATATATTTATGTTGTTACGCTGTATGTGGAAATCGCCACAGGTAGTATTAAATTCAATCCTACTCGACAGCTCGCTCTACTGCCGAGCTATCGATGCATATGTGACATATGTGATAGTGCAATATATCTCACTAGTATCCCGCAAAACTTTTTGGTGTCTCTTACCTATGCCCGGTTGTCGGGTTACGAGCCAAAACTACGAGAAACGAGTTAAAACGAACTCATCGTGTGTATCTTGTAATATTTGATTATTCTTGTTGTGATGTTCGCGTGTATTGTTCTCACTTTATGCCGGTGTGAGCGTCCGTAATCTAACCTGCTAGCTAATATAATCGTGAAGATAAATTGTCCATATTCAGAACTACTGATTCTGGATAAGTCAAAGACTTACGGAAGTAGTTTTAGTATAATTTTTTTGTAGATTAAAAATACCAATTTTAATCCTACAACTAAAAGGTTGACAACGCGTTAAACTTCTGTTTTCAATGATGTTTGTCATGCATTCTGAGTCTGGTTTATTGATAAGAACACTTGCATTCTGTCTAATCACATGCTTCTACCTGAACACATACAATCTGTTATTATAATACACTTAAAGGAGAATAGTTCTAATGTATAATAATACATTTATTTATTACTCTTTTACATTACCGTAAGTACAGGTAATACAGTACAACGCAGAACATTGTGTAACAAGTATTCCTTTGTATCTATATTCGGGAAACCTGAGCTACAGATCACCAGGCTCCCACCTCTTGGATCAACTTGGTTCCTTCTATTACTATTACTAATGTATACCTATTATAAAGATGCAAAATAGAGTAACGTAAAAAGTAACAATTAAATTACATTTATAATAAAGAGTGTGTGTGAGTGTGTGTGTATGTGAGTGTTTTGTGTATTTGTGTGAGATTCTGTCTGGCATTACAGTGTTACATTTATAATCCAGGTTATTAGATCTCTTGTATATTATTGTAGTACAACTAAATGACAATAAATCTTGACAGCTACGTAATTTTTTATAACGTAGAAACCTCTGTGTTTATATGACGAATGAATTGTGCCTATTAGTGTTCATATGTTTTCTTTGACATTATTCATCATCATCAGCCTACCAGAGTCTGCTGCTAGATATAGGCCTCCACATCCTCGGCTTTTGCATCCAGCTCCTGCCACTATAAGTGTGTATATGAAGTAAACTGTTAATATATTCATTCAGTAATACATTCATATCAGTATATTCTTAATATGTATTTTATCTTTACCAACTTTATAATACTTCTACCGTCCGATATATAATGTGTATAATGTTTATAATAAATGAAATTGGTCCTCACTTGATTAGGGAAAAGCGGTAAGTAATGCTATAAGCATTTATTGAAAATGATAAATAATTCATATTAAAAACCAGCTTTGATCAACATACGATGCCACGAAAATTCACGTAGATATACACCTAAAACTCTTTTCATCGGCGGTTAAAAAAATCAAGCAGAAAATTGCTGTGTAAATACACGTTTCTCCTGTTTACTACTCCATTCGTTCCTCATTCAGATATATATGCAAAACACAAGCACGTTTGCTTATAACAAGAAAACGTTCAAATCGGTGCGCTCGTTCACTGGGACAAGCAAACATTCTCTCTTTATTGCATTAGTACATATTTGCGATCGTATGTGGCCATAAAGCGAGCGGGTGAGAATTGATAAACATTATTACAAGTTGAATACAGTTATTACCATATTACATTCTTTTGAAGCTTATGAGTATGTCACACTATCAAGTCAAGGTCAAGGTCTTCCATGCCAGTAAGGCAACTTAAATGCCTTTGCATTAATATTAATACACATCGGGTTTCCAGTATTATTTGTGAATATTTACTGAATGCAATGATGGTATTCATATATAGTCTGGAAGCATTTTTGTAAGTTTTCAATGTGGGTTATTAGTGAACTAACAATATGCGGCCATAGGGCGACCCTTAATCTTAATAGCATATTTTATTTTTATTTTTTCAAAATACACAATAATCCCAATAAAAAAGCCTAAAGGTTTTCCAGTACTCATAGTACAGTCATTTGGCACACAAAAAAGGACTACCTGGAAAGTGTTTTGGGATTTTTGAAAATTTGTGGTTTTATAAAACAGATTTCGACGTGTTCCGTCCGATTTTTCACTTTGCTACCTCGGATATTTACCGCTCGAGCCACCATATTGGAAAAACGTTACTTAAAATCATTCTTTTGAGAATAACTCCGTTCCGACTCATTTTAAGATAGAAACAGGTAAACATTTCCGACATCTAACACACAACGCCAATAATTTTTGTTTAAAATATATAGATGGATAGATTTTCCTTTAGAAGTATCTACACACACCGTGGGAGAGCCACGCTTTGGCATGCATGGGCCGGTTTGACCGGAGTGATACCACGGCCTCACAGAAAACCGCTCCTGCACTTTGTTTCATTGAGTGAGTGAGAATACCGGAGGCCCATAATCCAACCCTTCCCCTCATCCGCCTCCCCATCCTCAAGGCTAGCAACGCACTTGTGACTCTTCAGGTGTTACGGGTGCCCATGGGCAGCGGTAATCGCTGACCATCAGGCAATACGTCTGCTCGTTTGCACCCTATTCCATAAAAAGACACCAAATCACCGAGGGCCTTGGTTGGCCTAATCGTTATCAATCATCAGTCTTAACAATCTATTGTTGGACTTAGGCCTCTTCTCAGACAACACGGATGAGTATAGCGTTTGTTTCAAGTGTTCCCTCTCTTTGCGGTGATGTTATTCTGAATGTTTTCATACTTAGTGATACTGAATTCTATTATTCTAAATTCAACACCACACGGTTGACCTGAGATCTGTAAGAAACACTGTCTACTACCTCCGTGTCAGATAAATATATTGTAATAAATTAAACTAGAGAATTTTTTTTGTGAAATTAAAAGTGGTTACATACGAGTTTACATACGAGAGTAGTTTCTGTCACCACGCTTGAACCCCTAGCTCTTAAAATCTGGTTGAAACTCATTTCTTGCAAATGTAAAAACGAATGTCAGGGAGCCTGTGAATGTGGAAAGGCTGGATTAAAGAGCTCCGTTATATGTAACAATTGCAAAGGTACCTGTCTTAATTCGCCTATTCTACTACAAGAGCGCGAAGAGAGATGAGAAGGAAGAAACCGAGTCTATTCTCGAGCAAACGTTCACACGTTTGCAACAAGGTTTCAACAACAACTTTCGATCCAAAATTGAGTAACACAAAGACTACAATGAAGCGGATGATTCATGGAAGAAATTTCTATATTTCTCGATTCGCTCCTTACCTAACAATGAACCTTCAAAACCTGGTCCATCAAGAATAACGAAGCGAATGCCCTAATTTTGTGTTAATGCATTACAGATGTTTTAGGCTTGCTGCTTAGGGGATATCATACAAAAAAAAGTGCCACACAAAACTCTACCTCATGGTGTTGTTGACATGAATTATTTGGCCAAAACGCGTATTGGAGTGGACTGGAAAGCTCTCGTACGCTAAAACAATTAATTTTACAAGGTTTTAAAGGTACCTTCACAAATTGTAGGCAATTTACTCTAGTTTAATTTATTACTACGCAATGTAGTTGAGTTATTCTTAAAAAAATCTTTTTAAGCGCCATGTTTCCCATATGTAGGCACGAGCGGAAACCATACGAGGTGGCGAATTAAAAATTCGTCGAAATCTATAGAACCAATAATTTTCAAAACTCCCGGAAAACTTTCTAAATTTGAGAGTTCAGTCATTTAGTAAAACTACTGAACGACTGGACTATCAAATCTTTTTTCATAATTTATAATGTTAAGTATATTTTTATTCCTGATATTTGTAACAAATATTATACGTTAACATAAAAATGCAACATACAATAAAAGTCACATTTATTCCTTCAATTTTGTCTACCTTTACACGATTCCAGCTTCTGCTGGCAGTGCCGAGCGCGTGTATGTCTGATATCATGATAATAATTTTTGGGGTTGATACTTATATATAGCCTATGACATTCACAAATAATACGGCTTTCTATTAGCAAAAGGATCTTTGAAATCTTCCAGATCCAAAGATACGATACTCCCTTAAAAAATCACAAACTTTACCTATTTAAAATATTTTAGTCGATTATAGCTACAGAGATACAGCAGCCCTTTAATCTGTCATCTTCAGACAATTTTACACTAGTAGCTTGGATGTCTGCACACATTTATTCAACTGTTTACACACGCATGTTCAAGAAACTGGATATTGTGTGTAACACAGTTTCTGCGTACACTGTTTCTGTTATTGTCAGAAACAGGGTACGCTCTAAAATTAACCTTTGTTTGTTGAACAGGTAACACTAAAATATTAGGTTTAATTTGATTGGAATTCTAAGGGTCATTTTACATGAACCTATTAGTATATTAGGAGAGTTATTATTGATTTATAAATGATAAATAATAATAATAAATAAATATTTCGGACATCTAACACCCAAGCCATCTAGTCCCACACTAAGCGGAGCTTGTATTATGGGTACTAGACAACTGATATAAATAAATAAATACTTTTTTTTCGTAAATACATACATACTATATCTAGAAAACACCCAAACTCCGAAAAAAATATTTGCAGATCATACAAACATTTGGACCGGCCCAGGATTCGAACCCGAGTTCTCATGGACAGCAGTCGCGTACGCTACTTCTGCGCCACCGAGGCAGTCAAATAAAAATAAAAATTAATGTTATGGACGTGTTTTTAACTTACTATTATATATAACTGGCGTAATAAGCGTTCACCTCATCTTGTCGTAGTAGTGTACAGTTCGACTTACACTGGTCAATGATATACAGCAATCTGAAAGAAAATAAAACAGTTGATATTATTTGGTCTGAAATATTATTATTTGAGTTGAACCTAAATCTCAAATATTGAGCCTATTTATCCATTGGAACGGATGTTAGAACGAATAAATGAATAACTAATTATTCAAAATACACTGCAAAATCAACGGGACCGTATTGAATAACACAAATTTGAATGCTTTACAGAAATCTTGGGAGGCTTAGCGAAATATTGATTGGACTTTAAATATTAGAAAACTATTGAAATATTTTTTTTTAGTTTTGTATGTTTGTTTGTGCATTTCTGTTACAATTAATAATAAAATAAGTGATTGAAGTACTGTTGTGATTATCTTAAACTACGTCATATAACTTTCTTATTATTTATATTTCAGAGAGTAATTTTTCAAAACTTCCTAGATTTACCCCTGTCTTATATTTTGAACAAATTGTTATAATGAAAATATGTATAATATCCTAGCAGACCCGGCAAACTTCGTACTGCCTCAGAATTAACCGACATCGACTTACTGAGACCAATTGTGTTTTAAAACCGTTCACGAACCCATTAAAATATACACACAAAATTTTATCTACATCAGTCCAGTCCTTTAGGAGGAGTTAGGTGACAAACACAAGTATAGAAGTATTATATATATTAATAAATGATTATGGAAATATTTTTTTGAATAGGTACCCAATATTTTGTTAGAGCAGGTAATAAGCATTGCATAAAAGTGATAAATTTCTGACTTTTATGTCATAGTAAACGGCAGAGCTTATTAGATAAACCTGTCCTTTATTCTTTCATACGGAAATCTCCCCGGATACCTTCGACTGCTGGCATGTACCAGGAGCCGGGGAACTAGGTGCACCCTCAAATGGAATTCCCTGCAACAGGTAAACCTATCCTAAAAACACATTTAAAAGTTTAATTCGAAACTTCACGAACACGATCGAGTGTAAAGTTAGTTTTACACAATTTGCCGCTGACAGTCAACATCTGCCCTTTTCGAATACGGAACAACGAAACAAATTCCGTTTATTAAATATTTCAATGTATTTAATTTACGGACTGGTAAAACAGACAGTATCGTTGTATACACTAATTTGTAATTGCAATTTCTGTTTGAAATACCATAAAATTAGTATAATTTCGACTGCCTTGGTGTAGCAGTGGTAGGGTATGTGACTACTGTGTTTGAATTCTCGGGTTCGATTCCCAAGTTGGACCAAATGATTTAATGATTTGTAAATATTTGATTCGGGGCTTGGATATTTCCTGTCTTTTCAATGTATATATTTATAAAAAAGTTGTATATGTATAGTTTTAGTTGTCTTATAGTTTTAGTATAAGCTCTCCTTAGTTTGAAACTAGATGGTGTCAGGAATTAGCAATGTAAATTTCACCTATATTTTATTCAGAGGTATTTTTGTTTATATGGAAGGTATGAACACCATTTATCTGTATTTCCTTTTACTTTTTATCTTTAAATAAAGAAATCTGTTACTGTATGATTTCTTTATCCGTATAAGTCATATGACACTATTTGTGCTAAGATCAATCGTAGATGTACATTCTCAATGGGTACATAGATCTTGTAGCGAAGGAATCCTGTAAATCTTTTTAATTTTTTTTATTTTAAGGTGATTTCTCCATTTAGATTAGTATTGTGTTCTCTGCTTAAGCTTATTAAATTTTTAGATTTTGTTGTGACACTCTCTCGTCTCGTTACTTACCTATTATGAAAGAGAAGTTTTTCTCTGTAATTTATCTTTCTCTTTCTCTCTCTTTAAATATTGCTATTAGGAATATTGTGATGCTGGATAAATTGCAGCATCTACATATTAAAGACGAATTCCATATTCATCTGATCGTTAAGTAAGAACTTGTACTATGTGCTAAACAAAAATAAACATTGTTTCATGTCGATAGATGGCGATCTAAAAAAGTGTATATACTTAAAAAAATGTTTTAAGAGTTTCCTGTAGTTTATGACCCTGCTTACATTTTTTGAATAAAAAGACTTTCGTTGACATAATACGTAGACACTCGTAGTATCATTTATTCCATTAAACTAACACAGATCATGCCGTGACCAACTTACTTATGCATTTTGAACAAAATGATTTTTCTTATTTAAACTTATTCATTGCATATTCTAATGAAAATCTACCTACTTATTCCAATAACGACGAAATTCCTACAACTTTTTGTCCATTATTTGATTAATGGTTTGTTATATTCTTCTTTACGTTGTTTTTCTCCAAAACCACTATCAAATATCACTCACAACTGCTCCTCAGTAAAAACAAACGGTTCTTGCCATTGTAACTTTAGTTACTGGAGAAATATCAGCCACTTTGTCGTATAACACCTCGCGCAACCGCTGTGGACCCGAGCGAACCGTTCTGTACCAGATGTTGCATGACAAATAGCAATGCGGTTCTAGATTTTGGTACTCGTTGAGAGTTCGTGTAATATTGAACTGTGATAATTGCGTTTAGTTACATCGAATGTTCGTCTTAGAAAATTGGGGTTATTTGCACTAAGTTTGACATATTGCAAGTAAAAAGAATCATATATTATATAATCTTGAAAGGAGCTTGATGAAAGATGATACGAGGTAAATATAAAGTATAAGTATCTGAAGCACGAAGTTTAATTTTGGTTGATTTTTGTTGACAAGCATTTGCTCTTTGTATCGGTTACTATAGTGTAGCTTTTTTCAAGAACTGTAATATTTCTTAAACGTGTTATTTTATAGGTTAAAGGTATCCTTAAGGTCAATAATTAAAAGCGTTTGATACAATAACTTTTTGTGACATTTAACAACAATAGTAAGAAGGAATAAAAAGCTTTGTGCTAAAACAAATCTTCACTAATTTATTGTAAATTCATTAAAATAGCTATATTAACTTGAAGTTTTTATTTTTGTTCTTCTGATTCTACGATACCAACAAGTCAGGCAGGGAGACGGATTGCGCAAGATGACTGGTAGGAGCTGAATGCGAGAAGAATCCAAAATCGATCGAATGGTGAGGAAACTACGTCATGTGGTGGGCTGCTATAAACTTAGGATAATGATGATTATAGTATGTAATTTATTAACCATATGTATTAAACCTTAGCGTACTTGTCAATTGCTGTGGATCTGATATAAAAATGTATCTCGCCTCACAATTGAGGCATTGAGGTAATATCAATATATTACTTGAATGGACTTACTTAACTAACTTAAATATTTTAACATGATAAAGTAAAGCATAAAATATTGATTATACATCATCTCCACGCTAATTTACTGCAACGAAAATTACATAAAGCGATCCTCGCGCATGCCAATATGAGTTAACTAATACACAATAAGTTGAAAACTTCGGCATAATATGTGCTGCCGTTCATACAACTTAGCAGAGCTTTGTTAACCGTATCAAGTCGTGGTGCTCTTCAAAGAAGGAAATTTATCGAAGCTCCTCAAATTTCTGCCGTCGGAGTTCAACAGTTTCATATAACTATATTTTATTTTAGCTTTCAGCAATCACTACATTTAATTTATTATTTATACAAATAAATTAAATGGAAGTGTTTCGTCAATTTCGAATTAACAGCTATTCATTAAATGCATACGAAAGTATATAAGGTACATACATCAAACGAACAATTTTTAAAATGCTTGTCTGTCTGTCTGTCTGTTTTGGAAAGATTTTGATATTTTAGGATGAGGTTTTCAATAACTGATTTATTGTATTTATGTTATGTTAATCTTTGAATTTATAAAAATATTTGTTGAATGAAAAGAATTTTGTGGCGTGGTAAAAAATGGCGCTCATAGCCTAGTTGCACTCGGTGATTAGAAACAATCATCGAGGGTAAGCAACGGTGGCGCGGTCAGTACCTGGATGGGTGACCGCTGGTGGCATGTTACCATGAGCGTCTCCGTGATTCGGAGGTCACGTTAAGCAGTCGGTCCCGGTTGTTATCATACGATAACAGTCGTGAAGCTTAGTTGGAGGCCTTCGGGCGGCTTAAATACATCCAACGGCAAGATTTACGTAGCCACAACGTATTCTTGCCAGCCCCCAACCCGCACTTGGCCAGCGTGAGAACGTAAGGCCTTAACCCTCTACTGAGAGGAGACCCGAGCCCAGCAGTGGGACATTATGGGTTCTTGTTTTGTTCGTTTTGTTTTGTGAAAAGAATTTAAACAGATGTATTAAAAGGCTCATTCTTTGATTCGATCCTAAAAAGTGAACTCCTTATCAACGTGAGACTCATGCCTTATAAATTTATTGAATGCTTGATAACGTTGTTTCTTATAATTCAACTAACACGTTGAAGGTCAGAGTGGTTATAGCTTTATAGAGAAGATTATAGCTTTATTTATGATACTTTCGACAGTAAACAAAAACTAAATATCGGAAGTTCCATTCTTATGGCGAATGCTACGTGCACGTTGAAATGGCGGTTTATAAAGTTTCTCATTTCCTCTGTTGATAATATCGTTTTTCCGGTATTACGAGACATTTCAATAAAATGAACATTGAAATTTTGGAAAACTCAGTTTCTGTAAGTTCTAATTTTTACGCTCTGGTTTAGCGGTGAAAACAGTGTTATAACATTATGTTTTATCAACTACTTTTCACTATTTTTAATTTGAATTGTGTAGACTGCAATAGTTGTAGGTCATCAAGCTGAATTGTCCATATTCTCAATAAGGGTGGAGGCAGCCGCTGGATCCTATTCTAACTTTCCATCAGATTCAGTGGATTTATTTTGACTAAGTTTTTTTTTAAAAAGATCACTAAATGCATGATTCTGAAAGTGTGTAAATTATTGCATAAGAAAACTTCGTGAATTAAATGTCATATGTATCTCTTGAGGCATAGCCTATCATGTAAATTATATAAAAAATGCGCATAAATTTGAATAGAAATCCATTAAAATATTATTTGTGTATGTAAAAATTTATAAATACATTGAAATGTTATTTCTATTTTCTACTACGTCAATCTGATGTTTTACAGTCCGCTGGCATTAATCGATTGACAGCTGTCAATTTGTTATTAAATTCAGAACGAAGGTTTGGATGTATTGCTTTATTAAATATTATTTTCTTTATACGAGTACGCGACTTTACAAGTTTTATGACAAGCAAATTCATTATCAATGATAAGTGAAGTTTTATAATTGTATTTTAACAATGGCGTCTAGAAGGATGGTCTCTATCCGAACCTGTTTCCTTACTAGGTTTGGGACGATTTTAAATCTACTAAAAACAGCTGAACTTTCTGTTTCTTCTTGGAGCGACTGCCATCGGACTTTTATAATCTATGTAGCTATACTCACAAGGTGAAATCTAAATTCTTCAGGAATACTCTTTCACGATCTTTTTAGGGTTTCAAATATCCATAATAATTGGCAATCGAGACAAGCGACATATGAATATTACAAGAAATTGCCAATGACGGTCACAGGGAATACAAATGGCACTTTGCGTTATCTCTTCACTGATATAATGATTAGTAACTAAACAATGTTGTCAACTGGTCAGTTATATTCATCGACAAATACTGTCCATTACTGATACAATCATAATAGAATCAGATACGATATAGCATTGATACCGTCTGTGGACAAATATTAATGGAGATTCGAATGCCACAGAATATACGGCCGTCCGTCTTTGCATTATTGTATGTACATTAATTTGCTATTGTAGGACTGAATGATTAAGATTCTCGAAAGAAATATGACCATGTCTTAAATTGGCTATTGAATAACCAATTAAATAAAACAATATTTTTTTCGTAAAACCCCCGTGACACAGGAATGTATATTTTTAATGCGGGGGACGTCTTAAACAAAAAAAAAAAGAAATTGCCAAGTACGAGTCGGATTCGTGCAGGTAGGGTTCCGTGAAGTTATCTATACATTACAAGCGTCTACCTGATGTGGTTGTCAATATCAATCAAAAAAGAGCAAAGGATCACTTTTTGTCTGAGAGCCCCCTTAAATATTTATAAAAATACATGCAATACATATAAAATTCTCATATCGTGGTTGTTTCCAAATTCTTCTGAAACGGCTGGACCGATTTTTATGATATTTTGTGTGCATATCGGGTAGTTCTGAGAATCGACCTACGTATATATGTTATATATAGATGTTGGATAGTTCTCAGACCTACTCGATATGTACATTTTTATACCCCTAAATGGTAAAGGTGACTCAATCCTAAGATATTTTTTTTCTGGCTTAACCATGTTTGCTAGGTTAGCTAATCATCTCTAAAATATTTGTACTATCTAACTACTATCACGTTTCATTAGATAACCTGCTGGCAGATTGTTGAACAGCCGGACAGCGAAGTTTTAGTAATAGGGACCCGTTTTATCCTTTGGGTTTGGAACTCTAAAAAGACAACGTTTCAAACTTTAAACTCACTTAAAAATTTAATAATATAATTACGAAGTAGCAATCACAAATTAAAGCGTTTAATATTATATCCTTTTATAAAGGGTTAAGCAATAATAACATTCAAACCACACGTTTATGCTATCAAAGCGTTTGGGGAATTTAAGTATGAAAGTTGCGCCACTGAACTTCGGTAATAATTTTAATTTCAATTGCGTACTGCAGCTTCATAATCTATACCGAGCTTGATAATAGTCTAAAGTACTATTTTATTTCCTTCTCTTTTCCTCAAGTTAGATTAGTCTATTTGACTATATACAAAACATATTTCAAAAAAAAGCACGTTAAAAGGCTTTTAGTAATTTTTTGATGCACATAACCAGGCAATTGATTGTCAGAGCCGGGATCACTTTTTCGATTACTATACTACGTAAATTATGCATTTTTTTATTTGTATTATACATCATCGTCACAAACAACCCGTAAAGTCCTAATGCTGAGGTTGAGCCTATAAAAGGCTTAAGGCCATACGTCCCCACGCTGGCCGAGTATGTGTTGGAGACTGGAAAGATAACATTGTGGCTACGTCATCTTGCCGTTGGATGTTTTCAAGCCGCCCAAGGGCCTCCAACTAAACTTAACGAATGTTATCCTATGATTATAATCGGGTGCGACTGCTTAACGTGACCTCCGACTCACAAAGACACTCATGGTATCATGCCACCAGCGGCTATACAGACTGTCTCAATAAGAGTATACTTTTTAAATTTCATGTAATTTTTTGTGCATGTGGCAACTCTGAAATTTTGCAAGTGTACCATATGTTTATTTCGATTCTTAAAAAAGCTTTACGAAAAACAACAAGCTATAATTGCAAAAAAAATATAGACAATTTAGAACGTTATACAGAGACCATTCACTCTTTTCAGTAGAGACATGGCATTTTTCTTCTTTGGGATTTTGTGAAATCTCGGGTGTCTGAAAATAAACAAGAAATAATTCCTGGGATCAAATTCGAGAACCAAGGCGTCATCGGTGAAATACCGCCACACTCAGTAATAGTCATAAAAATTCCATGAAAAGAGTAATCCTGTCATCAAATTCGTGTAGGATATTGACGGATATTTTATTCCGTACTTCTTCGAAATATATGAAACCAGAAATACATGTTTTAATTTAAAAATGAAAAAGTGCATTCTTTCTGAGACATCCTATATATGTACTAAGATAATTGGCCCAGTGATGCACAAACATTGCTGTAGGAAGCCATAATGTAGGTCACCATGCTGCATTGTCTGCATTCACAATGACTAAGGTCTACACTATTCTTAGATTATGTTCATGGTCACTTTGGAAGGCTCATACATATTTTTAAAAAAGAATTTTAGTACGGTTATGGGTAATCCGTTTTGAAAAGAACAGGGCATTTGATTTCAATGTCGCTGGAGTTTCGAATCCTATTTTACGTAAATTATGTATTTGCATCTAGTATTAATATAAAAAAAAATATATATAAAAATATTTATGATCACGTAATACACATTTATTTTTTGCTTCTACGTTATATTGAACTCGGTATGGTATAGGTATGCTTAGTTTAGATCTTAAAAAGTAAACAACAATTATATGCTGTCAATTAAATAGGAAATATATAGTGCACATGCACACGTATGTGCACAGACACAGATGCACACCCTGTTCCTTCATTCTCACGATCCATTGAGACGGAGAGAGATTCAGCATAGGACTGACGGCTTTGCGTGCTCCTAGTATAGAAATAACATACATAGCAAGTATAAATCTATGTTACAATAATATTAAAGCGTAATGCTACTGAAGTTCGTGCCCTAAAAACATTGGGTATTTTGCAGGCCTGAACAAACGAACTGATTAGTCTAAATTCAAACAAATTGAAAAGGGTGTATACAGTGTATTAGGTTTTCAATCTAGGTTGATATTTTGTCACTGTCAGGTTGAAAACACACGTACTATTACTGTGGGCGTGAAAGCTAAAGAAAAATGCTTTTAGTTTGAGATATACCAAGATAATATGGGCTACTTTCCTATTAGTATAAATAAACGTGATTAGAAAACTAACAAATGTATGGGAGTTACGTCTATCAACGATAAGTTGCACGGTGGTATAATAAAATATTAGGCAATTATATAACAGAATAGAGGCGTTAGCAATTGTAGAACGACACGAAACAATTGCAACTTGGCTAAGTGGAATGCTCATTTGTTAGTGCGTCAGTGAAAACAGATTAGAATAGTATAAACTTAACTGTGCAATATCATTTTTCATCATCTACTGCTGGACATAGGCCTCTTGAATAGCGCGCCACTTGGTTCGGTTCTCGGCTTCTCGCATCCAGCTCCTGCCAGCTGTGTTGCACAGATCATCACTCTACCTGGACTGTGGACGTCATACATCACGTTTGACGAGTTATCAGTTTCGCAGCTAATATGCCAGAATTAAAAAATGATCTGATCTGAAATCTAAACCTTACAGATTATTTTAATGCGGTATAATTACCGCATTGTAAACTACAATGTTTCATACTTATTAACTTATTACAAAAGGAGATATATCAAGACATGCTTATAAAAAAGAACACCAAAGCAAGAAGATATTATGCATAATATTATTTAACTAGCTTTTGCCTGCGGCTTTGCTCGCATTAGGTTTGATTTTGAGCGAAGGAATGAACGTCAATCTATGTAAAGCTTTGACTGATAGTCTGATTTCATTTCATAATTTCGGGTCCTTTAAATTTTGCAAGAACTTAACAAGGCTGTCCACGCGTAGAATAAGCCTATGGCTATTTAAGCTGAAATAAGACGTATGTCGTAGTCCCCAACCCGCACTTGGCCAGCGTGGGGACGTACGGCCTTAACCCTCTCCTGAGAGGAGACCCGAGCCCAGCAGTGGGACATTATGGGTTGTTGATTGATTGATTGAAGACGTATGTAAATTGAGATAGTTTATTTTTTAATAAGATCAATGTATGCCTTTCAATTAATATATGTGTCTCTTGTTAAGCCTCTTTTTTTAAAGCGGGCAATGCTTTTCGCACTACACCCTTCATGGGAAAACGAAGGGCGTGTGTGGAACTCCCAGAGGATCGGTCTACCCACTAAACCCCACGGCGGTCTACCTCAGCAGTAGGGAGGAGCTCCAGGAACGCATCGGTGGCTTCTGGAGTCACCATTGTCATACCTCACAACTGAGGTACATACCGAGTGACCCGACTCACTTCCGGGGCGGGACACTGTCACGTCTCACACTTTTATACACAGTAAGACGCGGAACTCCCACAGTCACATCTCACCAAGATGTGGCTGTTGCGACCCTATCACGATGATTGTGAAGCTAACGATCTCTACCGCGTCCCCTTCATTGCCGCCTTCGAGTGGGATCGGCCGTTTCCCGATCACGTTCCTTCTGAACTTCCTCACAGAATTAGACCTCGGCTTCCCATCCATCACCATTCGCCAGCATTGCCGCAATCAATACTGGTGATGACAGTTTTCCTCAGATCAAGGCTCGACGCTCGGAATCCCACGCAGGGTTGTCCTCCTACACACGTGTAGGGCTTGCGCATGTACGCTAGCATTCCGGGTTTCATGGCCCGGCGCAGTCTCTTCGTCGTCTATTGTTATACCAGTAACATGAATGTATCTACGATTTCTAGTTGTGTGTTATTGTATGTTGTTTCAATGTTTATGGGGGTATTTTAATATTAAATAAATCGGAGAGTTTTTGTTGCTGTTTAAATTTCTTTAGGCGCCAATGAGCCTAAAGTAATTTTATACTTTTAGTGTGAACAAAAATCCTGGAACTAGCATTATCGTTACTGACCGCTTTCCAAGAGCTATATGCATACTGTGTACAAATGTGTACTTTTTGCGTTCGAAGCGTGAGACTTGCGTCATCGTCACCGCATTCTTCCTCGAAGATACAATTCACAAGTTTTCACTTTATCCGCAGTCCCAGAAACTGCCTCGCATGTTTTTATTTTAGTTTCATCACTCACCAACAATTTGAAGGAAAATATAGTGTACTGAAGAAGATTGTTGTTTGTATATTTTTTGTTCAAATGCACATTACGGGAAAACGGCTGGAACGATTTAGATAAAGCTTTTCAGTTTGTCTGTTTAAAGTGAGAATTAGGATTTTAGGTACGTTTTACTCGACTGGACTAAGAGGCCAGTAGGGTGGAAATTTCGTTACCAGTGGCCAAAAATCTTGAAAAGGATACCCATATTGCTTTAAAGACTTTGTTACCCCATTCAACTCCTTACTGGGTTGATTTTTTTAAGACCTCGAAACAAGTATTTCCAAATTTAAAATAGTAAAGCATAAACCCCGCGATGTCTCAAAATAAAAAACTTACGTTATCTTGGTGCTCCTTACAAACTTTTAACACCCTTTTCCCTCCTTTAGGGATCGAGTTTTCAAAAATCCTTTCTTAACGCACGCCTACATCATAATAGCTGTATGTGTGCCAAATTTCAGCGCAATCCGTTCAGTGGTTGGAACTGTGTGTTGATAGATCAGTCAGTAAAGATTGCCTTTTATTTATATCAAATCAAATCAACAACCCATAATGTCCAACTGCTGGGCTCGGGTCTCTCTCAGGAGAGGGTTAAGGCCATACGTCCCCACGCTGGCCAAGTGCGGGTTGGGGACTGGCAAGACAACGTTGTGGCTACGTAATCTTACCGTTAGATGTTTTTAGACCGCCCGAAGGCCTCCAACTAAGCTTCACGACTGTTATCCTATGATAACAACCGGGACCGACTGCTTAACGTGACATCCGAATCACGGAGACGCTCATGGTAACATGCCACCAGCGGTCACCCATCCAGGTACTGACCGCGCTGTCGTTGCTTGCCCTCGCTGATTGTTTCTAATCACCGAGTGCAACTAGGCTATGAGCGCTTTTATATAGATACCTACATATTTTTAGATGGGATCCTCCAAAATAAACAACCGTGTATTTTCTCTGAAATGTTTCAGGGACGTTTTGGGTCAGGATGCCAAAACATGTGACCTTAACCACCCGTTGCCCGTTTCACCCTAAAATTATTCCAACTGTTATTGTTATAACAGTAAAATTTAATTATATTCAGGGTCTAAGCAAGTCAATAGTAGGCTGATTTGAAAATGAAATAGGTACGTTATCAAGTTGCCTGTTTATCTACTTGTGCAAATTGGAAATGAAAATGGGTCTCAGAGAACAAATTTGAGTCAGAATGTTAATGAGAAATTATTGTTTATTTCGGAGATAATTGTTTCTGAAGATTGTTTTGACGTAGCGGTAAGCTATTAATAATACCAATAAACCTATCGCATAGATGACATTTCTACAGCCTTAATCATTATGTGTGATTAAGGAAGTCAAAATAATTTTGGTATTCAACATTTTATACACATGTCTTCTCCTAGGGCTTTGATTACTTTTTGATAGAATTCGATAATGATTAAGAAAAAGAATAAATGGAGTTTCTTGCAGATTTTTCTCCATAGCAATGAAATTTCGGCACCGTAACTAGATTCACCAATGTAGAAAAAATTACAAGAAAATAGTTCTTCTACCATCATAAATGTTACGCTCATGTAGATCATAATTTCACACCCTTATTTCTTTTATACAATAATTTAAAAAGTTACTACAATATTTGGTTATAATATTGATATCAAAAAGCTGACGAATCAGCTTTCATATAGTTTATAAAAGCTGTTACAAGCAATGCAAACCAAACTGACCTGCTAGATTTTTAAAGTATACAATTGTATGTTTCAACGTCTTTCCTAAAAATCATTGCAAACCATTTTGGTCAACGATTTAAGCGCCACAATACAAAATATTGCAGAAATTTAGTTTTGCCATTGATAGACTTTAAAGATTAACTTTTGTGCACACAATAAAACAATGAATTTATTTGTATAGTATATGAATACGAAATATCTTTTTATGTAAAAGCTGGCAATGTGAACCTACTCTCCCTGATGGAAAGCAGTAAAATCGTGGCTCCATTAATAAGTGATTTAAAAAAAGAGGTTTTTAATTCAGAAGTATCTCAGCCTCAATCTCGGTCATCAATAAAATTGTTTTGAAAAAAAGCCTTTTATAATTTGCAATAACAAAATAAACTTTTCGATGGCCAAATTTGAATAAAAATTACCATCCAAAAGGTTGAAAGTAAGTAACAATGAACACAATAATTAATTACGATGATACCTTTCCTAAAGTTAGTTATACATATTTAGTTCATACTAGATTTTCTGAATTACATACGCGCCCATTACATTGAACGACCGATTTAAATTTCAAATTGCCGTTATCCAAATAGAGGTCAGCGATGAATGGAGGCGCATTAAGTGCTCCCCTTCCCTGATAACAACAAATTTTGCGACAAATGTTTTTATTATATTTTTACTTATATATCTAAATATATATACACCGATGTATAAGATATATAAGATGTATAACAATATGGCAGTGAAACGGATAGATAAATGTTATGTGTTTTTAAATAATCACACATTAGAAATTACTAAATAGTTCTAAAGTGATAATTATAACGCCTGACCTAACAACTAGTGTCAAACATTTGATGTCAATGAAAATAAATGATTATCTTTAGTATATCTATATATGCCTATATATATATAAGACGGAGCAGATGTACCCGTAGTTATTTTTAAAAAGCGTGACACCGACATTGCCGGCGTCACAACTTTCATGGACATGGCTATCGCTCATATTTGATAAACAAATTAAACACAAGTTATACCTTTTCTTGATTTATTCTTAAACTTCTGAGGAGGTCCGATCGCTACGACAGTACAGGTGAGAGAATCTGTCAGTCCGGCATGCGCTCGGCTTTTTATAGCAAAACTAGGTGGTGAAAAATACATCTGCCCTCGTACAATTTAACATGTGTAAATCTATTTTTAATGTTAATTTGACGCAATCTATTACTTAATCATAATAAATAGATCTGATTTGATATCGAGGTTATTCCGGACACGTGTTTTCGTTTCGTTGTTCGTTTTAAAGCGTGGCAGCCCGCCGACATATATATATCCAGACTCTCGCGAGGCACGTCCTAGAAACTTTCGGCACCAGTTCTGGTCAATCATGTCTCGTGTCGCCAATCGCGTCCTTTGATTCGCGCCCGAAGCAGAGCGACAGCGAGGCTGGGCGAGGAAAGACAAGGGGACACGAGCGCAACGTCCGCACTCTCGCACTCGCGTCTCCTCATGTTACCTCCTGGAGGCTGGATGGGGATATAAAGTATATTGCATGAGCAGAATTCAATAGTAGTAGTCACCATGCTAATTGCGAATACAGACAACGCATACGCAGTATGGCAACCCACACTATATCGAAGTCTGTCAAGGCAGATAAAATACTCTAAAATAAAATAATAGTATTTAAACGTAACATATCTATATACCTCAAACACAACATCAATTTAGTAAAAGTTAACTCATTTCAAAGATGAATCGTAACCGTTGTAACCCGTTTTCCCTCAACAGACTTTAACTGGCCTATTTTATACACAATTTAGCCCTTTATGACTTTCTTTTATTCCATAATCACCATGGAAACAGCTCATAAAGTGATAATACCTTCCTCAAACAAAAAGTTACTGCTGCCTAAATACTTTAAAAGTCTTAATTCTTAATATTACACTTTTTTCTTTGTTCAGAAAGTAAAGTCGTTAAGATCTTAAATTTTTCGTAACAAGGTGTTTTTATTATGACAAATGTCTTTGCTAGTTAAATCGTTGCATATTTGAGACTGCCGTTTACATCGTTAAAAAAAATTTGGGGTTTAAATATGTCTATAGGTGGCGATAAGATGTCATAAGTCTGTGCCTGATAACACCTCTTAATGTTATAGTTATTTGAATGGATGGGAATCAAATATAAATACAAGAAATATTTATACCATGGGAGAGCTATACTTCGGCATGAATGGGCCAGGTCGACCGGAGTGATACCACGTCGTCACAGAATACTGATGTGAAACAGCGCTCGCGCTGTGTATCACCGAATGAACGAGGATACCCGTCCCTCTCCCCATCCCCCAAAGGCCGGCAACGCACATGTGACGCTTCTGGTGTTGCGGATGTCCGTGGGCATCAGTTAGCATCATGCGATACCTCTACTCGTTTGCCTCCTATTCCATAAAAGAAAACATATAATTGCTAAAATATAACTCTTACTTTAGGCTTTACCGTAGTCGGGTAAAAGACGAATCTTCGAATATTTATTCCCACGCTGGAATAACAAAAAAACCTAAATTTCAGCATAAGGATAAGCTGTATATTTTGTTATTTACACACATAGGCTACTTTTTAGCAAGAAAGAATAAATCGAAAAATTTGATGGCTCGACTAATAATCCAGTCGGTACAAGCTTATTATATTTTGTTATTTCTCTCCCTCTCTCTGGCTCTCTCTCTATAGAATAATTATAAACTAAAGTAGTGGGAACCCGAAATTTAATGAGCATTATATAAAAGCACCGAAATATTTTAATCTACCCACATACTAAGACAATAATATCTGAAATTACACCTGCGTCTATAATAAACAAATAATTACTGCTAAAACAACATGATAAAGCTACCCTTAAAGCCCTCAGTGCTAACAAAAGAGTCGTTCTATCAGTTTCTATAACAATATATCGCCATTAAGAAGTTAAAATATGAATATGAAATAGCTGTATTTTGAGGGTTGTTTCATTGCTCTCTGGAGAGTAACTATAGGAACATCGCAGGGGTCGGTAAATGTATTAATGTTGATAACCTTGGGTTTATTCGAGATTTTCTTCATTCCGCCTAAAAGAACACTATAAAATAAAAACAGATTTAGCTTAGCTTAGCTTAAAAAGCTTAAAAAAGCTTAAAAAAGACAACTCCCGCATTAGGAATATACATTCCTGTGTCGCGGGGATCTTTACAAACATACATGAAACGGACACAAGTACACCCAGACTTAGAACAACATTTTATGGATCACACAAAGTGTTGTCCCATGTAGGATTTGAACCCACAATACTTGGCGCAGTAGGAAGTGGTGTGGCGACCACTGAAACCAACCAACCAACCGTGTAGTCATTGTCACAGATTTGTAAAGTAATACTTAAAAGTAATGGATTCGGCATCAAAACATTTTCATTTGCCCTGAAAAGTAATTTGATTCTTGTAATTTGACTAAACAATATACATATTAAACAATATTAGTCCCAAACTTTTTTGAAAACTAAACATAATCTACCAGACTTGGTTATAACATATTGTGGTTGAAAAATTAACAAAAAATATCTTTATTTCGTACCGTCGAATGTGAGAAGCTGAGAATCGAAATAAGTGGTGTGAAATGATAGACTGATGATGATATCGTATCAAAATTTGAACTCAATGGATTCAGAAATTTCAGAACCAATATATTTATATCAAGCGATAGAAATTTTGTTTAATAATATTAGCAAATAAGTAATATACTTTTCTGGAATAAAAAAATCATTTCGGTCATGTTTTCCATCAGGCAGAGTAAATTTACTATGGTAGAAACATAGATAAAGAAAAAACCATAAATCTTAATTTTTTTAGTCTCTAGATATGCATGTATATTTCTTTTAATAAATGCTTCAACATGAGTAATCAACGAATGGATATCACGGCGTCTTTTCTGTCATACTTCAAAGGTTTGCAGAATAAACTCGCACTTTAAAAGTATTTCACAATTTAAGTTAGTAGTATTAGGGAACTAATATTCATTAGATATTATTAAACTACTTGTGTAATACTAACAGTTCTATGAACAATTACTAATACACGACATTGGTACCCAAGATCCGTCTGATAGTGATGAAAAAAACAAAACATACAGGACCCGTACATTACATTATTTTAGGGAATTTTTAATGAAATATACTTTTTGTAAGTCACTTTTTGTACCAGCGAACTAAATCCTATAGAAAAGTACACTGAGACTCGTATACCTAAAGTGCCAAAAAGTTCTCTATGAAACAAACAAACTATACATCAAAAATGGACCCCTTAATTTCTACCTACTTAAGAAAGGTGTTAATAATTCCATCACATAAATTTCCTTATCCCATGTTAAACCTGTTTTTATAGGTACACTTGTCAAGCAACAATTCAACATCAAAGGCTCCTGTTTTCGACCCTGTGAGGGGTCCCTTTATTTAAATTGGGGTTCGACCCTACCTACTATCTGTTGAAGATTCACCATTGTCATGGATTTTTGGGCGGACGCATTTTCCTCACAATGCTTCTATATTGTTACCGTTCTTTGACAATCTTCGGTCTTCGGAATGCATCCGAATATAAATTTTCGTGTTTGACAGACATTGTATTTATTATAAGTACGTTATATATTATGTATAGCTTTTATAATAATTTAGTTTAACATTTGAAATAGATCATTTTCATATCACGTTTTTTTATCAACATATTTTTAGAACATATACATAAAATAAATTTAACAGTGCTTATGCAGTCTTTGGTTTATTCTTGTTTAAAATATTTTTACAAGACAAATAAAGATTTTAAATAGTTAAAAAATCATTACGATTAAATTGAATATTTTTGCTAGTTATGATTTAATTATTTTCTAATAAAAAAAAAAAAAAAAGTTTGAAGAGGGAAAAAGAGAAAATAAATATTATAATTATTAGGCTTGCATCATATTGAAATCTATACGTTTACATTTCTGCAGATCATAATCTTCTAACTTCCTAATACCTTCTAAATTCCTTCTCACGTTTTACTGCTATGTGATACAACGTACAGATCATGTACTCGTACAATTCATGTACTATGTGTCAGAAATTTATCGTGTAAAGGTGGTCTTACTGAGTACGTAATCTATTTGAGGCATTTAGGATATCAAAGAATGTGACAAGTATAATACATCGTAAATTTTAATAATTCGTTACTTATTGAATAATTCAAATACTTTTCAACCCCCCCGGACTCGAACCGACTAAAATCCGCACATTGTTTGGGTACTCGAAGCCAGGAAACTAAGTTCTTCCTGGATAGGAAGTACCTGGACCCATGACGTACCTTGTGCCACCTACGATTTGTAGTGGGCCTCTCCTGTGAAATAGTTTACACCTGACATCTGTCTGATGTTTAATTGCACTGACGGATTTTTTCAATAACCTATCTTTTGGTATAGTATAAGCAAACCAGCAGACGTATCGACTGATGGTTAGCGATTACCGCCGTCCATGGACACCCGCAACACCAGAGGCGTTACAAGTGCGTTGACAGCCTTTAGGAGCAGGGTTGGGGTATGGGCCTCTGGTATTCTCACTCACGCGGTGAAACACAGCGCAAGCGCTGTTTCACACTGGTTTACTGTGAGGCCGTGGTATCACTCCTGTCGAGGCGGCCTTTTCGTACCGAAGCGTGGTTCGTCTACGGTAGACTCAGTATCTTTTGTAGAAGATGAAGATAGTCTATATAATTATTTTTTTCCAATATTCCAATAGTTTCATTACTACGTAGTATATTTTTTTTTATAAAGTTTATTTGTCAAAAGAAGAACAACCATTTTTTGTAAGATAAATTAAGACTACTTTAAATAACCTATATCTGGTTATAATTGGAGATAGGTTATTGAAAACGACCGTAAGTTATTTTGTGACAAGACATCTTACAATCTCAAGACTAAAGACGGGTAAGGAAAAAAGATATATAAGGACTCAAGTCTAGAATAATATTTTAGTCAGTTAAGTCTATTTATGACATAGATTTGAATCATTACGAGGTTGTGGCGTAGGTAGAAGTTGGTGCAACAATTAACTAAACATATGCAAACGATTGCAATGGGTGACGTGAACTAGGATTTGGTGAATGTTAATGTTTTCAGCACAGAATATTCTGTGGAGTCGTTATGTAATATTAAAAATTCTAATTTTGATTTATATCAACATCATCATCATCAAACATACATGCAATACTGTATATCAAAGGATTTAGACACATAAAAATGACATTCCTGTTACATGCTGATGGTCATTTATTAAATTATATTAAAAATATCCAAAGATTTCCCATTTTCAATTATTAAACTGTGTTTGCAATGTTTCGTGCATTAAATAAGGATATACATAAACCCCAAATGACTCGCATTTGTATATGTTTATTAATTTAAAATTGTTATATTTGACAATTTAGTTTCTATCAAACGATTGCCTATCCGTTTTACAAAAAGTTGAGAGACACGAATTTATTCAATAAAAAATGTCAAAGCCTTTATGTCCTATAGCTGTTCCGTTTTGTAGAATAGAACACGAAGCAGTTAAAATTTAAGAAATACGAGAATTTTAATCGGTACGATAAATACCGACTATCAACGTCTTGGAATTCTGTCAGAATTTGGGTATTGGAATCAGCCCATTTGGGATGAAACAAATTGTGTTTTAAGTGGAGTGTGTACAACTACTGACACTAGGTTACAGTGCACACTAAGTTATCAGCCGGTCAACCTATGACCACGAACGGTATAATCAATCTTAAGCGTAGGGAAAATATTATTAATTTATTTAAATAGAACTTACTATACTACAAAAACTATGCTAATATAGTATATGTAATGGTCATGAAACTTTAAAACAGTTAAAGTAATAAATATGAAAATAATGTAACCACTTTCGTTTCCATTCATCCTATTTTCGGTACCGTCGATGTCAACGAGACGAGCTTCAGTTCATATGTACACATGTACTCGAACTACTATTCCAACCGTAAAGTTTGTTTTGAAGCTACAATGATTTAGTATATGTACTTCTATTTTTATAAAAAGCCAACTACACCCTACAGTGTTATCAGTTGTATAAAATAATGCTTGGCATCTTACAGGAACACTGTATTTCTCGGATTGAAAAGTAGTCTATGTCATTTGATTAATTCAAATTTGCCGCGCTTTGCGCGTTTATTAGTTGCTGTGGCGCTTAAAGCGGAATGACGCGTATTTTAATGGCGGATGATATTGATATTTATTCCTGTAATTTCTGTTATAAAAACTGGTAGAAAGATAAACGAAAGGATACAACTGAGGAATCGATATTAGTGAACTTTAAATGTCGTTTCTTTTATTTTTCAGGTGAGTTAAAAGTGTAATTGTCATAGTTGACCAATAATAGTAATATTGGTTATTTTCTCTCTCACACATTCTGTGTGAGAGAGAAAATAACCAATATTAGAAATTCACCAATATATATTTTTAATTTACCAATCAACTTACGATTGTTCCGTCTTAAATTAGATAGTACATATTTTATTAGTGAAACTGTGCGAAAGACTGGTATTTGTACTAGGAAAACCTGTATGACAGATTTACCAGCCTCTTCAACTCTTGATAATTTACAAACTTACAAGACTGAGAGATGAGAAATGAAAGCATAGTGCGTGTTCTGTGAAGTGTGTGAGTGTGTGTGTGCGTGCGTGTGTGCGTGCGTGCGTGCGTGCGTGCATGAGTGTGTGTGTGTGTGTGTGGATTTCAAGATTCTATATTTATGAGAGTATAAAAAGTAAGCATTCTGTTTCCCTATAGCTGAGAGACTTAAGCTAATCAGAGAGAAAAGAGTGGAAGAGAAGTTTAGTAGATAGTTAATAATGTTTTTTTTATTAAAGAAATGTGCAGTTCTAATTCAATTTAAATCAATAGACGTTCTTTTCACTAAAAAATCAATTTTTTACCAAAATTATTTTTCTCTTTATTCTACTTAAATTGCTAACTTGAATTAAAAGCTATCAACTTTTACTAACAAAATATTACATAAAATTTTCCTTTCGCCGGTTAGGTTCTACATGGAGAGGTTTCTTTCAGAGCCTCTACAATGTGGTTTGAAAGTAACTTAAGACATAAGGGCTCTTGTCCGCCACTCAATTCCCTTTGTCTCACCATGTATTGTTCCGAGAGGAGATTTTCCATCACAATAGAAATTTTAAACTGATTTTTCTTTCCTAATCCTATAAAGAATATTTAAAATATTTTATGAAAAGAAGTGTTTGCCCGTCATACATGTCAGATGTTTTTATAATGTGGTTTTATTTTTTACCGTTCAACATTTAATTTAGTTTATGCAAACTTAAATGTATAGTAGTAATAGAGATAATGAATTTTAATTGCACGATTCAGCGGAATAACATTGAAGCGATTCTCTAGTGTCGTACTAGAGAATCGCTCGAACGAGAGATTTAGTGAATTATTAATCATAGTCTCAACAGTCGTGCGCTACTTGATACTAGATGGCGCTGTCCTCCGAATCTCAAATCGTTTTTTTTAAACGGGGCCCATTTAAGTCTATGGCACAACGATAAGATAGATGTTGTATTTTCCTTTCATTAAATTATAGTAATATAAATAAAATCTTAGTGCTGTTCATATACGCCAACAATTTATAGAACTGAAAGTAAAGCTGAGAACTCTAAACACCTAGAGAGAGGCTACAAGAGAAGGCTAGTAACTCGCAGAGTTGTCTTAAATGAAATAATGTTTTCCTCTTTGATGTAAAATTGTTTATAATAAAGTACCGGTCATATGTTTCAATTGATATAAATTATATATATTGTCTTGTTTGTACTATCCAAGTAAAAATACAAACATTTATTAACCGATAAATAATTATTTTTCACGTACACCATACTGCAGCAATGTGCGGCGATAAAGTTAGTTTTATGAGTAGAATATGTGGTACAGTGCTTTTGTATGCATATATTAGTATTATAAAACCAAAACGTTTAAAAATAACTCAACAATTTGGAGACGTTCGTCCTATAAAAATTCGAAGTGTAGGAGAAATATATTTTTTTTTGTAAAAATAAGTAGTATTTTCCTACATATGTAAGAGAACAGTAGTCATTGGGGGCTCCTCTGTAGATCACAATGATCATAAATTTCATCATATTTAATTTTTTTTTCATTTTAATTGTTTACAAATAATAATTTACACTTTTTGTATAAATGCTTACTTAACATCAAAAAATGATACGTGTTCGCGTAATTTTTCAAAAAACTATTCCTATATGCGACTTGCAAAAGAAATAGCTCTTTTTAAAGACAAAGTGTAGTTATCTACCCAACCAGTACCCTAATTATATTAGAAAACTGTGTATATGTGAAAATAGAATAAAAAAGAAGGAACTAGATATTGTCACATATATTAAGCATCCAGCATTGCCTATATGACATCAGAAATAAGGCGTTGTGCGTAAATAAAACAAATTTTATGAATCTTGAAGAAGTGGAAGTTCTTACAGTATTTTAAAGCTTCGTTTTAGCCGATTATTACTACGAATTCAGGTACTATTTTATTTTGCTCTCAAGACGCCAGCAAAAAGAATAGAATAAAAGTTTATGGCAGCCTTGCACAAATATACACAAAAACGTTAATACCAAAATCAAAAGGTCTAAAGCAAAAGTTGTAGAAATTCGTGAGTTTATGGGTGAGAGAACCTTGAAATGCTGTCCAATACCCTTTCACCAACTATATTCCACACACGGAGATATTAGCAGTTTTAAAGGCACCACAAACGTAATACCTCTAATATTTTCATTATTACCTAACAAATCACAAGCCACTTACAAAGTAATGCTTTGTTTGATAAAATCAGCGTAAGTCCTGAAATTTATTTTTACCAACATAAAATATTTTACAACAACTCGAATGTCATTTCTTCTTAAAACTAAGGATAATTTATTGAAGCCTATAGTCTGACTTGCCTAGTTTTCATATACGAATTATTGAGTACCTACTAACATAGTCATGAAAGAACTTTATTTATGCTCGATGGCTAGTTGCTGCCAACAAGCCAAATTTTCGGAAGAATAAAACAAGAAGTTACAGTTTTAGTATTCGAAAACTAACCAAGTTAAACTTTAGGCTTCAGTATATTATCATAAGTTTTAAGTAGAAATGATATTTGAGTTGTTATAAAGTAAAATAATTAATATTGATATAAATAAATTTCAGGAGTAACTATTGAACTTGGCACCCATTTAGATCTCACTACCATTGTTGTTGAAGTGAAGAACCAAGGTATACTTGGCTTTCAATTCACATTTATGTTTTTGATAAGATATAATTAGGTTCTGTTCAGATATATTATAAGTAGGTATATTCGTAATAAAATTAATACGAATACATAACTATTAAACATTATTTCAACATTAAAATAACAATTCAATAATAATCAATACTAAATTCCAGTTAATAACGTAAAAAATACGAATGTAATCTTAGTTATAAGTACATATATAAGTAAAGTACTAAAACTCATAAATTAAGGGTGGTATTCTACTCGTTATATATTCACGTGAAGACCTTAAATCCCTTTGAAAATCAGGCTTTTAATCAATTTTGATTCCTGATTATTACATTAGAGGTATTATAACAGGCACTATAAGTAATAAAAATTTACTTGTTTCTAATTTCTTCTTGTATATTTACTCAACTACCCACCTTGCTGCCAGATTTGAATTTTCTAATTCATTTGGAACTGTTTAAGAATTTTGATCTGTAAGCGTGATAAAAATGTCTATTTTTGGACGTTATTATCTAAATAGCCTTTTGAGGAGTATTTATAAAATTTTGAGGACATATAAGTATCTTGCAAGTTTTAATATATGAAGCAAATTTGATATATCTATGTGAAATACTTTTTTAGTTATGAGGGTGTTATTAGTAGCTTCGTGTAACGTAAGCTTGATAGCTTAAACTTAGTTTGACACTCTACCACGTGTCTATATGAAAGGTTTCAAGAGCGCGCCATCTAACAAAGCAATCGCACGATACGATATCAGTCTATATTCGATGCTATGAATATCGATTTAGGGTTCAATTCTTCTGTACTTCAAGAAACCAACGAGAACTTTCATAATTTCTAGTCGTGATGTGACGTGACGTGTTGTGTCGAGTCTTTTTCTGAAATAATCTTCCTTCGTATCGCTATGAAGCCTAAAAAAACCCAAGACAAGTGAGTTACAAATACTTCAGGACATAACTGGCTAAAGAACGTTTATATAAAGACATAAACACACAGGCGAAGCCTTATCCTTTGTGTATAGTGTACCTATTGTAATGAATAGGAAATTATTTGTAAGCCTTTTTATTTATATTAACCGTAAGTACCTTTCCAGATTCTTCGAATTGAGCTGACTTTTATTATTGTTTGCACAACATGTATATATGTACATATGTATATATAGTATGTTCACAAATATAAATTTACCTAAGAAGATGTGATTCACAAAGTATTATTAATATACGCAATAGATATAAATATGATGCATAAACTTGGTCTTTATTTCAAAAAATAATTTTTTACAATAAATTAATTATGTTACTCGATCTGTTAAAATTTTTTGGTACCTTCATAGTTCTTTCAGGAAAATGCTTGACAATTAAATGTTTTTAAATCCTTGTTATGCTTTCGTATTTGCATATGATCAACATGTGGACATTCGGGTGTACCACGGGAAAAAAATTAGTTCCCGTGGTCCACCTAGGTGGACTACGGAGGTGGACCACGGGCAATACACGGTAAAAACATTTACAATCTGAGGGACCCACTACTTTTTATACTCGGACTTGCTTTTTCCCACGGATCCACTCGCGTTAGTTTTGATTTTGAGTGAAGGAATAAATGTCAAATACAGAAAATAAGAAAATAGCTACAAAACTTTATAGACTTACTCTTTACTTTAGTTTTTACAATTGCCAAAACCACTAAAATATTGGGCTTTTTCGTGCGCTAAGTTAAATAGAACTGGCCATGAAAGAAGCACTTTTCTCTTAAATCTATCCCAACAAATTTGAGCGTTTGTTCTTGAGACTTGTTTAGTGTTACGCGAAGTAGAATTAGAAGTGAAACTGCAATCATTTAAATTGAAACAAAAAACAATTAGTGTTATACATACAGTTTCTATTTGCGCACACCTAGTTAAAATTGTGACTTCAAGCATATTTCAATGTAATGCTTTGACTATCAGCCTGGTTCCATTTCATAATTTCGGGTGGAATAGGACGTACGTAAATTGCGATAGCTTATTTTTAATAACATCAATGTGTGCCTTCCAATTAATATGTGTCCTATTGTAATACCTTTCCTATGCGGGGAATACTACTACAACCCATAATGTCCCACTGCTGGGCTCGGGTCTCCTCTAAGGAGAGGGTTCAGGCCATATGTCCCTACGTTGGCCAAATGCGGGTTGGGGACTGGCAAGAATACGTTGTGGCTACGTAAATCTTGCCGTTGGATGTTTTCAAGCCGCCCGAAGACCTCCAACTAAGATTCACGACTGTTATCGTATGATAACAACCGGGACCGACTGCTTAACGTGACCTCCGAATCACGGAGACGCTCATGGTAACATGCCACCAGCGGTCACCCATCCGGGTACTGACCGCGCCATCGTTGCTTACCCTCGATGATTGTTTCTAATCACCGAGTGCAACTGAGCTATGAGCGCCACTGGGGAATACATTTCGCACTAAACCCTTCGTGGGATATGAAAGGCGTATGTGGAACTCCCAGGGGATCAGTCTACCCACTAAACCCCACGGCGATCTTCAACATCACCTATAGAACTTCAAGAGTAGAACTTCAAGAGTAGAGTATACATAATCCAAAAACTACGACAATTGATGATAGCGGGCGTCAAATGCAAAACAATCTATATCTACTACGTTTAGTAGGATTTAAAATTGTTTCGAATACTATGACAATACATATTATTATCTAAGTAGGTTTTTAGCTGCTGAAATAAATTTTATTTTAAATATGGAATTTCAGAGTTAATATATTTACAAAATTAATTGAATACATTTCTTTAGTGTTTTTAATTTACAATAGGTGTGTTCGAAATCCGCCGGCCGTAGTTCGTTCTATGGTCGACAGCGAGGAGTCCTGTGACGCGGTGGTGTCCTTCTGCGAAATCGTCATCTCGCAGGCTGCGGAAAGGGAGAGGGACTTTCTGACGTCTCTCTCAGTCCGCAGAAGGCACACTGGGCGTCGGAGGAGGGCATACGCTGACCTCCACCAGCCCCCCTAACTGGGACCAGGGGGCAGCGGACTTGGGGATGTTCGTAGCCCGCTACCAACCGGACCCGAGGTGGTGGCGCGTAGTGTTCTCGTGCGCCCCTTCTTGAAATCTCGAGGGGAGTCAAACACCTCACACCTCTCGCTGACGAGATGTGGCCCGCGCCAATTTTAAGACCCCGTGATCCCTGGCGTAGGTGAGAGACGGAACACCGGGAGTTTTAGTCAGTAAAAGTCTGACAAAACCCTTCGCCCTCTCCCCCGGGTAGAGGACATACATGAGGATTTACCACCGTTTTTAAAAAAATGTGTATTCAAAATATTGTATAAAGATACCACCATGGTAGCTGTGCGTCACTGGATACTGTGACGTCATCTGACGACACTGAATGCTGAAGGATATCTGCATCGACTGGATTATGTTCCAATAAGTTGTTTTTCACAGAGCAATTGTATTGGTATTCCAAATTGTTATGTCAAGTGTTAAGGTTTCATAGATTTCTAGAGCGTAGAATTACAGCAAAATGAGCATTTTAAAAAGGTTCTTCTTTCCACGTATTAAATTATTTAAATGATTTATGATATTTTCCAAGTAGGCAAAAGAAATTAAGTACTTTTCTTCAAATAAAGATCAAATTAATCAATTTGGTAAATACTACTAAATTCTGTCAAGATTCCAATACGTTTTTAAATCTAACCTTACTAATATTAAACTCGAGATTGTAAATTATCCTCGCCATTCTTTATAGATAGATATTAAACTCATAGAAGCGCTAACTCAAGGAATTTGTCTAAAACGCTGCTGTTTAAAAAATCCTATTTATTTTCAAAACAAAAGGTTTCAAAAGCTATTGAATGAATAAATCGCTGTTGTGTTAAGCTCCATAACTCTGATATAGCTAACTTAGACTAATTAAAATACTTTAGAACCCCTCACCTAGTACAGTACACTTTACTACCGCATTATCAGAAGTTATTTTCCCAGCGCTGGCTGTATTTTCTTAGCCTCACAAAGCTTCTCAAAGACACCGACGTCCGCACCAGCCACAGGATAATTAACTCTAAGGTCAACACACAAAGAGTATTACATTTCCTTAGTGAATTTTCTATTATAAAATGTTGGTAGGATTTTTAAATTAATCATCATTATTCTATAAGCGAAGTTTGTGCTAAGCGAAACCCTCTATAGTAAACAATTTAAGTAACTCGTTAATTGAAGTTTTTCCTTTGCCTGGTTTGCTTAAAACTATTTACTGATTAACTAACTATTTGCTTCACTATTTATGTGGAGGAACAGCGTGTATGTATCTAAAACAAGAGGTTCTCCGGAAAGGCAAAGTGATCATACTCGGCAAGCCGAGGCCCTGGGGCATGAGAACTTACCATATCGCGGTACAGGATTAGTTAGTTACTTCAGAGTTCGTTAGATGGCACCGATGTATAGTTTTTGTTTTAATTTATGTACAGTTAAAACAAATCCATTGATAATGTGGATATTGAATATATTTAATGTATAATAATTACATTTTTTTAAATAAGAGATGTACTACCTAGTTATGTCCTCATCAGCATCGGCTACTATTGGATCAAATACCTTTTAATTAAAGGGAATGCAATTTTTAAACTTGCTCACGTCTCACCTTTTAAATTTAAGCGCTGTGTTTCACCAAGTAAGTGAGGATACCGGAAGCCCATAATCCAACCCTTCCTCTCGTCCCCTTCCCCATCCCACAAGGCCGGCAAAGCACTTGTGACGCCTCTGGTGTTGCGAGTGTCCATGGGCGGCGGTAATCGTTTATCATCAAGCGATACGCCTGCTCGTTTGCCTCTTATTCCACAAATGAAAACTAAAACCCAAAGTAAATGTAGAAAACCTACTTAAACAAGAATTTAAATCCCAATCGCCGAAGCTATATAATCTAATGATGTAACTGTAAGAAGTGAAAAACTAACGCGATCTTCTCCGAAGTGGAACGAAGCAGAATCCGTACCGATATCCAGACGACTCGCATACTCTAATTTGCCAATCGGGGGAAAAATTCTTCTGAGAGCTTCATGTTAGAAGGAACCAATGCTTTTGTATAAACATAAAAAAAACATTGATATAATAATTAACGTTTTTCTTTTTAAAACAAAGTGTTTTTCAAACGATCAAATAGTTTCAAAAAATCGTTGCATCAAATTCTAAGTTAGTAATGTACCTTACTATTTTTTCGCATTTTGTTTTGTTTTACACGTTTGCTATAACCGTAAAACAGGTTGTAGACATTTTTTTTTAAAACGTGAAGTTTTGGTTTGCTAATAAAATATAAATAAATAAAAGGAAAGATGCCAAGTTTGATTTCACATCACATCAACACAGCCTTTAACAGTCTTATGCTGGACATGAGTCTCACCTTAGAAACGAGGCTATAGAAATTAACTTTTTAATCATACATTGTTTGTAGAAACGAAAACGTTTTGTGGTTTAATAAAATGATAAAACAAGCAATAATCCAATCGTTTGCTATTTTACGTTAATGTCAATCGACCACGTGAGGTTTCCGACATACTACTTGCCGCGAATCATATTAAGTACCTTGTCACCCCCATACACTGACTGAACGGAAATTAAAATATTCGAAGCCGACTTAATACACGAATTATTCACTAAATACATTACGTATAATGCCATCCTAAACGTGCCTGAAATACTTATAACGCTAGTAGAGCGATTCCGCTTTAACTTTTGACTTTACCTGTCGAATCGTAATGAAGCCTAATATCTACTTTCCAGTTGGATCAGACGTAGACTTTCAAATATGTCCAGGTAATACCGTAGTTTTTATAGGGATCAGTTTCAAGAGTTTTGAAGTACTATTTTGGGGTATGGTAAGGAAACTAGCAGGTGGGGCGTTAAAGATCGAATTATTTTTTTAATTTAATTATTACTATTGATGAGTTTCTGCTGCAGCTTTTAGATGGTTCAGGAAGAAGAGATACAAGTCAGTAATTTGCCCATACAGCTCAACAAATGAATGTGGGGGAAGCAGTCCTTTTCTTTAAAGTGTGAAAACGCACGTGGGCCGTCACCCACATCACACACACCACGGTTGGAGTGGGGTAGTATTGCAATTCCGAAGCTGGTCGACACTGCCTCCGCCCTTGGGCGACTTTTGCCCGATCTGGGTGGAGCCAGTATTGCAACGAGAAGCCTCTTCACGGGGATTGTCTGGTCTATGGCTCTGAGTGGCGCGCCGGTGTGGGTATCGGCTCTGAACGCCCAGAATAAGGCTTGCTTCTGGCGCCCTCAGAGGGAATTGGCGGTCAGACCCATACACGGATACCGCACAGTATCAACCGAGGCGGCGTGTGCCTTGGCCGGTACAACCCCGTGGGATTAGGAGACAGAAGCGCTCGCCGAAGACTATCGACGGGTGGCTGAATCCCGGGTGGAGAGTGGCAATCACCCTCCGCCCGAAGAGGTACCCGAGTTGCGTGAAGCCACCCGTTGAGCCACGATGGTTCGGTGGTNCCGTGGGATTAGGAGACAGAAGCGCTCGCCGAAGACTATCGACGGGTGGCTGAATCCCGGGTGGAGAGTGGCAATCACCCTCCGCCCGAAGAGGTACCCGAGTTGCGTGAAGCCACCCGTTGAGCCACGATGGTTCGGTGGTCGTCGCGGCTGGAGTCTCCACGTGCTGGCTTCGCCACCGTAGAGGCCCTCCAGCCGGTCATCCTCGAGTGAGTAGGGCGGCAGCCCGGGACTCTTTCCTTCCGACTGACGCAGGTGCTTTCCGGGCACGGTTGCTTCGGGAAGTACCTGCACTCGGTCGCTAGGAGAGAATTGAGTCCCGCCTGCCGCCACTGCGACTGCAATGAAGACTCGGCCCCGTACACGCTGGTGGCACACTGCAGTCATCGGAGGAGATCTCTCGCTGCCGGCCGTCTTACGCTTCATGGCAGGTGGCAAGAGCAGTTTAACCGCGGTCGCGACCTTCTGCGAAGAAATCATCGGTTCGATTCCAACACACTGCCCGCTGCAAGCTCCGGGGGGTGAAGGCCTGAGGGAGCTGCCACACGTAAAAAAAAGAGGTAGTATTGCAATTATTGTAATTGCATGACTACCCCGTGTGACTGTGATTGTTGGCAGGGTATGCAATTAGTTTTTTATAAAATAGACATGTTTAGATAGAATTTCGTAAATCGATCAAGAAAAAGTTTTAAAGCTATAACACGACTACATGTCTCTAGCCTTTATCACGCGGACTATTATTAAGAACCTGTTGAATCTATCGTAGAAATCATGACGGTATTCCTAATAACAAAAACCAACTAAAGATAGCATTGCAGCAAATATTGTAACTTTTAAAACTGTATATATCAAGAACCATATTTAGGAAAAATCCTAACCCCAAATCGCTTAACCCATAAACAGTCAGAATATTACCTGAAAGAACAATAAATTATTCACTTAATGAAGCGACCGTGACAGAACGGAAATTGGGTGCGTTACCGCTCCGAAATAATCCTTTTTAAAGGGTTAAGCATGGGTTTAAAGAAACTTTATTTGTTCTTGGGAAGTACAAGGGCGTTTGTAAATTTTGTAGACTTACTTTTTACTTGTTAGCTGTATGTATTACGGTTTTACGGTATAAATTACCTTTTGCCTTTGTCTAACCAGACTTGTATTTAAGATCTAACTGCATTTTATTCGAATGCGGCAGAACAAGTTTTTGTATTGTGTTTATTTTGGCTTTCTCTGTAATTTTCACTTCGTCTAACTGATAATTTATAATTTAATTTTGACTTTGTGGCAAGAACGTTGAGTGTAATGCCCATTATACTATTTTGAAATAGGCGTTAATAATTGTTAATGTTAGGAATCATACATTTTCATGTCGTACATTTTTTAAAATCCTTTTCAAAAAAGTAAAAAGTATTGTTATATTACATAGTGTTATTTCTTTATGTAAGAAATGTGTGAAAAGTTTTCACATTTGTCATAAACTTATTTTCTTACTGAGACACATGAAAAAATAAGTACATTTTTGTTTATGGCATAGGAGGCAAGCGAGCAGACGTGTCGCCTGATGGTAAGCCATGGACACTCGTAACACGAAAGGCGTCACAAGTGCGTTGCTGGCATTGGGGTTTCTCACTCACTCGATGAAACACAGCGCAGGTGCTGTTTCACACCGGTTTTCTGTGAAGCCGTGGTATCACTCCGGTCAAGCCGGCCCATGCATGCCGAAGCGTGGCTCTCCCACGTTGAAATCAATTTTTAATATAGGAATTGAACATTCATTTATTCAATTTTAAATTGGTCACATAATCCTAGAATAAGATAGTTATTCATTCATAAAATAGTTATGATTTGATAATTTGTGCCCAGATTCTTATAAGGTTTAGTTTTAAGAATAGCGTGATAAATAAAATAAATTATTATTTTAAATATTAAAAAGCATAGGGTGCTTTCTGATTGGGAAGGAGTCCTAAGACTCGAGAAATCGATGACCAAAAATCCCAACTCCGCCAGGTCTTCGTGGAGGAATGGAAGGAACGACTTTGGCAACCGAGCGCTGGGCACGCCGTTATTGCGGCGGTAAGATCCGTTATGGAGGATTGGCTCGAAAGGCGTCACGGGACCCTCTTATACCGGCTGACCCAGGTGATCACTGGAAAAGGATGCTTTGGCGATCACCTGCGCCTGATCCGCAAGGAGCCAACACCTGACCATTGCAAAGGCCAGACCGTAGATGCGACACTTCACAAGCTAGCAGAATGTCTGGCGTGGGAGGAGCCGAGGAGTGATCTCGTGGCGGCCATCGGGGTAGAGGTTCTCTCACTCGGTAACATGGTTGCAGGTATGTTGCGGAGCGAGACCGCGTGGAACTTCGCTGTTTCTTTCTGCGAGCAAGTTATGCTTGCCAAGGAGAATGCGGAGCGGAACCGGCAAAGGTATGGAACTCCGCCGGTCCGATCACAAAGTGACCTCCATTCTCCATAAGCTCAAGCCTGGGGGTGATAGATGAGGCCATCCGTCGCCCTAGCAGTAGAAGGCTCAGGTGGGGGTTGCGCGCGCTTTACAGCTCTCGCACCCGACCTTTTGGGGCAGCAATGGAAACATCGGGATTACCACACAGGAGGGAGCCATCTAGAAACCGTAGGTGGCCCGAGGTACATTTGGGTTCCACGGTTTTCCTCCCTAGGGTGTACCTGGTTCCCCGGCTCCTAGTACCCGCGATTGCGTGCGGTTTTAGTTGGTTCGTGTCTGACATGCCATCAGGAGGGGATTTCCGCAAGAGAAAAAAAAATGTGCTTTCTGAAAGTATTTGAACACACAGTACTTGTCACATAACGCATTTATTAGAAAAAATAATTTGTTCTATTTATCACTCTGTCCTAAATTTGAAATATGAAAAAATTGTTTCTACTTTTTAGTTTTATTTATTCATAAAAGCTTGATTTTTTTTTAATTTTTCCCTTTTTATTGATAATCGACGTTGACAAAAAAAACCATTTGTGTTTTTTAAAATTTAAATTCAGACTATTTTCAATAACCTATTTCTCGATAAAAATTTTTAGATAGGCTTTTAAAAACGACCTTGGTAATCGGGTTAATATTGCAAGGTTTAGAAATCCTAGAAAGATCAGTAAATGATGGGTGCCCATTTTTAATAAATTAAGGCCCATTGCCGTACAAACGTCTTAGGCAATCATCATAGTTAGTTCAAATTCAAAAAAGGTAAACTAGTATTTCTACATCATCAACAACCCATAACGTCCCACTGCTGGGCTCGGGTCTCTTCTCAGGAGAGGGTTAAGGTCTCTCTAATAAGTCCCCATGCTGGGCAAGTGCGGGTTGGAGACTGGTAAGACAACGTTGTGGGTACGTAAACTTACCGTTGGATGTTTTTAAGCCGCCCGAAGGCCTCCAACTAAGCTTCACGACTGTTATCCTATGATAATAACCGGGACCGACTGCTTAACGTGACCTCCGAATCACGGAGTCGCTCATGGTAACATGCCACCAGCGGTCACCCATCCAGGTACTGACCGCGCCGTCGTTGCTTGCCCTCGCTGATTTTTTCTAATCACCGAGTGCAACTGGGCTATGAGTATTTCTACAGAACTTCGATATTGCATTGTACTGAAGTTGTAAAAGTCTAATAGGAGTTACTAAAAAACTTTTACAAGTTTATATTTTAAGTTTACGCAACAAAATAATCACAAAAAGGTTGTAATAAGAAAACAACAAAAGATTCAACTAACCAAACTTTGTAAGGCAGACTTTGTATTAATATTTGGATGATATTACAGGGAGAAATAACTTCATACAAATCATGAATGCGGTATACATATAAATTAACTGGGCTTAGGATAACATACCCTTATCACTGCGTTGTCAGTTCCATGTTGTTCTTACAACTCTTTTAATGTTCATTTCACTGTGTACCTTTAGGCTTTTTTAGTTGATATCTCTGTTTACTGGTTGTTCAATACCGAACGTAATGGTGATATTAATGTTGTATCTTTGAAACGGGTGTGTGACACTAACAAGGAGTTAAATAAAACCGCTGCGCAACCACAAACAAGAATCAGAACAATTTCTGGGTCTGCCGATAGAAGTAAAAACTGAGTAACTGGTGAATTGTATCATCGAGGAAGTTTGCGGTGACGATGATATGAGTTTCACGTTTAGTTTTCTCAAAAAAAAGTACAGATATGTACACAGTATAGCGTGGAAAGCAAGATAGTAGAGCCACGCTGATTTAAGCACGAATGGGCTGGCTCGAACGGCGCGGTACTATCATCGTACAGAAAATCTACCTGATATGATAGTGTTCACGCTGTCATGTTTCGTTGGTGAGTGCGAAAATGGAAGCCCAATGATGCAGAAACTTCACTTATGCGTACCCACACCATAGTAAATACCACTATGGTGTGGGTCACCATGCTGCATTGTTGCATTGTCTGCATTCGCAATGTGTATGAATTATGCTTGTGCTTTCCATCAGGGAGAGTAGACTCCTTTTAAAAGGGGTATATATAAAGAGGCGCTCATAGCCCAGTTGCTCTCGGTGATTAGAAACAAACATGGAGGGTAAGCAACGACGGCGCGGTCAGTACCTGGATGGGTGACCGCTGGTGGCGTGTTACCATGAACGTCTCCGTGATTCGGAGATCACGCTAAGCAGTCGGTCCCAGTTCTTATTATACGATAACAGCCGTGAGGCTTAGTTGGAGGCCTTCGGGCGGCTTAAAAACATCCAATGGCCACAACGTATTCTTACCAGTACCCAACCCGCGCTTGGCCAGCGTGGGGACGTATGGCCTTAACCTTCTCCTGAGAGAAGACCCGAGCCCATCAGTGGGACATTACGGGTTGTTAATCATATATCAAAAAACAAATGTTACACATTATTACATTTAATTGTTTAATTATACATTATTACACAGTAACAGCATTGTGAGGGTAATTACCTATACGTGTATCAAATTCAAACCATGTTTCACGTCGTTTCTAACGCTGTGTTCACATAGATAAAAGTTTACATTATACGACGACGGTTCATTGTTTACTCTTGTCAAACTAATAAAGTTCCTGCAATATATTTGCTACAATTATTAACAAAAGGTAAAAAAAAATGTGTTTATGGCCTTATAAGGCTTATTTTCATCAGCATTTCTTCTTAATAGAATGCCTGGAAGAATACAATCAAACCATCCATGTTTATGGCCTAAAATTTACTTCCTCATGACGGACAGAAAAGACATATTCCGAGATATCTCAGTGATTATTAGATTTAACACAGAAACCTCCTACTTGCTGCGTTGAAAAAGCGAACTCTAAACCGAGAGATCAGCTAAGTCGTACGACACGACCTCCGTTGTTCCATTTTCCAATACTCTTTCCAACGAAAAAATAATCGAACAGAATTGGGGGTCAGAATGGAAATACCCCTGGAGAGGACGGTGTTGCAATATCGCTGTTAAAGGCAGGACTTACCTGTGCAAGTCAGTCATCTGTATGCTGAACAACCTGGCTGACTCTTCTGTACGCATTGGCCTTTAAAGGAGCTTGGACAAAACCAATGTCATGTTCAATGGACGTGAACTACCGGAACCGATCGCGGTAAACGGTGCCGCTCTCGAAATGGTTCAAAAATACTACCGACTACCTCGGGCAGACTATACTTGACATATCTCTGAGGAATCGCATCAGGGATGAGGTGATATGGCAGAGAACCAAGGTTATCGATATAGCTCACGGGATTAGTAGGCTTAAGTGGCAGTGCACTGGCCATATTAGCCCCAGAACTGATAACCATTGGGGTAAACGAGTTCTTAAGTAGAGACTGCGTCTCGGCAAACGAAGTTTAGGACGTCCACAGGACAGTTGGTGTGATGATTTGCACAAGACAGCTGGCAGGAGCTGGATACGAAAAGTGGAGGATCAAATCAAGTGGCGTGTAATTGGAAAGGTCTCTGCAAGCAGTGGATAGCGATAAGCTGGTAATGATGAAATATTTTTAATTATATATGTCATCAACAACAACAACAACTTCCAATGATCTTCACATCAGTCTATGTAACTCCATAGTTTGCCAGGTTTGGATAAGACGCGGAGGAGATCACTAACCCCATATGTCAAAAGCAGTAAACATTTGAAGAGTATTTACTTGTTTTCATAATTTCTCTAAATTGTAAACCTCTAGGCTAATTTCAACCAATAAAAACCTAAAAAACAGGTTAGACTATCGTTTAGACTCTATCCATAATGTACTTTAAAATAAACCATTAATATTTTTAAACCCTATACACTGCAAACTTTAATTTTATCGACATAGATGGCCACATTTCAGACGTTTAAAGCCTTTTATCAATAAATTTGAACTGTAAGCCCACTTAACCCGTTCGTAGCTAGAGTTGCCCAGTAATTTGTAACCCTAAAATGTTCAGTGGATATTAAGTGGCTTACTAACCAATGATTTTGTTCGTTGTCATTGTTATTGAGTTATGGTTCTTGTTTTAATGAAATTAACGCTGTTTTGATCGGTAAAGGTTAAAGATTTTAAGAAAGTTTATTGAAGGTTACTTTAAAATTTGTTTGCTGATGACTTATATCTTAGACTTACTACTCCCTCTCTATATTTAGAAAATCCATATCGGAGATTGCAGAGAATGGTAGAGTGAGAAAACTTATCGCCTTTTTTAAATACCTTTGCTTTTCTGCTGATTTTGAAACGATTTATGGTCTATTTCCCAACTAACCAACATATTGTTGTGTTTTGGTATTGCTGTCTGGGGTGGTGTTTCCGAAAACGCGAGGGCTGTATTAATTATTAAGTGATGATATTTAAGCACTTTCGGTACAACATCACCCAATAATATAAAAAACCGGAATCTTATCACCATTAAGCAATATAAGACCTGAGTTTTTCAATACGATAAAGACTTCATGCATGACGTTTTTATCCACAATGTTATATAGTCCACCGTCCAGTGTCTTAAAATGGCGTTCTGCCAAATTGGTTCGGTGAGTTTCTTTTGGGCAGACATTCGTCGATCTGCGCTTATTCATACTGTTTGCATGATAAGTTATTAAGGAGTACAATACTCGGATAGTATAAAATATACCGTAGGGTCGTCTTCTTGTTACTATATTAGTTTCTTTTTGTATCAAAAATATTTCTTATGAATAACACTTTAAAAACATAACTAGTTATAATAAAATTAATTTGTTAGTATATATAGTAATGTGTTAGTTTGGTAACTGGAAAACGATATAGGCTTAATGTAAAGTAATAATCGTCATATAATCATGTAAAACTGCGAGTAAAAACTAGTATAAGGCAAAAGAAATCACATTATTTGTCAATACAGAGCGAGCGTACTCCTCTTAAAAGGCTGGCAACGCACTTGTGACGCCTCTGGTATTGATGGTGTCCATGAGCGGCGGTAATCGCTTACCATCAGGCAATACGTCTGCTCGTTTGCCATCTGTATCGTAAAAAATATACAGGCAAGCTAGCAGATTGATTTGAATATAACAGAGTAATAAATATATTTAGGCAGATCTTCTTACCATTGAATATTATAAACCAGGTTTTTCATAATCAATCGTCAAGATTGTTTACATACGATAACTTGCCCGCACACTTTCTATAGCCGTAATGAATAATAACACACCAACTCCAATAATAAAAATCTGTATAACCACGTCCGCAATATTAACGTTTGTCGTGGCATCTGATAAAAATACTTAGGAGGAAGTAATTTCCAGAGGACGCCGATGTTGCAAAGCCGCAACTGGATGTGAGGGAAGCAACAACTTCCGCTACAGCCCCTCCGTGATTCTTTAGAAATTCTTCCTTCCTCACTAAACGTAATATTAACAGCAGAAAATAGGAAAGCGTATTTATCCATCTATTATTTTTTTCTGTTAAAGTATGTTTGTTGTGGTTTAGGCTTGAAAGTCATTAAATACAGTTTACAAGCTTCACCTTGCAAACGCACGAAAAAATATGTATGTGAAAAATAGATGTCAGAAAGATGTGACGTCTACAATAGGAATGTGCGTAAAAAAAATATGTTAGATATATTTTCAGATATATGTTAACAAACATGTTCATATAGATGCCAATATATGTTTCAAATATATCGAAATATAAAGCTTACATATATTTCTGTATGTATCTTAACATATATACGTAGATATATACTAATATACATGCCGAAATCTATAAGATATATATATTGACATTTATGTGCGCACATTTATGAGCATTACGAATTTTTGTTGTGTTTGTGAAATCTCTTGGAAGAAGCCATTTGACGAAGCTGACCACAGTAAGCGGAGAAGTCGTTGCTTCCAAGCTGGCTGTCTTTTCGGAAGTAGAAAGCTTTTATGGCGATTTGTACGCTTCGCATGCATCTCGACCTGATCCCGAAAATGAGGACCCTTGAGCCACATTAACACGCCACTTCACCGAAGATCTGCCAGAAGTCAGCGTTGACGAAATCGAGATGGCTCTTAGACAGCTGAAAAATGGAAAAGCCCCTGGAGAGGATGGTGTTACTACAGAGCTGTTAAAGGCTGGAGGTAAACCCGTATTAAGGGCGCTCCAAAAGCTTTTCAACGTTGTCCTGTTCGAAGGGAGGAATCCAGAGGCGTGGAGTAGGAGTGTGGTCGTCCTTTTTTTTCAAAAATGGAAATAAAACCATGTTGAAGAACTATCGGCCCATTTCCCTCCTGAGCCACGTCTATAAACTGTTTTCAAGAGTCATCATGAACCGACAAATACCAGCCACCGGAGCAGGCTGGGCATAGTTCTCCCCAACTGCACGCCACTTAGTTCAATCCTCGGCGGCTACTCGCATCCAGCTCCATTTATATTACTAAAATATATCTCTATAAACGGCAGTATAAAAAATATAAATCCTTAGGTTTTTTGTTCTATATTATATACCTAGCTTAGTTAAAAAGAGGATAGACGGACCCGTCCATCAGTGGACCAACTGTAGATAATTGATTAGAGCTACCACTAAATTTAAGTTTATCAATTGTGTTTTTCTTGAACCCTCTTAATAGGAGAAAACAAATATTTATTTGTTTCTTTGTTTATTTACTATCCTCTACATTACTGGAATAAAATAAATAACAGAGAAACAACACAATTGTCAAAGTAAAACAATTGGGGTCGTTTTCGCCTAAGGCAACACTTTAGAGACAACCTTTCCATGAATAAAAAATACTGTGTTTAAGGCTACTTTAGAGTAACTACTGTAATCGATAGGAATTTTAAACTAAATAATGTATTGATAACAAAAGTTAACCTACATTTTTTTTCGTTGCCGTAAATGTATTTACAGAGTGTATATTTTAGATATTTAAACTTAGATTAGAATGCATAACAATTTTTTTAGCGTACAATTATTCTTTTAATTCTTGTTATGATACCTATCCACGCTTGTAATTTCATACTAATATTATAAGTTCTATCTGTATGTTACACTTTCACGGCTAAACCGCTTCAGCGGTCATGCAATAAAATTTGGCATGGACCCCGACAAATACGCAAGCGGAGAGAGCATTTACTAAATGTTAGTCATAGAAATATGCACAAGTTAAATCAGCATTAGCAAAAAGCAATTATTTTTTTTAACAAAATTATCTGCACTGAGCGTCAAAAAACGAGAATATTTAAATACTCGCTATTTAAAACTTCTTTTTTCGAGGAGGAATCGAACCGACTAAAACCACACGGTGAGCCACTCTGCGCCTGAGACGGGAGAGATCCGGGAACCTCTTTCTGACGCTATTCGGACCCCTGCCAGAGTTGAAACGGACCCTGATACAGACCCATATGGCCAGCATGGTATAGCAGGCCAACACATATTTTCTATGGAGAGGCCTATTACCAACAGTGTACTATTAAAGGTTGTTAATATTGCGTAAAAACTGACGTTGTCTTCAAGATCATATACTAATATAGTATTAAAAAGAAAAAATATAAAATACTTTTTTGGGGTCAAAGAAGAAAGACATTATAATTAGAAAAAAATATAATGAGTGGTTTAGAAAAAAATAAGTGGGTAGTTGTGACAGCAACATTAAATTTAAAGTCTCTGTATTTTGATTTAATTTAATAATATAAGTAACTAGTTATAAAGATTCTCATTTAACGATTTTGATGAGAATATAAAGCACCTACCAGTAAAGTGTTATCTCCTCTCAAGCACACCTATTTTAGAAGATACACACAGCAAACACTTCTAACATTCAAAATGAACACAATGAAGGATTCATTTGCTACAATTATGGCTGGTATTGAGGAGCGCATGGCTGCCTTCAAGTTGGAGCTGAATAGGACTGCTAAAAGCACTAGCACACCAACCCTGGCGACGCTCGCATTGGATTTTGAGGGTTTCAAAGCTTTTGTTGTGAGTACCATTTCTGGCTTTCGGTGTCAAATCGAGCTTTTGGCTCATCAGGTGGACACCATGGAGATGCGTACGCGGCGTAAAATGTTACTTTTGCATGGAATACCCGAGGACAAGGATGAAGACCCAGTGCAGTCGGTTGTCAGTGTTGTGACGGGCCATCTTGCGATGAAAGAATTCTCGAAGACGGATATACGGAGATGTCACAGAATAGGAAGACATGTAGGTTCTACAAAACCTAGACCCATATTAGTCAAGCTGCAACTTGTATCTGTACGCGACAAGTTGTGGTTAGCTAAGACCAAATTGAAGGGATCTGGTATTACTTTGTCCGAGTTCATCACTAAAACTAGGCACGAAGTCTTCATGGCTGCACGTGAGCGGTTTGGTGTCTCGAAGTGTTGGACACGAGAAGGACACATCTATGTTCTCGACCCCAATGGGACGCGGCACCGCTTAGACTCGCTTGGTGAGCTCAATCGTCTGGATTTCACACAGAAGGCGGCTCCAGTCGAAAGGGTTGCAATGAAACCCAGACGTGCAGGTAACAAAAAATAAATTCTGCGTTGCGTCTGCTGTGATTGTCGCATTACGTCCAGGTATTATTATATAGTTTCATGTTGTAGTTAGTAGTCATACTTTTCTTTATACTTAATCATACTGTACCCTCCTTACTCTTTAAACTTTAAATTCAAATTTTAATAATTTAATAATACCTCAACTTTAAGAATAATATTTGTTTACAGTTTATACCAGCCTCTATGACGTGCATGCACCGGTTCGCGCTGTGAGACTTAAGCATTTACCCGCCCCATGGCTAACAGATAAAATCAAAACTTTAATCTCAAAAAAAGCTGCGGCCAAAAGCAAGTTTAAGTCTAGGCCAACACCTATCAACCGGGAAAAATATATTAATATCCGAAGTCTCTGCAGTAAGGCTTGTAGGAAAGCACAACGCCAACATGTCCATAATTCGGTCGAGAACGGAGACCCAACTAAAATTTGGAAGTTCCTTAAAACATTAGGAGTTGGTAAGTCACATTCGTTTTCAGATTCTAAAAAAATTGATATCCAGTTGTTAAATCAATATTTCTCTTCTTCGTCTAAATTTAACAAGAATAGTAAGACAAATACCTTACAATATCTTTCTACGCTTCCAGCTCCTCATTATCCACCGTTCTATTTTAATCGATAGACTGCTTGTGATGTTGAGAAATGTATTATGTCCATATCTTCTAACGCTGTTGGAACTGATTGTATAAGCCGTAAAATGATCCAGCCAATTCTTGATGAATTGTTACCTGCACTTTGCTGTATTTTAAATCACTCCCTTTTTTCAGCACTTTTCCGGAGATTTGGAAAGAAGCACTTATTATCCCACTACCCAAAAAGAACAACCCTAAATCCTTCTCTTAATATCGTCCCATTTCCATATTGCCTTTCCTTTCAAAAGTTTTAGAACGCCTTGTGCATATCCAATTAAATTCATTCCTTAATAGAAACCAAATCCTAAATCCCTTCTAGTCAGGTTTTCGAGTGGGTCATAGTACAGTAAGTGCGTTGATCACCGTTACGGATGACATCAGGCTAGGTATGGAGAATGGAAATCTTACAGTTCTTTCTTTACTGGACTTTAGTAATGCTTTTACTAGTGTAGATTTCCACATAATGCTGGGCATATTGCGCTCTATCAACATATCTCCGACAGTAATTGATTGGTTTCAAAGTTACCTGTTTGGGCGAAGGCAGCGTGTGCGCCTGGAGGAATCTTTATCTTCTTGGTGTAACACGTCTGCTGGAGTTCCGCAGGGTGGCGTTTTATCTCCTTACTTTTCACCATATTTATTAATTCTATCTCTAAGTCATTAGCCTCCTCCTACCACCTTTATGCAGATGACTTTCAAATATATACACAAGCACCGCTACATAGATTATCTGAAGCCTTTTCAACTATTAATAAAGATCTGGCGTATGTGTGTGAATGGAGTGAGCGGTATGGAGTTGTGGTTAATCCATCTAAGACTCAACTTATTGTGGTAGGCAGTGCCAGGATGGTATCGAGAATAGACTGGACGCAATTACCTAACATTACATTTAACGGAACCCCATTATCAATAAGTAAGTCTGTTAAAAATTTAGGAATCTACATTGATAACACTTTAACTTGGGGCCCTCAATTGCGAGAAGTTAGTCGAAAATTGTTTGCATCGGCGGGATCCTTACGAAGACTACGCAATTACCTCCCAACGGCTACTAAAATTGCACTTGTGCAATCCCTCCTTCTTCCTATACTCGACTATGCTGATGTCAGTTATCTCGACATCACAGAGGAGCAACTCGACAAACTTGAGCGCCTTCAAAATTTTTGCATTAGATTTATATTTGGATTGCGCAAATATGATCATGTTTCTAAATTTCGCAATCAGCTTAAGTGGCTCCCAATTCGCCTTCGACGGAATGCTTATATTCTTTCCATACTTTATGGTGTTCTATTTCATCCGTTTACTCCACTTTACTTAAAGGAACGCTTTGTTTTCCTCAGTGACACACATCTGAAATCCCTGAGGTCATCTGAATCTCTGGAACTGGCAGTACCAACTCATATTACAAGATTCTACGATAAGTCCTTTACGGTACAGGCTGTCCGATTGTGGAATGCTTTGCCGATGACTATACGGCGTGCCAAATCTTTGCCGGTATTTAAAAAAATGGTCAAAGATCATTACCTGTCATCATAGTCTGTTATGTCTAAACATATTTTACTATTACAAGTTATGTTGTTTATTTATTTTTCAATGGAAATGTAAATATGTAATTTGTGTGTATTTCGCTGTTTTATTTATTAGTATTAGCATGTATTATGATATGTGATTTTTATAGAATTCACTTTTAACCTTTACATTTTTTTTTCTTCTTTCTCTTTTCGCACTTAACTGCCCATGGATTCGTATTTGTTTTTTTTTTTTTTTTACAATTTTTTCCTATCCCAAGGTTGTCTGGAAGAAATTGCTTTTTAGCGATAAGGCCGCCATTTGTACACGGTAATTCAATTGATGTATTATGTAAACTATATATTTATGTAAACTGTTATATCTGTTGTACAATAAAGTGTATTCTATCTTTAAAAGAGAACATTCCCTAGTATGATAAAAGTTACATTATTTTATTTTCTAATACATCTAAATATGTAAATAAAAATAAATCACTGCAATGTATGTACGCGCAAAACTTTCAATCGTCTGCACCAAATTGGATGATTCCATTTTTGTGTGTTTTTTACCATCAGAACAAGGTCTGTATAGAAGAAAATTACCAGGAAACCGGCAGGGCTATATTTTCTTAGTTACTCCGTTACTGCTCATTACCTGTGGAAACTTGAGGCGTACCTAGATAATAAAACAAGTTTTTTAGAAGCTTAAACATGGCGGTGCGAAGTTGGCCGCATCAGTTAGTAGTTGAAATAATGTCATTCATTATTAAAAAAGTCCCTTATGTAATTTTCATTTGGATTTTTAATGTATTTAATGGTTTCTGACGGCTACTGTGACAGTACGGGTACAGACCGACAGATAGTGTCACCTGTGATTTTACAAAAGACTATTTTTTTTACGTGTGACTGAGTCGTCTTTTTCCTAAAACAACAGAAGTATGCTAGTGGTGCAATACATACTTGATTATTGTTATTTTCAAATAGTTAAATAACGATACTAGAAATTGTCAAGCTTATTTCCTGGTGGTAAATCCTACTAATATTATAAATGCGAAAGTTTGTATACATGAATGCTTGTTGCTCTTTCACGTGATAATTACTCAACGGATTTGAATGAAACTCTTCAGTAAAATAGCTCATCAGTACCTATCTCTGTATTAACTATCTGTTAAATATACGTCTGTTTTGTATGTACTCATATTCATATTTATATGTCAGTGAGTGCTTGATTATATATGTGATAGAGGATATAAATGTATTTGTGTAATTGTTTTAGGTGTAGGCTTTTATATGCGAATTCTAAATGTGCACCACAAACTACGAATCACTAGTATAGTCCATCTAAATGTTGCCTGGAAGAGATCACAGTCTGCGATACGGTCGCCCATTGTACCATCGTTTTTATTTGTTATTGTCATTGTATCTTTCATTTTATAGAGTGCAATAAGAAGAACAAATATATCTAACTACCTTATACATCATAATAACACATAGGCTACTATTTGACGCGGTAAAAGAAATATATGCGGAGCCGCGGCCAAAACCTAGTCATTCTTTACATTGAAAAATTGCAAAATATCATTGAATAGTTTCTCTACCCACTTCATCACAAAAGATCACAACACCATACTGTAACTGATGTGCCAAAATTCATAGAAAGCATGATGTATTACCTAATAATTAAATAAAACTCACGGTAAACACTTAGTGTGTAAGTACAAGCCATAAAAGCGAAGTATCTCGTAACTTTCTGATAACACACCAAAACGATTTTAGTTTGCAAGTTTAACGATTTAATCAATAGAATGCTCGATTATTTGTACTACGTGATCTGAGTACGATAGATTTGTATTATGAACTAGAAGGGCGATAGCAATTCATTGTGTGATAAATGGAAATAAAAAATGATATATATATATATATATATATATATATATATATATATAT